>JAYDZG010000008.1:13946463-13964723 GCA_034509265.1 Microcambeva bendego | reverse complement strand
AACAACCAACAGATGAATCGAGCAAACTCTCAGACTTTTACTTTGTACAGATTTAAAATTAGAAATGTTTTATAGATATGTTATACATTATAAATAAATATATTTACTGTTATAGAGGTGACATATAATGGGACAGTTGTGTCATGTATCACCTGTGTTGCACACAATGCAGTAATTGCTGTGTTTGTATTATAGGAGCAAGTTGAAGCTGCCAGAAAAGGACTGGATCAGGCCAAGGAGGAGGGTCTAAAGCTGCATCAGTCCGATAATGACGATGAGGATTCTGTCCCTCACAGTCCCCAGGAGAACCATCCAGCACGTCGCACACGCAAACACAAAGAGAAGGGTGCCCCCTCCACAAGGGTCAGCGGGAGGCTCAGAGGGACGCCTGCTAAACTGGATGATCTGCCTGCAACACCTCAATCACCAGACAAGGAAAAAGGGAGAAAAAAAGAATCACTGAACTTTGAGACCTGCACAAGCCGTGCCCCTGGGTCTAACTCCAGGTGCAAGTCCCCTCAACCCAGAGAAGTGCCTGAAAGACAACGCAGTGGTCTGAGAGGAAGAGGCGCGAACAAGGAACAAGCGGTCTCGCCAACATCACTTCAGGCCGAGCACAAAAAACCCCAAGCCGATCAGCAGCCTTCCGATTCAGATAGATCGGTTTCGCTGAAACAAGACTTGGGTTCAAGACCCCTTCAATCACCGTCCCAAAATCAGCAGCCCCTTTCTCCAAGTTTAGTGCCTTCAGCTGCTGCTTTTTCAACTGTGGAAAAAAGCTCTGGGGAAATTTTCCCCAATCAACGTGAAGCGGAGGCACAGTCAGACACCTCTCCACAAGGGGTAAGAGAAAGGAAGGTATCTCTGTCTTCTGATTCTATCTGCTCACCTGAACATCAACCAGAGCAGAGCAGCCAGCAGTCACCCGTATCTTCACTGGCATCGCCACAGTCACGTTCACCTCGCAAGCGCCAATCTGCTGATGGAGAAGTTCTGAAGAACCTTCCAGAGGATTCACCATCGGCTAAGGTCCTTAGGAAGCTTCCTGGCCGCCTTGTCACTGTGGTGGAAGATAAGGAACCAAAGCGTAGGAGGAGGGGTGAGAGTGCAAGTGGAGGAGTGCATACCGAAGGTTCATCAGAGGAGATTGAGCAACCGGAGTTCACCCAAGATGCAACCCGCTATTCTCCTGATCGACAAAGCCAGTCAGTCAAAGATAATTTTCTACCCAAATCACCTTCCAGATCCCCCTCACAGGTGCAGCAGGGGCAGGAACAGGTCTCACCGTCATCACGAAGTCCAGGAAGAAGCTACCACCCCTACTCCCCTACACATTCACCAGACATGCCTGTTCTTCGGAACCTACCAGTGCGTCGGCGGTTGGAAACCGAATCTCGAATGGCTGCTCAGTTAGGTGAACAGTTCCTTGGTAGAGGCAGGGGGCATGAACGACGCACTCCTCTGTCACCAAAGAAACAGGAGCCAAATTCCAAGGATGACAGGGCTACCCCTAATATGTCTTCAAGTGCGACCAGTCCTACACCTTTGAAGCGTAAAAGGGGTCGGCCTCCCAAGATTCAGCCTACCACACCGGAAGCCACAGAACACAACACCCCAGTAGCTCAGAAGCAAAACAGTCCTCGAAGTCCACAGAGTCCCCCCCTGTCACCGAAACGAAAACGAGGTCGCCCACGTAAAGCTTCACTACCGAGTATAGACAGTGGTAAATCTGGTGATGAGGAAATACCCAGTCCACAGGAGCACGTCCTCCCTGTTCAGCCTCCAGTTTTTCCCTCCGAGGTCCCAGTATTAAACCCTCCAGCGAGTGCATCTTCTGTTCCATCTGAAGATCTGCATCAGGAGGCTAAACCCTACTCTGAAAATCTACACACTACACCCTTGCCCTCACCTTCGCCACCCTGTGACTCTTGCATAACACAAACCTCTTCTTCAAAACCGCCCGAATCTGAACACTCAAACCTAAAGGTCTCAGTTTTGGAATGTAACTCCCAAGCGGCCTCGTCTGCTGCTTCACCGCAGGACCTTCCTACATCAAATTTGACTCAAGCCAACACAGAGCTTTCACTACAGCCAGATAAAGCCCCAAGTTCTACTTCTGACACAGAACCTTCATCTTCTGTACAAGCTGTTTCTCAAGATAGTTCAGTAACCACAATGACTTCTCAACTATCAGATGACCGAGAAGAAGAGACCGCTTTAGAGGTTCCAGTGCAATCTAATCCGAGTGAGGCTCCTCCAAAAGTGCCAACCATACCTGCCAAATGGTCATCACTGCCCGTCCTTGAAAACAATTTGGCACTTGAAAGAACTTCAATAAAAAGATCTGTTAGTCCTGTGAAGTCCCCAAACATGTCCACAAAAACAAGTGATCCCACATCTGAACCTATTAACACTTCTGTACAGCCATTACCGATTGACAACTTGACTTCACCTTTTGTTGCGTCCAATAAAATGATGCAAAGTCATTCCAACCAATCGAAGGTTCCAGCTTCAACCCAACCAGCAGAAACGGCTCTTACAGATTCAAGCCGAACGTTAATGACCGGATCGCCTAAAATGACAAGTGAATTGTCGCAACCATTACTGACTGTTTACCAGCAAACCGCATCTATTCAGTGTCCTGCAGAACAGCCTGAAACTAAGACAAAGCAAGAGCCAAGGGCATCAACAGAAAGCAGTTTGATTGAAAGCACAGAAGAAATGGAAGTGAAGGATTCTGAAAAGTTTGAGCTATTGGAGAAAAATAATAGCCAATCACAAAGTAAAAAAAGGAAAATGGAAAACTCACAAGAGAATAAAATGTCTGAGCTGGCCACCGTTTTAAAAACGGAAATGCCAACCATGTCCGAGAGTGATCGAGCAGATAAGTCATTAGAGGACGAGAGTGTCTTGGAGGAGCCGAAAAGAAAAACGAAATGCAGAAAACAGAGCATTAGCAGACAAACCAGTCAGGAATCAGCCTGCTCCTCCTCTCCATCGTCCGTGTCCTCCTGCAATACCCACTCATCACGGTCGAAGAAGGCTAAAGAAGGTGGTGTGCCTGCAAAGCGAAAACGAGTTGAACGGGACTCAAAAGAAGCAAGCGCAGACAGAGAGACCTGTCCGGAGCCAGTGACGCCTTCAGACTCAGACTCTGAAGATTCTACTGTTAAAGAAAGACGTCTTACTCGCTCATCACAAAAAGTATTGGAAAAGGAGAGCAAGTGTGACAAAGAGAAGCACAGGCAAGGACGAAGAAAGTCCGGCCAGGTCACAGAAGAGGAAAACACTGGAGCTACACCCGTTGGAGTAACCCGTAAATCTTTACAGTTGTCCGCTCCGACCTCACCGGAGCCTGAGGTACTAAGCAAACGCTGCTCGGCCCTTAATGCTGCTGCCAAGCTTTTGGCTATGAGAGGAAGGGGATCAGATTCACCAAGTTCTAGTTCCAAGGGTAAAATGTCACAGGAACAAGTGTCTTCTGTAAAAAACATTAAACCAAAAGGCAAGACTGAGGTAGACTCTTCTAAGACCAATTCGAGTGATAAAATCTCGTCTTCTCGTTTGCCCGATTCTCCAGCTGCTCAGGGGGTAGGTCACTCCCCTGCTCGTTTTACTCGCCAACGACCAGGAAACCTGCTCACAACCGAATCAAAAAAGTTGAAAAAAGTTTTGGAGGTTGAGGATGAAAAGAGGGAGACGAGATCTTCGAGAGGCCACAGTGCGTGCAGTAGTATTAGCAGTGAAAGAGGGGCGGGCAGCAGTAGAAGTCGGAGCAGTAGCAACAGCAGCCAGTGCACTCGCAGCCTTAGCTCTCGGAGCACAGGTCGACCACGCTCTCATTCAAGGGCTCCTTCGTCGGGAAGTGACACCGAGAGAGGGAAAGGAAAGGTGAAGAAAACAGGAGAGAGCAGAGGCCGCGAAAGCAGGAAAGGAAGGCATTCGCACAAGCATGATAAGCCAGAGCTGAGTGCTGGGTCAAGTGAGGGAACTCCTGACAGAGTTCTGCGCAGCGTTGCTGCATTAGCAGTGGCCCAGGCGCGCCCACCGTCTAGCAACACCCGTTCATCTGCCAGTAGCCTCCGGCAAACCAAAACATGAGAACATGAAACATAACTGTTAGCTGGTGGATAATCATGTATTAGAACTGCAGTGATGAGAAAAAGAGATATTACAGGGCTCGAAGAATGGGGATCAAACGTGCTAGTCATTACCCAGTGGTCGGTGTTGGGATGGATAGTGTCTCTTGCACTTTTTGGTAGGACCTATGTGCTTTGGGTGCATTTTCAGATACTAAGCCATCTTCAGTGTGAATGGACACGAAAGTATCCATTTTAAAATGACTGCATAGCTAAATGAGATCACAAGGACAGTACCTCAATATACCACAAAGAGTTTGGACAGCTGGGCAAGGGGCAAAAGCTGTTAGATCACACTATGTACTGTAATCGTTCAAAGACTGGAATACTAATAGAAGTATCTGTGAAGATGGGTCATTTAGATTGTACCCTGTATACAGAATTTATTGTGCTGCAGAGAGGATTGCAAAGTCATTTATGCTACATTTGTAAGATTGAGAGTTCAATTGTTGATGCGTTCAAACAGTTGGCCTACAACAAAGTGTCGCCCAACTGTAGACTATTGTTTGGTTAAAAAATTATTAATAAATTAAGAATATTCTGTGGTTTCTTCCAGGGTATGAAGAAGGCAGGTCTGTAAATGTGATTTTGCTGCACTATGCTGGAGTTAGGCTCTGCTCAGACTTTTTTGTGTATTTTTTTTTCTGTCAACTTCTTTTAATCCAGCCTGCATTTGCACATTTCACATAATGTCCCCCGCATTTAATGTAATGTAATTGTTTTTTTTAAATACCATTCAATCAAATTAATTCCGTATTGGTACCTCACAAAAATGTATGTAAATCTCTTGAGCTTGTGAGAATCTTAGTCTGCGTGTCATTTGCTTTTTGGCAACATGGATATAAAAGGCAACTTCGTTTTCAACTTTTCTAAAGTATTGGTATAGTCTACAGTTCATGAAATTTCATCATTAAGCAGTCATGTCATTGTGACAAAGTGAGTGCCTGTTGATCCTCATGGGAATTTATCCCTGTATGCCTTGTTCAGAAACGTTTAGGCTTCAAACATTTTAGTGTTTAAAATGTAATAAAGACATTTTTCAACCTAACCCATAGGAGACGCTTCTATGTTACAGTGCAACCAAACTAAAATCATCTCTTCAGTGTAAATTCCGGTCATCACTTTTTTCTGCATTGGTCATTTTTTTCACAGGACTCCAGCAAGATTTCCCCCCTTTCGTTTTCAATCTTGTCTTTGGCAGACAAGTTGCTCTATTGATCCCATTTTGGGGTCAAACACTTGTTTGGGCGAATGGATAGAATGTGGTGATGGTATTACTTTTTGTTGTTGTTTGTCTCTTTTCTAATTTGTTACATTCCTTTTGTTCCCTTGTAATTCCATATTGTTTTACTTGAACGATTGAAACAACAGAAGTCAGTTGAATAAAAAGACCAAAATACATGATTTTGTCATTTGCTGCTGTTAGATACATTCACTTTTTGACAAGATGTATATGGATGCTCATCGTAATTGAGATCCAGCGTTTTAGCCATACCCATAGCTGACTGGTATAAAATCCTTCAGTTTTAGCGGGGCTCTGCCAATGTGTCCACACCTTTGGGGTGGTCTGAAATGTTTGGATCATTTCATCAAAGACCTTCTGATTATGTGTGTAAAACAGAAAGTAAGGTTACAGGTACTAATCTATAAAGTTGAGCTGTATCTCCCAATTTTCAACAACTAGTCATGTATCGCAGCTATTTTTAATAAAAGTGTTGAATTGAAACACAAACCTTCTAAAACATTCTGTCATACCGACAACTGATAGCAACACTGAAGCTAATGAGTGGAATAACTCCACAGTTTTTTGGGGTTTTTTTAACATCAGAAAAATTTATTTCAATGCATTTAAAATGTTGATCAAGCGCTGTAGCCTAGTGATTAGGGTACAGGACTAGTAAATGAAAGATTGCTGGTTCAAACCTCACCACTTCCAGGCTGCTGCTGTCGGGCTCTTGAGCGAGGCCCCCAACCCTCAATGTTCAGACTATACTGTCACTGTACCGTATGTTGCTTTGGATAAAGGCTTAACGCTGAAAATGTTTGCACATGTCACACACTTTATATGTTAACTTGAGCCAGAAAACATAACAAAGCTACTGAAATTACATTACGTGCTAACTTGGTTTACATTTTTTTTATTAATGGATGTTTGTGCTGCTGAAAGATCAAAAGGTTTTGAGGTAAAATGTCACGGTGAGCAATATTAGTTTATACATTTTATAGGCGGAATCGTTTATATTGGACAAATAGTAGCCAATCAGGGTCCGTGTTTCGTAAACGAGCTCGGTGATTGGACAGCCCCGGGACCGCCTGAGCCAAAGCGCCGAAGTGAGCGAAGCTACCCTGCGTGAATCCACTCGGGAACTTTGTAGCGGCACAAAAAGAGACTCGTCGTCTACTCCCTCTGTGTTTTCGTTATTAAAAGGTGCGTATTTAATCCACTTTAATATGTATGTTGAATTAGAAAAATGTATGTTTCGTTCTTGCTAACCAAATGGCGTTGCTAGTGCATTTTAACTTAGTATATCGTTGCCATAGCAACTTCGGTCCACGCAGAGATCATCATACCCGTGCAGTGAAGGAATTGATCCGGTGAGTCCCAGTTTGCCTCTATCGGGTTTTGTTTTTAATAAAAATATGATTTCACCACTAGAAATCGTGTGGAACATCGGTCCCAAGAAATGTGGATAAACATCGGTCCCAACTTTTCTCACGTCGTTTGAATTTTTTCTAATAAATATTAACGTTCAACCTTGGTCTTGCTGAAACAAGAATATAATATAACTGCAGAAAAAAAAAGAAACCTTTGCGTCAAATTCACAGTTTGTATATATTTTCAAAATACGATCAGTTGTAAGCCATGACATGAGGTCTTTGGTCTCCTCATGGTCCAGGATGGAGTCTGGATTCATGTGACTGTAAGGAATTCCTGGATGACTTAAGGTTTTATCTCGGTATTTTATGCAGCCCATAATGACATATGAACAAGATTCTTATGTCTTTTAATGCAAATAGAGTCCCCAAACATTACAAACTCTGTGCCATTGATCACCACACATGGAAACTGTAGAGATTATTTATTTGAATCATTTATTTAAGTTAATTTGCATCTCATTTGACAACATTTCCCCCATGTAGTGTTAATTTTTACTGTTAATAAATGTAATCTCTCTGCCACGTTACACTTGCAGTCCAATAAATCCGAAAATCACATGTTTCTAAAGAGCAATATACGTGTGTTAATTGTTAAATCTTGTAAATTGTATTCATTAATATTAGCTAAGCTATTTGCTGCTATTGTGGCATGCCATATGAGAAAACCATCAATCAAGAAGATCTTGAACGACTACTTTGAAACCTTAATGCTTTTCTATAATGTGTTGGCACATTTGTGTCTTGAGTTTCTAACTGGTCACTTGATCTTAAGGATTTTTGTGTGTTTGCATGTCATTGTATCCGTGATGAGTAAACATTGCACAGACTGATTGACTCATTGTTTCCTTTTTGTCAGGTCCCTACTTGCCAGCTCTATGGCATATATATGTATATATATGGCTTATCCCCCTAGTAGGTGATATGTGCAGCCCAAACAGATCTGTAGATGGAGTTAAATACCACCATACTTAAGAAGCCTATGTCAACATTGCCAGTCGGTTCCCAGCTGTATCAAAAGTAGGTGTTCTGTGTTTTTGTTGTTTTTGAGAGTGTTTAGGGTCTAGGTTTGACATTTAATAAGAAAGCTTGGCTTTGCATCTTATGCTAATGACTTAGGCTCAGACTATTGGATTTCCAGCATACAAAATTCTTCAATTCATGTCCTTCAGCCTGTAATTTGTGCTTTTTGTCATGCTGGAACATAAAAAGTTCCCAAAACTTTTCCCAAAAAGTTGCATTACATTTGTATTTATTCAGTTGATTTATACACCTGTTAGCAGATTGTGTGGCTGAAACGCCTAAGCTTAAAATGTAATTAAATAAATGAAATGAATTAACTGTGTTTAACTAACTGCGTTTAACATTTCCTTTGGTTAAATCACGGAAGTTCAAAGCCAAGAAATGGTTAAGGATGTTCGGATCACTAGATCAGTATACGGTTGGTTACCCAGCACCCAGGCCTCCCACAGCCTGCTGGGTCTGCTCATCTGCTGCATTTTTAATTTTTTAGTTAATGATTACCCTTAATTGTGAACCCTAAAAATGAATGGAAACATAGTGCTCAATTAAGTCAAAATTAGTTTTAATGAGCCATTAAAAACACAAAAATAACAAATAGGAAACAGTAAAATGGTGGACAAGCACGAAACATAATTTTGATAAATAATTGCAATATACAAGTGTCCATTTTAATATGTTTCAGTTTCTAAGCATGGGGTCTCCTGAAGACAGTCTAGAGACCCAAAACTCTGTTCACGATGAACCTATTGCAGAGGAGGGGGAGGGCTGGGCCAGTGATGGCCATGTCAAATCCTGCACTTCTACCTTTTTATCTGTCGAAGGCAAGAAGAAAAAGAAAAAGAAGAAAAAGTAAGTTGTTTACATCAGTGTTTACAAGGTTTCATTGTTGCTGTAACCATGATGGAAGCATGAGTGGCAGAACAATGACGTGACAATGATGTGTTTTTGAAACTTGGCAACTTAAACACATTTAGTTAGAGCTTGTTTGATAATACACATGTAATATATAATCAAATATAATACATATGTAAATTAAAATCATTGCTCTCTTTTTCCTTTCAGAGGATTGCTGATTAGTTTGACTAACTGTAAATATGAGAGTGGTAAGTGTTTTAGTTTTATAGTATATAGAATATTATACTGTTACATTAATGAAGAATCAATATGATTGGAGTAATTTTCCATTTTCTTTTTCAAGTACGGCGTGCTGCTCGCAGATACGGCCTGCGAGAGGCTGGGGAAGCAGAAGACTGGACCTTATTTTGGACCGATTGTTCTGTCTCTTTGGATAGAGTCATGGAAATGAAGCGATATCAGGTAAGTACAGCTAGTTTACTCCGAACCTTCATTTTCTTCACTGTTTACATGTTTATTGTTTTCTGTCACATAGAAAATCAACCATTTTCCAGGGATGAGTGAGATCTGTAGGAAAGATCTTCTTGCTAGAAACCTAAACCGTATGTTAAAACTCTTTCCCAAAGACTATAGCGTCTTTCCTCGCACTTGGTGCCTTCCTGCAGAGTGAGTGCTGTACATTTCATTTTCATGTAATAATAATGCAACGGTTCCAACATTAAAAGAGCTTACCATATAGCACAAGCTTAACAAGTGATGAGTTATTATTTCGGATAACTGTTTTACATATGCTGCAGTTACAGTGAATTTCAAGCCTACACTAGAGCCAAAAAGCACAAAACCTATATTTGCAAACCAGAGTCGGGTTGCCAAGGTCGCGGCATCTTTCTCACGAAATCCAGCAAAGACATTCGGCCAGGGGAACACATGATCTGCCAGGTGTATATTTCCAGGGTAAGACACACAACAGGACATACTGTATACATATATTTGAAATATGTTATAAACTCTATTCTTCATAGCCAATCATGGAAACAATTCTCTAAAACAATTATGGTTTGCCAGTAGCCTAGTGGTCAGGGTACAGGTGTAGTAATCCAAAGGTGGCCAGTTCAAACCTCACCACCGCTAGGTTACTGCTGCTGGGTCCTTGAGCGAGGCCCTTAACCCTCATTAATCAGACTGTGTACTGTACTGTAAGTTGCTTTGGATTAAGGTGCCTTTTAAATGCTGAAAATGTATGTTTGCAAATTTATACAATATTTAAATTGCATTCATCCTGAACTGTCAAGAAAAGTCCTCAACAAAGTCAACTCAGTATTGACAAAAAACATGTTCCACTGAGCACATTCTCCTGTTAAAGTATCTAATAAAAAAAAGGGGGGGGGGGGTACAGCTGGGGCCTGGTGGTTAGAGAATTGCACCGGTTCGAGTCCAAGAGCTGATACCTGGGTGCCGTAGATGGGGCTGCCCACCGCTCTGGGCATGTGTGCTCACCGTCTTCTAGTGTTCACTAGTGTGTGTGTGTGTGTGTGTGTGTGTGTGTGTGTGTGTGTGTGTGTGTGTGTGTGTGTTAACTGCAATTCCACTGCACACTGATGAAAAGGCTATTCTAAATCTAAATGTCATTTTTTCTCTTTCCCACAGCCCTTTATAATTGATGGATTTAAGTTTGACTTGCGCATTTACGTGTTGGTGACAAGCTGTGATCCATTCCACATTTTCGTGTACAACGAGGGACTGGCTCGTTTCTGCACGAACCAGTACAGTGAGCCCTCCAGCATCACGGTGGTGAGGGACAGCAGACAACATTCAAATCAAATTGATCCCTGTGTGTTTCGCTTGTGATGGACTGTAATTAAAGCAATATTTAAAAAGCTTTCTCGGTCTTTAAAGGATGATGTTTGCATGCACCTGACCAACTATGCAATCAACAAGAACAGTAAGAATTTTGTTCATGATGATGACAGGGGCAGTAAACGGTAAGATCTCTTAATTATGATCATGCCACTCTGTTAGACGTAAAACACTGGAATTTATCACAAGTATTCCGAATGCTTTTATAGGAAGCTTTCCACGTTCAACAAGCATCTAGAGGACTTGTCTTACAACCCAGAGAAGGTGTGGGCTGACATTGAGGATGTTATCATTAAAACTCTCATCTCAGCTCACCCTGTTCTCAAGCACAACTATAACACCTGCTTCCCTAACCACACAACAGGAAGTGCCTGCTTTGAGATCCTGGGCTTTGATGTTCTGCTGGACCATCGACTTAAACCTTGGTTGCTGGAGGTGAATTCACTATAGAACAACCTATTTCAAATAGGAACTGTTCTATTTCATTCACTTTTTCCTTAAATAAAGTCACACAATTAAGCTCTATATTACCAGTCATTTTATATATGTATTATTTATAGTATTTTGCATTTCTACACTTGACTTTTAATCTTTTGGTGTGTTTATGTAGGTCAATCACTCTCCAAGCTTCACCACAGACTCGCAGCTGGACCGTGAAGTGAAAGATAGCTTGCTATATGACACACTGGTTCTGATTAACTTGGGTGCTTGTGATCGCAAGAAGATTATGGAGGAGGAGAAGCGCCGAGTTAAAGAAAGACTGCAGCAGAATCGCTCCAGAGAGTCCAGGTCATTCACAGTGAATATACAATTAGAACAATGTATACTTTGAAAAGCATTGCATACATTATTAGTTAATTCCTTTTTCTTTTCTTCAATGTCTAAAATTCCATGAATATATTTTTCCATAAATCTCTTAAAAGTGCCACCTCTTGTATCTTTCTTTTATTTGTTGCCACAATTGCGGCAGCAAAATGGAATTCCTTTGGCTCCGCCCTTCCCCAGACTTACCCGAACATGCATGTGTAAGTGCCTGGCTGGCTGAAAGCAGAGCTGAGATTTGAAATTGAGAGTTAGTCCATTCGTTTATGTGAAGCATAGTAAATTATGACATAAAACTGTTAATAATGTTATTTAAGATCTCAGTGCCGGCACTGAGTTTAAGATCACCCAGTGGTTATCAGCCTAATTTACTGATATAATGAGATTACTGGGTACTAAGTCTATTTAACATGTGTCTTTCATTACCAATAGTACTAAAACATCATGGCCACCCACTTTTATGAAAAGGTTTTGTCTACTTATCTGTTCTGTGTTTAGGACTGAGGAACTTCGACAGTGCCAGGCAGCTAGCATGGAGCAGATGCAGCGATACGAAGCTAAACATCTTGGGGGGTTTCGTCAGATCTTCCCCAGAGAGGGAGCTGAAAAATATGAGAAATACTTTCAACACAGCAGTTCTCTGTTCCAGGAGACTGCAGCCTCCAAAGCGAGGGAGGAGTGTTCTAGGTATTACTGAAATATTAAAATAGCAGAGGCCTTCTTTCATAAAAGTTAGATTAATATAAATAAATAACTCCTTAGGTTTAAGACCTAATTCAAATTGTAAATTAAAAAGTCATTTATTGGGCCACTACCCACTGCCAGGTTGCTGTTGTTGGGCCCTTGAGCAATGCCCTTAACTGTATACTGTAATTACTGTAAGACGCTTTGGATAAGGGCGTCTGCTAAATGCTGAAAATGTAAATATTGAAATAGTGTTAATGTGCAGTTGTTTATTTAATGCATTTTTTCTTTTTCATTACATTTTTAAAAACTTTTTAAACCAGGTAAGCAATTTACCAACTAAAACAGTCACACTATTGAATTAAACATGTATTTATGAAACCTAATTAGGAGAATTTATTGGTTTATGTTTACAGTGTCATTATTCTAGAATAACGTCACGTATCTATTTTAAACTTGTGTTAAAGCAAGATGTTGAAAATGGTCGGAAATGTCATTATTCCATTCAGGCAGCAGCTACAGGAGCTTCGCCTGAAGCAGGACCAGAAGGAGCGACAGCAGAAAGGTAATTACAAGAAAGATCTACAAGGAGAATCAGCAGGAGAAAAAGCCAAATCACGCAAAGTACAGTGTCACCCCTCAGTCTCTAAAGGGAGCTCAGAACAACACAATGTAAGTCATCTACCCTCAGACTGAATTTGGGAATTGTGTTTTTGTTCTTAAATATATTTTACACTTTGCCTTTAGATAAGATCTGTTGTTAGAACTCAAAAAGAATTCACATTTTCACTGTTTAGTAGTTTAAAGCAATGTCTTTTTATGACAATTTAAATACAGTATAAATTAAAATGCATCATGTAGTATAAATTTTCACCTATACATATGATCCATTCTGAAGATAATAAATGACATTAGTTAATATGTTGTATAACTAAGCCGTGATACTTTTAATTCTGAAAATAATAAATTACAATAGTTAATATGTTGTATAACTAAGCCGTGATATTTTCAATGCTGTAAATAAGGTATTTGAGTGTCGCGTGTCATCAAACCTCACATCCTAAAATATTCCTTCTGTTCTGGTAAATAATAAAATACATCATCCTGAAGAATAAAACTGCTAGGCTTAAAACACATGTTCTAGTTTCTAGTTTCTACATTTAACTCACGCTAATACTGTATTAGCTACATCAGAGCTATTACACGTTTTGCGAAGAGTTGAAAACATTTTGAAGAGTCGATTAAGATAATTCTAGATTACCGAAACCTCACTGTTGGCTTCGTTAAAAGTTGTGATGTAAGAAGCACTAAATTGTTCTTTGTTTGATTAAGACGTGATGCTCATTGTGGTTTTGAACCTGATTTGCAGCCGCCTAGTGGGCTGTGGTAGTACTGCTGGCACCGGGCACCAATTCATTTTAACTGCTAGTTAGTGCAAATTATCTAATTACCAAACAATATTTGTCTTGCACTTTGCAATTGGAACAAAACTTCAGATGTAATGATTTGTCTCTCCACACAAAGATCAGAATATTTTACATGAGGAAGTTGGACAGTGGAATAACAAAAATATCAGTGCCTTTTAAAACGGGTGTTGATTAATTATTTTTTATTGCACCTTGGCTGGAGATGAACGTCGACCAAATAAAACCTATCACTAGAAACCAAGACTTGACCAGGTTGAGCCATTTGACTGGACTGAAGTGGATGGCCCATGACGCTTCACAGCGAGAAGGTTCGATCTCCAAGTGGGGCGATTTAGGTCCTTTCTGTGCGGAGTTTGCTTGTTCTCCCCGTGTCCGCGTGGGTTTCCTCTGGGTCCTCCGGTTTCCTCACGCAGTCCAAAGACATGCTACCAGGTTGATTGGAGAGACTGAATTGTCCTGTAGGTACCTGTAATGGACTGGCGCCCTGTCCAGGGTGTTACCCTGTGCCTTGCGCCCGTTGAAGATTTAAAGACATATTGGTTATTAGTTTAGAAAAATGTTTTCTAACTGAATTTATTTATCTTTTATTTTTTTGTAATAGTACAGTGATAAATGACATTGAACTATTATATTGAACTACTACATTACTTAAAACCCAATTTGTTACATCATTCTTTAAGTTGTTGGTAAGATCAATCGTTACCGGAAACCCAGCCCAACGCAATTATTGTCTTATTGTGAAATAAATGATTGATCTTAATGTTAGATTATAGTATTTTGCTAATGCCCTTTTTCTATGTCTATACCACCGACTGAAAACTGGTAGCTGCAAAACAACCACCATATTAGAACTGTTCCAGTTTAAACTGTCTGGTCACAATCATGGACAATTTTATCTCCAATTCACCTCACATACATGTTTTTGGACTGTATGAGGAACCCCACGGGAGAACATGCAAACTACACAGAAAGAACCTGGACCCAGTATGGGATAGTGACAATATGCCATACCGATGTCTTACCTGCAGATGTCACCCTAAGATATAAATACAAAGTGGTATTACCAAGCCCACTGTGGTGAAAAAGCCCAGTATCAAGAGAACATGGAACTTTTTCAGGTTCAGTGATGATTCTGCAATGGTTTGAATCAGTAAAAAAAATAGTAGTAACAATGTTTCTTAGAACAACATTTTTAATCTTTTTTTAATTTAAGTCCTTGTTAATAATTCAGTGAATTTATCTGACCTTTTCTATAGCTGGTGTATGTTCCCCCACTTCTAACCTCAACAGCAGAGACTTCCATACCAGTGGACATGTTAGAAGAGGAGGAGGTGAAAAGAATCAATGCGCTTTGCGAAAGGGAGAACTTACTGCGGGAATTGGGTGTGGTTGATCAGGTGCATCGGCTGTTACAGGGTACCCAACCACCTCCTAATCCCCAAAAGCTCCCACAAGAACAAATCTGTTTTCATCCAAAGAACAGACATGAAAGACCGATCAAGGTAATCTTTGAAAGTTATTTAGTGTGTTTTAGTTTATATTGTAATTGTTAATAGTTTATGGTGATGGTGAAGTAATTTAGCAGGTGATAGCATACACTTAAATCAAATTAGACAGTCCACTAAGCTGTGGTTTTCTGTTCATGTAGTTGGAGTCTTTGGCGGAGTTCTGGAAACACACATTTCCACAGGTTCCCCCTGGACTAAAGCCATGCCTGCAGCGTGTTAATGCTCGGCACATGCATGATAACACACCACTAGGCTTAATGGGCTGGAAGCCTTCACACATGGTTCTTAAAGATGAAATTGTAATAGCAGCAGCTTCAGAAGCAGAGCAGCAACTTATCACTGATCATGTAAGGGCTACCAGTGCACACTGCATACCATGGAAAAGTAAGTTAAACTCCCTGTGTGCTCTTTACCAGCATCACAAAAGAATATGAAATATTCCGCTTTCTTTTAAATACTTTCTTGTTTTTATTTGTCATTTTAGGCACTAGCCCGCTGATTCGGCAGGGTAGTATTAGCTCATCTTTTCTTGAGTCGAGGACTCGAGCTACCAAAGTGAATGTGCGACAGCAGCTTCCAAGGCAATTGCACTGTGCTCCATTGTCGTCTAAGCCAGGAACCATCCAGAATCTGTACATCATCTCTACTCCAGCAACCCTGGTCCCTCGGTCAGATCTCACCTACACCTTTCTCAAGGCCTCCCGGAAAATCACTCAGAAAAGACAGGGTGACTGATTGGGGACACACTGCTGACAAAAAGCCAAACCCATTCTGTTCCTCATGTGAAATCTTAAATTTGCTTTATGGTAACTAGGAGCCATGTATATTTTTTATTTATATATAAGTATTATAAGAGTCTTTAGTATAAGCGGGACTGATGTCTTCTGTAGTTAAGATTTTATGTGTATGTCTGTGTGTATATATGTGTGTATGTGGGTATATATATATATATATATTTATATATATATATATATTTAAAACCAAGTACAGCGATATTTACAAAAGAATCATTGGTTTAGCTGCATATTGGCATTATTCACATATTAAATATTTTATATAACCTAAATAATATGTAGCTTCCTTACCTGTTTTTTTGTGGATGCTTATTGTTACCTCAGAATTGTACAAAGGTATTTCATCTTCAGGGTGATCAAACGTTTAGTAACAACAGCATAGGAAAAAGTGTCATTCTGGCTATTGCGCATGTAGATGCAATGTTTGATTTTTTTTCTGTAAATTATTTTTTTTTTTTAATATTTAATAAGCAGCAAGGAATTTCAGTTCTCAAGACCTACAGTGATGTAAGGTTAAAGACTTGTGGTTTATAAACCTGTCAAATGGGGTTTCTTTAACCCCTTATCCTAATTAGGATAATCCCAGATTTTCAATTGGTGCAAGGCACATGGTAACACCCTGGATGGGGGGGCATTGGTACCTACAGGACAACTGACAGTCTCCAATTAACCTAGTAGCATGTCTTTGGACTGTGGGAGGAAACCAAAGTACCCAGAGGAAACCCGTGCGGACACGGGGAGAACATGCAAATAAATCTTCCCACCCTCGAACCCAGGACCTTTTTGCTGTGAGGTGACAGTGCTACCCACTAAGCAACCGTGCGGCCTTTATGCAGTCAGTATTGCTTTTTAATTTTAAAGAACAATATTATTCACTGCGATGGACTGGCGCCCATCCAGGGTGTTACCGTGTGCTTTGCACCCGTTGAAGAGCTGGGATAGGCTCCAGCACCCCTCCCCTCCCCTAATTAGGATGAGGGGTTAAAGACAATGAACTGAATATTATGTGGTTGGTGAAAAGTCCACGGTTAGGATGAGAAACGTCTTAGAGAAAGTTGGGCTGTTTTAACCACTCGCTGGAGCAATTGCCCCCACACAGAAATGCAGTGTGTTAGAATGCTCTCAGCGGTACAGCCGCTAAAGTCCACAAGTATCCTTCGAGACTACAGGCTTTCTTGTGTCTCCATAGAAAGACTTCGTTTTTGAGCCTTTCTGACCAGGACGAAGAGAGATTATCAGAGATGTGGATGCCCAGACGTGCTGAATGCACTTCGTTGTGCTTTTACCGTTCTTTATATTCCCACAAAATTATTAACATAAGCTTTAGTTTGGTGTGAATTGAAAAGACTAATAATTGTATATCAAGTTACGAGAACAGTTTCGGCAAAAGTATTCCACAGCAACAGAATAATAAAAAACTACACACACGATGGAGAGAACATCCTTACACCGCCGGTGAAGGCTTCCAGTCTGTCTGTCTGTCTGTCTGTGTCTACATCCATACCTATCCATCCATCCATCCGTCCATCAACTCAGTTTATATGCTTGACAATGAAATAAAAAGCAAATGTTTATGTCAGTAATTGAATTATATATTGTTTGACTGTACTCGGTGATTCAGTTGTACTCGGTATTAGTTTTTATGAAATCTTTTGGTAAACACTGGCGAAACTGGCATGAATAAAGTTGTTCATGAATCGCTTAGATAAATTATTATTGGGAAACGCAGCCCCTGCTCATTAGAATCAAAAGTTCAATTTTTAACAGGATTTATAATAAACAAGGACTGACACTCAAATAACTCGAACTAACCGATCCACAAGCTTTTACATCCGCCAACTTATTAAAAATTATTTAAATGTAGGTTTTTAACGATTCCCCTGGTCACTCAAATAGCAGTGAAAGCATTTTTCTCCACTGTGTGTCTCTTAATATTAACAAAAAACTACTTTTGTAAATGAAGTGGGTCGGTAAAATCTAAGGTCAGAAATCTAGGTGGCAAAAACTCATTGCTAATACTTTACTTTTTAAAGCCCTTAAGGACGTCTTGCCTTGCACCTGATGTTTGGTAGAACAGGACCCAAGAGGTTCATTAAAATAAAAGGAAATAAACATGAAATATTATTACAAATGAATAGTTTACACGAATATTTGTTTAAATGTAAAATATTAAGTTAAATATAAATTCCAAATAGTTTTGAAGTTTGGAGTTTAGGAATGTATTATTATAAAAGTATTGACATTCAAATAAAAAACGTGCACAGATCCACTTTAAATATACACTCCTTGGTAAAGGATATTTCTATTTTAGCACAGAATTCATCAAAAGAACATAAATTTAATAAGTGTTGATTTTTTCCTCTGATGAAGTTGCAACAAAACTATTTATTCGCTAGTTACTAAACCAAACAATTCTAATTACTCGGGTGAAAGACATTTATATCACAAGGGTAAAATGAATGATGAACGATTCAATTCGATTTACTTTAAATACAT
>JAYDZG010000008.1:13906230-13917519 GCA_034509265.1 Microcambeva bendego | reverse complement strand
AAAAGAAACTTCGAGAACAAAATTGCCGAAACTATGTTTAAAAACACTACCAACAACGCCAATTAAGAATTGACTTCACTGCGAGGCTAAAAAACGTCACTATTAACGTCATCCTAAACTTGCTTTTTTACTGAATGACGTTTGAGCAAAAGTTTGAAAATTCAAAGCTACTCATTTATAGAGGTTTAAGTTTTAGACAAAATAATAGCATCATTGTCATGTAAATACGTTCGTTTGATGGACACTCGCTACGCCCAAGTTGCCTCTTTGGGCCACACACCATTGGTGCATTTTGATCACGTGATATGTCACTCAGTTGATATGTAGCTGGACAGAACTTTTGAGGTTTGACATACTGCTTAGAGGTTGTAGGGCACTTGGGGCATTACGTGGTCGCATAATAACCCCCGGGTGGAAAAGCTAAAATGAATTCGTATCTAGATTATTCTGTTTACAATCGTGGACCTAACTCGTTAAATTCAAAAGTTGGATGTTTTGGCTTGGATCAAGAGTACATGCAAAGTGCTTGTGGGGGCACTAATAATTGCATTGCTGATGGGCGGTCAGTTGGAGGGAGCTCGTTTACAACCGCGCTGCACGACAGTCAAGGCATGAACTATTCGCACCAGCAGTCCCAGCCATGCCACATCAATTTGGATTTAGTTACGGCAGGTCAACCAAACTACGGCAAGCCAAACCGCTCTCACTTGGACTACGGTCATCAGACAATTCTTAATCATGGAGAACAGCACATGTATTTGCAGTCCCCTAGCTTTTCTGTGTTAAACATCGGGAACGGCAATGGGACCGTGACAGAGTCCAACTGCAGGCCAGGAGAAATCCCAGGTAGTCAATATCCGTCGTATACGTACGGAGAGAAAGAACAACAGCATCATTACGGCACATACAACAAATATTCCGGCTTCATTCATAGTGACTGTGAATCAAAGAAAAGTCCCACCCAGGCGCAAACCTTTGACTGGATGAAAGTTAAAAGGAACCCACCAAAAACAGGTCTGTAAAACCATGATGATCTCATGTCATTAACTGATTATATTTATTAACTGTTATATTGTGTCATTTGTTCGAGCTTATTTTGACTTTTCTGTCTCCATTCAGTTAAGGTAACCGAATACGGAATCCACGGACAGCAAAGCATCATTCGCACAAACTTCACTACGAAGCAGCTCACCGAACTCGAGAAGGAGTTCCACTTTAACAAATACCTCACCAGGGCGCGGAGGGTCGAGGTGGCCGCCACGCTGGAGCTGAACGAGACCCAGGTGAAAATCTGGTTTCAGAATCGTCGGATGAAACAGAAAAAACGTGAGAAAGAAGGAACCGTGAAAAGAACAGCAGACTCCGCTCCTGTACAAAGCGCAAACAGCTCCACAAACTCATCCCCAGCTGCATCTCCGTCCTCAGACGCTTCAAATGCCATTTAATAACAATGTCTTTACTATTACATTTCATGAGCCACAAGAATGTATCATAGTTTCCAATTTTTAAGTTCGGCTATGCACTGCAACGAACGTGTCCCAGTCTTATACTGATGATAAAATCTACTTAACTTATTTTTGTACAGGCCAGTTGTGAAAGATTTTCTGCGTTTCTCACTTTTCATCTTTGGACATTATTGCTGGCATGTTAGAGATTTGAAAGTTTGCGGAAAAAAACCCAAACTGCTATTACAGGGTGTGTTTAGTGTAATCTTGTGTTTAATTAACCTGTAAATGTTGCAACTCTTGAATTTGGAGATTTTCTATTTTGCACTATGAATGTACTTTTAGATGTGTTTGGCCATGTGTCGGCCCACATTATTTGTTTGTCAGATCTTGAAAAGTAATAACTGAATAAAAGTGGTCTATTTTCTAAAATTGGTGTATTCATTTATGAAATTCAGACATACATTGTTCCTAGAGTTGAGTCCTTTTTATATTATAAACTTTGGTGTCTGTGCCTCTATGATGTAAGGTTGTGTCCATTGTTAAAGAACATTACAATACAATAGAGCAAATTTAAATCAGGGCTCCTCTAGTATGTATAGTGTGACAAGAGGAATGTTGCAGTACACCCCGGGTGGCTTCCTTTGACCTTTTCACCTCCCAGTGCCTTCAGGACTTCGAAACATGTAAACACTCCTGCCTGTTCACATACACACTGCATTGCTTTTATTTTCCTTAAATTTGCTTTGGTTATAAGTTATGGCATTTTATATGTTTTCTTGATGTAGATTCTACAAAATAAACCTGAAAATGTTATAATGGTTTACAAATTTAATTCTCTGCAAAGCAATAATTACGTTCCCAACATTCAGTCCTACCTTTGTTCTAGCTTCACTAAATGATGTCATGTGATTTTGCTATAATTATTTTCCGACTAAATTAACAAATGGAAATCAGTACTCACATAAATCCAAACATTGCAGAATTACTTTTATCTTTTGATGATAAAACAACCCCAGAACATTTGCAACTCTGGATGTAATTATTATAATTAAAAACATCTTTTTAATTGCTGTCCTGGTCACTTAAATGTTTTAACTTGATGATGGTTTCATGCCTCTGATTATTTGATGGACAGGTCCAATATTTACTTAGGGTGTTGGGTTTGCACAGTTCTTGCCCCAGCAGCACTGTATTGTCAGCACCCCTCTTCACTGACCAGGTTCATTTAGAGTTCAGACCCAATTCAATTCAGAAAAGCCATGGTCTGTTCAGCGCTAAAAGAGAAGGGTGTCTGACCACAGGTTTTATCAGTCCACACCATCAATCCCTGTTTAGTGTTGGTTTTATGGTCAAATTTTACCACAAAGTATTTACCTCTATTGTATCTAAATAAAAGTGTGTTGGCCATATTGAATGTAAACTGTTCTGGTACCTGTAAAATTAGTTTATGTTTATTTTATTTACTACAGGTCAACAATTATTGTGTATTTGAGTGTATTCTGTCATTCGTGTATTTTTTACTGCCCTTTTGGGTGGCTTAGCTCATAGCTCCCACTGGGTCCCCATCTGCAGGCATCAGAGCCACAGCCCTATGGAGACAGATGTTCAGCTCTCCTGCAGGAGGAGGATGTTTTTCACCAGCTTGTCAGCATGCATGGAAACCTCACACTGCAGTGTGTGGGGTGAGAGTGGAAAAAAGGACAGTGGGGAGGCAGAGGAGAAATGGGGACATGGTAAAAAAAACGTAGGCCATTTAGGACCAGTGGCGTAAAAAAATTTTTTAGGTAACTTTTAGGTCATATACAGTAAAGAACAGCAGGGTTTATGACAAAAGACAGGATTTACTGCAAAAAAAACCTTGCTACTAATTCCTGATGTTTGACCTCAAAAGTCAATTACGGTCTTGAGTGTCCATTGAGTCATCACTCATTACCCCCACAGGCACTCCACTTTCTAGCTTTTTGGGCTGAGGCGCGGTCAAGGGTCATGCCAGCAAGTCAGAATATAAAAGGTGTGACTACTTTTTTTTGAGTGTTACAGTCTGACCGATGCATCTTGTATGGCGTTGAGGAAGGTTGAATATCTCTCTTGTGACCTCTTTTTCTCATGCTGGGTAAGGTTGTCAGAAGGGCGTTTACAAATCAAATGCCTGGCTTGACTTCCTGAGTCTTGTTCAAGTCCTTCTGAAGCTTGTCACTCCACAGGGGTACCTGACCTCAAAAGGATAAAAAGACCACAGTATACACTATTCACGGGCTTTAAAGAGGGGGTCAAAAGGACATTTTGTACTCTGTGTCTACTTTGCTTTTGACAGTCACACTGCCAAGTATGTACAGATGCTACATGCAAATAGCACCTATCTCTTGGTGGACAGGCAAAGCAGGAAGACTTCCTTCTTTACACTGTTCAACTTCCCTGATGGACCCGGGTTATTTTGCACTGCAATTAATGGATTAGCTTTACTTGTATATAACTATGCATTGAGACTTTCTTTGAACTTGAATTTACTAAATGTGGTCTGTATTTGATATAAATGTAAGCACTAGTAAATCATGCATTTGATTGAGTAAGTCACTGACGGTCTCCTCTATGCTACCTGCAAGTGAAGATTAGAGGAGACGGAAGGAAAAAAACGCAGTTTTAATAATCTTACTTGATCACGACTGAAAGTTATTGAGCTACACAGATCTGGTAATGGCATGAGGTAAATTTCTAAAAATATTACCATCAGCACAATAATGATTTTTTTAAAAATAGCAGCAGATGTTAATAATCTGCTAGGAGGAGAACTGCACAGCTGAATGAGGGTTTATGTGCCCAAAAAACTCTTGCATGTACAGCCATTCATATGGTTAAGTTTTCAAGAAATAACCCCCCCACCCCCCAACAAATTCAGAATAACAGCCATAAAAATGTCTCATCACTAATGTTTTCGTACTGACCCTGTCCCCTACTTAAACAAAATAAAAATCTGTTGAAAGAGGAGAGACCAGTCCACGCAGACCTGGAAATGGGAAGAATTTGTAAAGGCATTGTTTTTGGAGGAATGGTCTCACATATTTGTCCATTTATTCTACAGTCTTATTAAGTATTATAGAGAAATAATTCTAACTGTTACCTTAACAAAGGCTACAAAGTATATCAAGTCAAGATTTACAGATTTAAAACAAATTGTACTGATAATATTTTCCCTTTCATTTACTATACTCCCAATACAAGTGTGCATCATGTGATTTGTGTTAGTTTCAAGTAAATTCATAAAGGTTAAGCAATATTGTTTTCTGAGTCTGATATTTTTTTTATAATATGTGAAGGGGTGGACTGTGTCTAGATGATACTTAAGTGTCATGTTCAATTTTAGTCTTAAGTGGTCAGCAGGGTGTGGTTATTTTCCTGCTAAGACAAATCTGGTGCTTAACTAGATCAGGTGTGTTTAACTGAAACATGATTTAATTTCAGTTCAGTTCATTTCCTTTAACCCCTTATCCTAATTAGGGTCGGGGAGGGGTGCTGGAGCCTTTCTCAGCTCTTCAACGGGAAGGCACATGTTAACACCCTGGATGGGATGCCAGTCCATAACAGGTACCTAAAGGACAATACCTACAGAAGTCTCCAATCAACCTGGTAGAATCTTTGGACTGTGGGAGGAAACTGGAGTACCCGGAGGAAACCCACACAGCCATGAGGAGAACATGCAAACTTTGCACAGAAAGGACCTAGATCGCCCCACCCAGGGATTGAACTCAGGACCTTCTTGCAGTGGGCTGTGGGGTGATTTCTTGCTGTAAGGTGACACCCACTAAGCCACCGTGCCACATTTCGGTAGCCTGAAATGATGCCTGGAAAATGATTGCAGCTCTTCTGAAATACTTGATTGGTGTAACACTGTGATTTTTTCATTTTTTAAATACACATCCATGTAAATCAATTAAAATGTTTCAACATGAATCAGTGTATTTTACACATTTTACTTTTCTCATGTTTATGGCTGAATACTTTTATATATCCCCCCACACACACAGAGCACTAAGAGAATCACTTATGATAACATTGTTATTTATTTATTTCATCATATATAACCTCATATCACATTTCAGATTTTCTTAGTAGACTTTAGTTCCCCATCTTTGAAATTTAGGTGGTGATGTACTGATACCTTCTAAATCCTTTAAACAAACTGTCATGCTTTCTCTCCATCAGGGAATATTTACCCCAAAGCCTCTTAAAGTGCACCTCAAACATTCTTAGTGGTGTCTGTAGATCTATCTTAAAGTGTGGTAGAGGAGGTTAATTAGCAGCAAACAACATTTCAAGGTTCAAAAGGTCAAGCTAGTAGCAATAATGAGCCCAGAGCTTGGGATGCATTGACTAGTTTGGTGTTCATCTACTACTAAGTGTATTTAGGAAAAAATAATATGTTTAACATATTTCATGATTAGAACTGAACCTTTTTATCGACAAGCACTACTCCTAAAGTCTGCAAGTTCCAACTGACCTTAGCTCTCCAGAGGGGTGCATTTCTGTATTACAGTGTGATTTTTGTGGAGGAGGGTGATTTTCTCAGATGAGAGAGCCGTGCCCCTCCCCCAAGTAAAACGCAAATGAAAAGGAATGCCCAGATGAAAAAGCTCACGTCTCCAGATAAGGAAGGAGAAGAAAGGAGGCAACGAATGGCAAAAGAGCTCTCTTGGGGAGATGAGAGGTGCTGATGGCAGTGTTGGTGGTGGGAGATCATAGCAGGTTCCTCTCATCAGCCAAGCACTGTGTTTGATACTGGGTCTTTGTAGCCCTTTCAGCTGTGTATTGTTGGGCGGTGTAATCCTGGGTGGATTACAATGGCTCCTTCCTTTCATATGGCCATGCCCAGCAGGCAAAAGTCAGTGCTCATGAAGGGCTGTGAGGCCTTGCTCATTCCTCCTTTTACCTTCACCAGAGGCTGTAGCTACAGGGACAGAAAGGAAGGGGTCAAACGGTCATGTCCTCTTTTTGGAATGCGACCACTTTTTTAGATTTCCTTTACCCCAACATTTTTTAACTTATCTAAACATCAAAACAAAAAAATGAAACAAATAAATAAAAATACAGCAACCCAAATGTCTTTAAAACATCAAGATCATGGACATTAAGAAGCATATAGTGTAAAACTGTAATGTTAGTAATGCATGCCTATAGTACATCACACTTAATTTGCATCAGGTTTTCTGTACAATAGGCTATGTGTTTCGCCAGTGTAGAAGAAAAGGCAATTATTTATATTTAAAATGTTTTAACCCTGAGTAACTGAGTAGCCTTCAATTCCAGCTCAATATGCAACCACATTTCAAGCCCCTGTAAATTACTCCTTTTATAAAACACCTTAGTACTGTTCATGTACCTTCTACCAGCCCTCCACATTTGTTTAACCAAACTAGTATCAGTTTCACAGCAGAGATGATTTGCTGCGTTCTTCCTCTTAAACAGATGTTGATGTCATCTTACTGGTAGAGTCTGTTTGTACACTGTGGGGACACCATATTCATAAGATCTTTCACTGCTATTAAATTACATAAAGAAATATTGGAGGACATAAATGGGGACAATATCTGGTGACATCAGAAGACTGCTTGAAGGTACGGGTTCAGCTAATATCTGTGTTTAATTTATGCAGTTTTGGCACCTTAACAGAAAAAAGAAATCATAGAAATTGCTGGTAATCGATTACTTGGCATTGGCAAATCTAAATAACCAAATATAGAGAGCTTAATTTAAATGCAATTCAGAAATTACTTACTGTAACTACATTTTGACTTATCCGATGACCCCTTGTGTTAAATCCATGGTAAAACCTATGAAACATGAGCAAAGAACATGTGACACATTTACTTTAAGTACTTCAGTTTGAGTAGACTAATTCTATAAATTCTGGTGATCTTGTATGAGGGGTCCCACCTCTAGATTAGCATCTCATTCAACCAAACAAAAAGGAAGTGTAATGGTGCTCACATCCGTTCCAGGCTACAAACCTTTTAAAATGATGATCAGAGACATTAACACTTAGGGGAAATTTCATGGTTTTAAAAAGTTTTTATTACAACTCCAGTACCCACATAGAGACTCCTAACTGCTACAAACGCTACCGCTCCATGACCTTTAAAAACAAATTGGCTTAATTGCTCTACCA
This sequence comes from Microcambeva bendego, assembly GCA_034509265.1. Classification (NCBI taxonomy): domain Eukaryota; kingdom Metazoa; phylum Chordata; class Actinopteri; order Siluriformes; family Trichomycteridae; genus Microcambeva; species Microcambeva bendego. Next base: position 13,909,911 of record JAYDZG010000008.1, on the reverse strand, counting down.
TTGGCTAAATTTAATCGTCATTCTAACTGTAATGACTTAAAAAAGGTGTTGCGTGGATTGTATTTACATCTCATTTAGCATGATGGCAGCGACATGTATTTAGCTTTAACAAACCATGTTTTCAGTGAGATAACTGGCTCATTTTAATATACTTATGCCATTCACTAACAATGTGTGCCAGTGTCCATTGATCCCTATTTAAAATCCATGGTCTGTTTTTTGTTTACATCAAAGCAATTGTTATTCTGACCTTTAACCTATGTGTGATATTTATGTTTAAATGTTGGATTTATAACTGTGAAATATATTCAGAGACTATATAATAATAATACTAATAAAATCGGTTTGTGTACTTTGTGTATTTGAGAATGGAATAAAACACCATCCCAGCATGACAGTTTCCTTGTTCTGAATCAGTACAACATCAAGTGACAAACATTATATAATTTGTATTAAACTGAGTTTGCAACACAAGAGGTTTTACAGAAGACAATATGTGTCTGATTTCACAGAAATCTACAACAGGAACTGTTTTGCTTTTTCTTGGTACAAACTAGTGATCTCTCTCTCTCTCTCTCTCTCTCTCTCTCTCTTTCTCTCTTTCTCTCCCTCTCTCTGTGTGTAATTTAGACTGTGAGCTGTTTGTTTCAAGCATTTTGCAGGATGAAAACCTCAGTGAGCATGCCCAAGAAACCAGAGAAATATTACTAAATAACTTTCGAGTTGTCTACAATAAGTATGTTTTTTTTAAACATTCATAATGTTTTTGTAAAATGTTCACAAATCCTGCAAAAATTCATACATAAGCAGTTTGAGAGCATAAATCTTCATTTTATTACATTGGTTGCAATTTTAAGATATTTATATTTAAGAATTATTTTCTGGCTAAATACATTTTCATTAATCATATTATGCGGGATATCATCTAGTCAAACAAAATGTTCTGTTCTGACTTAAAATAGTGAAACAAGTAAAAGGCATCAAAATCATGCAACATTATTGGTGTTAAAATGATTTTAATTTGATGATTTTTTATAAATTTACTTTGCATAAAGAAAACACGAATAAAAAAATAAAGCTTTCATATTATAATTCCTTTAATTGAAGGTATAAATGAATTAAAAACTTATCGTACCCTTAAACTAATACTGGTGGTAACAACCTCTGTCAGTAACAAATACAATAAATTATTTGCTATGAACTATGATGGGTCTTTCACTTCAATGTAGCGGAATTTACCCATTCTTGTTTGCTAAATTGTTTTAATTCAGCCATACTGAAGGGTTAAGGTTAGGGTTAGCATGAACTACAGCATCTCAGTGGAACTCAAATGATCCAAAATATTCAGATTATGGGCAAATTAGATCAATCTTGTTGTTAGGTACACATTTGTTAAAGACAATGATGTTTTCACACAGGTACAGTTGGTTGTTGATATTGTTTTTAAATTTGTTAAAAACAGCAATTTAATTTTGTGATTCCAAATAAGCTGGGATATATATGGAGAAATAATGTACATCTTTATACATGTAATGACAAATAAATAAATTATATTATAGAATTTAATATAAAATCCATTAAAACTTGTTTTCCAGGCCACATTAAAGTGATGAAATGAATTATAACAGGTGTTGAACAATGAGGCAGGAAGTACAATTTTTATGCTCACTTTAAATGCTATGAGTGCACTTGCACTTGCTTCAGCTTCCCTTGTGGTTTGTGGCTTCATGTTGCAGCCGTGCATTGTTCTGTGCATTGTTAAGTAACATAAAATATGGTGGAAAGAACAAATACACCGATGCTGTCAAAGAGAGATTAACAACAAGAAAAAGAGATATATCAAATCACCTGAGGATTCAAGAGTGACAAATACACATGGCTAATTTAAAGTTAATAAATGAAATACAAATTAACATTGTGGTATTCTGTAGGTATTTATTCTGTATTCCCCCATACACTATTTATTCATTTAAAAGGAACCGCAAAAGATTCCTCATTGACCAGAAGTTATTTTTGTGGTGGACCATTTTCATGACATGAAAGTGTGTTCTTGAGTGCAGCAGGTGCAGCAGAGTTTTGTGATTTTTAAACCTTTAAATTGTTAGAGTCATTGCTTAAATTATTAGCAACAGCTCTCTCAGGAAGAGTCCAAAAGGCTAGAGGACATTGTGCAAAATACAGCCATACCATGCTGCACCCAATATTCCATAACCATACACACTCTTATCTCATTACCACACCATTGTCGCTGCAAACCTGGTGAATGGTCAATGATTTTATCTGGTCTTTTGGGGAGGAGGGGGGGTGTCTATCTCGGTCAATTTTGATTGATAACCGGGGTAAAGGTGGGTGACAAATTGTACAGTGCAATATACGGCTACCAGTCAGTAACTGTAAACCCAAATATTTATTTTTTTATTAACCATATTCCTTTAATAGCCATTATTCAAGGCAATAAAACTAATAATTTAGAATCCAACAATTTACATTTCTCACAAGTTGACATTTAAAAGGAGGGGGCAAACACCTTGTACTATATTATACATCCAGTACAATTACTTATTAAAACAAGTGACCATTGATGTCCTAGTGTCAGTAAAAACAGGGAAATAATTAACTTCCAATTTCTATGTAGTGGCATATAGGAAAGCATTTATAATAAAACCTATTGTTGCTGTAGAACTGCTGCTGTTTAAATAAATTAAAATAAAGTAAAATAAAGTGTTTGAGTTTTATTTTAGGTTTGATGTAAATGTAGGATGCCTCACATTAAAACAATCTTCTTCCATTTTAATAGAACATATATTGCATGTTTGATGGGGTATTTGTATTGGTTAGGGGCAAGGAGTTTTATGTCTAAAACTAACATTTCCTTACGGAAATTTATTACAATTGTATTTATGTTTCTGTTTAATTGATTGCAGAAATCCTGAAATATTTCCTCCCAGAGAAGGTCAGTAGTAACGAGTTTTGTTTTGTTATTCAATGTCATTTTAGGACATATATCCACAAGTTTGTATACACATAATCTTAAATAAAATGCATGTATTTATAACAATAAAAATGTATTACTTATAGAAAAAGGAGCCAAATACCACAAAAAGAACAGTTTTATTATAAGCTATAATTGTGGCCTATATTTGGTAAACACTTTTTTCTTGAAAGATTTAGGGATTTTTGATTAATGTAAATGTAGTCATTACTTCAGCCTCTCCACCTTCTGAAATTTTAGCTGCAGAGATGATTTTTAGAAAAGCGTCCCATATCATAATGCTCATAGAATATAGCATAGTATAGTATATTTTACAAAAAGCAAACACAAAATCTTTACAATTTACTCAATAGATATGAGTTTCATTAACATCTTTACTAAGCTTTTAAATTGTTAATGTTTTGATTGTTTATCTATCTTCCAGCTGACGATGAATCAGATGATAACCGCAGTTCCAGCCTGGGACGCTCTGCTCCTTCTGATAATCTATCTGTGGCCTCTGACTACCAGGAGGACACTGTGCCTGAATGTAAGTTCATGCTTTTATTCTTTGCATGCTATGTTGATTTATTGGTAATAGTGCAGGCAGCATCCTAGGTAACCAGTTCATTACAAGACACACACACACACACACACACACACACACACACACACACACACACACACACACACACACACACACACACACA
>JAYDZG010000008.1:13875018-13896678 GCA_034509265.1 Microcambeva bendego | reverse complement strand
TATTATTATTATTATTATTATTATTATTATTATTATTATTATTATTATTGATAATAATAATAATAATAATAATAATATTAATAATAATAATAATAATATTGTTGTTACTACTACTACTACTACTACTACTACTACTACTACTACTAATAATAATAATAATAACATTATTGTTGTTACTACTACTACTAATGATAATAATAATAATAATAATAATAATAATAATAATAATAATAATAAAGCGGTGGTTAAAAGAAAACCCCAAAACCCCCAATGAATGAATAAATAAATTTTCTCTATCTACGGTTTAATTAGTTTTGGGGAAAGAGTCTTTCTGCTTTTCCGAAGGTGGACTGGATGCCAGTGTGGCCCGCTGATCTGCGGGATGGTGAGCGGCCCGTCAGGCTCTGTGACCCCCGCACACATTCCCCTCTGGATTAATGGCTGTTATCACGCGTCTTTATTTACCTTCTTTAGACAAGCGCCACGCGTCTGTAGGTTTTACGCTCTGTTAGAGAAAATGCCCGAAGCCTGCTCATCCTCACACATCTTACATCCAGCCCGTCTGCACAATTCCGACCCCAGTGGCATTTAGAGCTTCTTCACTTTTTAACGTTTAAAATTGACAGATGGTCCATTTTGGATATTATTTTGTAAATAGATATTTTGCTTTTTGCCACAATTTTTTCAAATGTTAACAATTTTATGTATATATATATTATTGTCAAAATTTCCAGTCAGCACTTTGCTGGAGCTGTGAATAAATCGCATTTTGTCAATTATTATTATTATTATTATTATTATTATTATTAGTAGTAGTAGTAGTAGTAGTAGTAGTAGTAGTAGTAGTAGTATTTACAAATGTGGATTCTACCGAAGCAAGCTTATAAATGATACAAAGAAACAAAAAAATAAAAATATTCAGACTTTAGCGTTACAAAATACAAATAAAACGTCATGTGGTTACAAAAATACAAATAATCCAACTCCATTATATAATGCTGTGGATGCTATTAATCTAAATTAATGAACAAAAACTAGTAATTGTTTTTAAAGGTTTATAATATTATGTATAACATACATCTGAGGTGTATTGGATGCTTCAAATGTTGTTTAACATTATTTGACATTATTTGCATTTAACATTTTATAATTAATTAATTTAGTCTTATTATGTTTACAGAGTTTGGGAGTGCTTTTTTTTTTTGTAGTGAATGCTCCTGGGTCTAGTTTATCTGCTATCACACGGCACACTAAAAAGGATGCACAGAATGCGTGCATAAAATTTATTGTAATATTTTTCAACCACCCTAACATTATGTACACATTGGGTTATAAATTCCATAAAACAGTGGAGTTCTGAATAACTTGTATTACACTTCTTTTTTGCCTTTTTAGCTGGTCATAAAGTCATAAACTTATGTGACTACAGTCACTAAAGGAAAACACTTTTACATGTATCGGTTAACAAATATACCCTTTAGCCTTTATAGTTCATCCAGACTCTGCACTCCACAATCCTGTATGGAGTTCACATTGTGTTGTTTCTGACAAACTGAATGTGTGAAATCAAAGAATAATGTAGTTTCTATTTTTGATTCCATTCAAGCACATTGTTGGTCATACTCTACTTTTAAATGTAGCTTCTGTCAGTGCTGATGTGTGCTATGTGCTGTCAATGCACAGGGGCTATGCTGCCTTGCTTTTAATGAGAAAAAATGTGTCCGTTTGCTCTTTGCTATATGCAGCATGAGTATTGGTGTGGTTGGATGTGTGTGCGTGTGTGTGTGTGTATGGAGGAGGTAAGGATGCCATGAGTGGATCGTTTTTCCTAATCAAGTGCAGTTCGAGTCAGGCAATTCCCTCTCTCTCTCTCCTCTCTGATCAGCATTCCTACCCAGCCTCTGCCAAAGTCCCCAGGGACCCCAGTGCCTTCTGTTTCACCTCATCACCAGGGTTCAACCTGAGGTCAGCCACTGGGACCTTGCTTGACTAACATACAGCGAAAGATACAAGGCTGATATAGCAAAGTTAGCTCTTTCAAATACCTGGGTCAGATTTTCCTGTATAAATCTAATACCTAAGCTTGCTTCGCTTTGGTTGTATTTACTTTAGTATTCTGCTTGTTCTTTGATCAGATGTTTTTACTGGTTTCCTTGCTGTCATTATTGAGTAGGGCCCTGTTAAGGTTCTGACACAAATAGAAATATATTACAGGCTGTAAAATTGACAATAACAAAACCTCAAAGGATTTAAAAACAACTATAAGGCCAAAACCATAGAGAATCGGGGCTTTTATAACTTTGTGGACTGGTTTCTCAAATATATCCAATTATTTCCTAAGTGTTATTTTATATTGTTACTTCCAAGTGTTTAGTGGGTTCAAATCCCAGTCTATTTCACTCTGCTTTTTTCTGAGTTTACAGTTTTGTAAAATATGTGCCTAAAATATTAAATTCAGAGAAGCACAATAATTAATTAACACTCGTCGGTGCTTCAAGGAAAAGTCAAACGATTTCATACTTTGTTAAATTATCAAATTTATCTTGAATACCTCCTGCAAGCCACTTATTGTCGGTATAGGTGCCCGACTGGCTGATAGCAGACTTGAGTAATTATAAACTGGCTCAATAACATGTTTTTTGTTAAGTGTATGCAAAAATTAAATATCACTTACATCTGAATCATTCAGTTTTCAATTCTGTTCTGGGTCCTGACTGACTTGTAGTAAAAAAGTGGAAAAATAACTTCAGAGCTTATTAGGTCCCTCAATAACATCAATTATATCTTTATAGCAGGTTTAACAGCTCAGTTTGTAACACCATGCTGAGACCACTATTATAAGTAGGTGAGGGAACACTGTCAATTTACAGCTTAGATCCAGTGAATGAATGCTCTTTAGAGCTTACAATTGCTTCACTATATAATTAGGTATCATAACAATGAATGCATGTATTATCTTACTGTGTAAAGGACAGGACTCCAGAAATAAATACTCTTGTATCTCTTTTAATTGTGCTTGAGTTTTTAAAATGATATAGTATATTACAATACATTATTCATAGTATTCTTGCCTGATGACTATAATCACATTTTTCCCTGTCCACAAATAGAACATGAGAATAAGAAAAACAAACATGTAGCAAATCCACGACTTGAGTATTCTGTGAGAAAACAAGTATGTCTGTCTATTAAATCACCAGCATGATCAAGATAAAATTTTAAGTGTTTTCTTTAAGGATCTGCTTAATGAATAGCCACATTTTTTGCGAGTTTTGAGTATAAAGCTTGTTGCTGTTAGCTCAGTATTAATTATGATACCTAGTCCTTTGCCATTATTATTATATTTGTTCATTATGGCATAACCCCATGAAAAAAATAATTAAGGAATGAGACATCTTTTATATTTTTTAAATATGTTTAAATTTACTACTGAATTCAAATTGTTGTTTTTTTGGTGACACAGTGGTCTACCTTCTCAGTGGTGCCAGGCATCTATATACGGAAGGGAAAAGGCTGGACTGGTGCCCTCTCCTGGGAGTTCTTGCCTCGCACCCTGATCAGGATTAAGAGGTGGATGAAAAGGAAATGAAAGTATTAAATGTGCATTTCAGACACTAATAAGCATTTTATTTTTACATTCATATATTTGATGTTATTTTAAGTATCATTTAAAGTGGAATGCAGTAAATTAATTAACACCGTAAAGGAAACATAAATTACCAAATAACAATCATCACAATGCAGATGTGAATGCCAGATGAGGTGGAATGGCTGGAGAGGGACAGTGTTGACCCAGCGCTGTGCTGTAGCAGAAATGCCAAGCCGCAGGGTACAGCCTGGATAGCTAGCAGCGCACCTCCTTCGCTGCTGCCGTGGCACTGATAAACGTGGCCCTGCATGCCCCACTCAATGCCTCACCCTCACCAATCTTCCCCTGCCACAAAGCAGCAGCGGTGCCATGCATCATGCCGCCATCTCTGGCAGCAACAGAGAGCGCCCGCGGGAAAGTCATTAGCTTTGTCTTGCTCCCTTTCTCACCTCTCTTCTCTCCTTGCTGTGGAGCTTTGTTTGTAATGCAATGGACAAACAAACGAAAAGGGTCAATTTAACCACCAAGCTCACTCTTGTGCTGGTCTGGAGATATTGTGTTCTTAGATAAATCAAAGTGGCCTTTAGGTCAGCTGAAAACTCACTCTGTAGGTATGTGAAATCCAGTCTGGGTTTAGGTAGTATTTAATGCTTCTATTTGCAACTTAAATTTACTTTTGATTGTCTTCTTCATAATTCCATTAATGCTTTGTATTATGGATATTGTTTCAAATAATAGAATTGGGAAATGTTCAGGCTCTGCGGCTGTAAAGTGCGGCGGAGATCAATGGTGATGTGGAGTGCTGAAATATTAATAGCCATCCTTAGTACATTTTAGTAGAACTGATTTGCATGATGCTAACAAAAAAGGGAAATTACACAACCACACCGTTTTAAATGATTAAAAAAGCAATTTGTAGTTAAAAATGAATACACGACACACCATAATGGATTTCATTTGCATATTTTATATGGGATTATTACTTAAATCTCCTGGGTTCATGGAAATCTGGCGACTTTGTAATTTTACTATTTTTATATGTATGTCCCAAAAAACTAGGCAATGGTCTTATATCTAATGCTGAAGAAAAACTCCAGTAGGATTAATATTGAGGTCCTTGGTTGCTCTTTGTTGAAGTGTACCTACAGGAGTATCAGTTCTGATTGGTTTGTGAAGACGATGTGGCGGGATTCTGGATACCTTATGGAACCTATCAGAATCATTCATGGAGGGTGGGCTCAGGAATGGAATTGTGTGTCTGATTTTTGTCTGAAAGTGAAATTTTAGGTTACACTGCTACCCTGTGGAAGAAAAATGGAACATAGGAGGCTCCACTATCACCACTTGGTTGTTTCTTGTAAAAAGATTGTAGCTGATATATGAGCGCTGTAGTCCTCTCCTTCCTCGCTTTGGAAGCAGTGTGCTACTGTAGGCGCAGATCACTCTGGCTGTCACGTTGGTGGGTGTGTGAAGATGAGTCCTCCTTGTCAGCTCATTTTTAGACGTTCTCACCTTTCCTCTGTTTATTCTGTTTCCGCCGAACTATTAACAGGGCTTGACCCCTTAGATAAATGAAGAGAGCGAGGTGTAGATGGATGAGGGGATTAAAAGGTGTCAGAAGGAATGAGTAAGAGGAAAGAAATGAACAGTGGTGAATGGATTATTCGAGGACTAAGGGCTCTTTTTGGTGTTGATACATCAAGCTGTCTGTGACAAACAACATGTAGTGCAGTTGTATTTATGAAGACTAATCGGTGTGTGTTTGAGTGTCAGGGATTTTTGTGTGTTAAAACCAGGCCCTGTAATGACATCTGTCATGTAACTCTATGGTAGGGTCAAACCAAGCAACATTCAAAGCAGCAGAGTTGTTCAGTATTTATTTGAGTTAAAGGACACAATGAATATCGCTTGGCAGTCTGCCATCACCAAAAGCTTATTAGGTTGACGTAATCTTCGCGATGACAAGAATCTATTGTGTTGATGTTACAAAGTTCACGTTACCACTTACAGATAGCTTTAAAAGCGCAATCTTTTTTAGACGGCCTACGTTATGGAGTTTAGTGCTACGTTAGAGACGCCATTCAGTATGGTGTCAGATAACCACCTCGGTTCAAAGAGTAGTATCCATTGTCACCGGGGCACTAAAAGACACCTGAACATTTATAAATGAGTTTTAAATCACTCTAGTGCTCAGCTCAGAGGTCCATTTGTCTTCAAAAACTTTGCCCGATGGGGCTTACGGCTAATAAAAGCAAAAGAAAAGGGGAATTTTAGCCTTTCGGTTTTGTGTTCCTCTTGTTCACGGAGAGGTGATCCTGCTGTGCATGCCATCGATTTGGAAAAATAGCAAAAAGTATGCATTCATCATTTATAATTGCTACAAAGTCTACACAGGGAAGACATTTACTAACATGTTTATTCAGACCTACACCTAGGCCAATTTAAACTAGACAATCCATTTGGTAGCATGTTTTGGTAAAAATGAGGAAACAGTCTCACAGCAAGAAGGTCCTGGGTCCAATCCCCAGGTGGGACAGTCCGGGTCCTTTCTGTGTAGAGTTTGAAAGCTCTCCTCATGCAGCCAGGTTAATTGACACTGATATGTACCTATCCACTAGGATGTATAAACCAGAGCATTGTAGTCCCTGTCCCAAGCCCAGATAAATAGGAAGGGTTGTGTCAGGAATGGCTTCTGGCGTAAAAAAGCTGCCAAATAAATGGTGGCAACCCCTGGCAGAAATAGCTGAAAGGGAAAGAAAAGAAAATATATTGTGAATATTAGTTTTGTAGAAAAATACAGTTAGTTTTAGAATTATTGGACATTTCGACAGAGATAAAACTAAAAACATGTCACATCACAGGTCACAGCAGCTTGTATCAAAGGTTTTGTGTGCATTACTGTAATGTATGTTTTGCATTATTATTCTCTACTTAGATCCTATCATGATCTTTGTTTTGATATAGATGCCATTTTTTATTTCACTTGATGTTGGACCTGGTGGAGTCGTACTTGATGAAGTAATTGTTTTTAAAAGCGCTAACATACATTCCTTTACCCACACTGTAATTAATAAAACTTGAATTACAGCTACAACACAACATTTTGTCATTTGCCTTGTTTAGATTTTAGAGAGATTCCCGTGATAGCAGCGCAAGATCTGAGCAATATCCTGAAGCAGGGATATCTGGAGAAAAAACGACGTGGTAAGATCATATAATCACAGAGGGAGTTATAGAAATTTGTGCCACATTACATTATTTGACTTTGTTAATGGTTGCATTTAGATCATAGTTTCTTCAGCATGGAATGGCAGAAAAGATGGTGTGTCCTGAACAATACTATATTCTTCTACTTTGGGAGTGAAAAAGGTTTGTTTCCTTGTATTTTACATCTGTATGTGTCACATAATGCATAATGAATTGCAGCACACTCAAATCGGGGTCTCCACATTTATCTGAGCCTGGGACCTGCACTAAAGTGCACTGGGTTATGCAACCTAGTGGTTAGGAACCCAGTGTCCCTTGCCTACATGGGGAGAACATGCAAACACCCCACCTGTGGATTGATCCCGGGACCTTCTTGCTGTCAGGCGATAGTGCAACTCACTGAGCCACTGTGCTGCCCAGAATATTTACATTAATAAATACTAAATAATAACCGAGGGAGGCGATACAGTGGTTTATTTTTTTAAAAACTTAGTTGTTAGGTTTAAACTTCCATTAGTACTACAGTACTATAATATTTGAAAATCATAAGTATGACCATAAATGTTAAGTTGACAATATATTTAATTTTATTTTATTTTAAGTGCAAAACTTCAAGTCTTAGTTTTTTAGTATGCTGTCATATTTTATAAAAATACTATTGTCTTTGTATTGTATTGTGTTTCATGAAAATGTGCTTCAATAACTTGATTTAGTGTGGGAACGCTTTAATTTATTGATCCTGTTGATGTGATTTTCAGACAAACAGCAGAAAGGCTCTTTTTATATTAATGGCTATAGTGCAGAGTTGGCATCCAACTTGCGCAAAGACTCCAAGAAAAACTCCTGCTTTGAGCTGAGTGCCCCTGGAAGGCGTTCATACCAGGTTCACACACCCTTACTTATATGTGACTGTGATATTTAACTTATTGATGTGGTTCTTTAAAGGGCATCAGTTCAGTGAAAAGTGAGAATTGCATCTGACATGAAACTTCTTTTTATTTGCAGTTCACGGCCGGCAGTCCTCGGGAGGCTAGGGAATGGGTGGACCAAATAAATTTTGTATTGAAAGGTAGTTTCCATGATGACTCATTCATAATTCTTTCTTCTTTTACATATAAAGATAAACGATAGACTTATCTGGGCACAATGACCGTTCTACTCCTGATCTGAGCAATTCGACAACGTCAGACGCTAAAAGAGGATATTTGATGCTCACTGCTGATTCTTATAAATACCTTTTTTTGTCCTAGCCAATCAGGCCCTCTGTAGAGCTCCTCATAAAGGATGTCACAGGCCTACTGACTCCCACGTGTCTCAGACGGCCTCCTTTTCCGCGTAGTGCAGTGCTCCTTACGGGAAATTGATTGTGCTGCACTATGGTCATTCTTCATGGACATTGATCTGGCCTTGCTTGGCATCAAGGCAGTGAGGATGCGATAGCCTGTGTTACAGAGTCCAGTCACCTGCAATCAGGCCTCATCTCCATCTGAGACAGATCTGGATCACAGCCACTGCTCTAAAATGGGCTCTCTGTAAAGGCTGGGACTTGCGGGAAGTAATGAATGCTCCCTGAGATTGTTTACACTCTTCACACTTCTCCAATCTGTGGTTATATCCAATAGAAGTAGTTTAATAAATTCTAGAAATCCTTTAAACATCATTTTTCCATCAGCAATAATTTAAGTTATGTGCTTTATAATGCATTATACTTCAATCCTTCTCAGAATAAACTTTGATAAACTTCCATTTTAGCTGCTGTCACAAACTCTTACAAAATAAATGTGTCTCACTCCTCCTTCCAAATGCAGACCTTAGCTCAAGCTTCATCCCCTTTGATGATGATGAGGAAGAAGAGGAAGAAGACGAAGAAGCACAAGAAGAGACATACGATGATATTGAGCGGGCAGGAACTCCACCACCAAGGCCCAGTAAGGTCTCTGCAGTTACTCCAGCTCCAGCACTGCCACCCACTGGCCAGGATGCGAAGGGGGCTTCAAGAGAGGAAGGCGATGAGGAGGAGGAGGAGGAGGATATATATGAAGTGCTGCCAGGTACAAAAAAACACTATACAGAACCTCAACCATAATTTAACACAACTTGCCGAATTGAGAATAAATAATTCTGAAATATGTTGCAGTTGGTTAAAGAGAGGCAAAAACCATAATATTGAGGTAGCGTTCCAAAGTTTTTTAATTAAAAAAGCCACATTGCAACAGCAAAAAACTTTGCACAGAGCAGCTGAGCTATGCAAAATTTGACAGCATGCTTTAAGTTAGCAGTCACTCTAAAGCAAAATGGGAGAATGACCCAAAAGCAGCAGGGACACTAACAAAACGGAGTTAAATAACTGCACATCAAGACAAAAGGGTTCAGCTTGTCATGTTAGGAAAATAAATCGTATATGGTGTATGCAAAATACGGTAAATGGGAATACTTGTGTTGAAACAATAGGGCAGCAGACAACAATAATGGGATCATGAATGGCTTTTTTCCTACTATTTGTTTTCTACCCTTTTTCTTCCTCTTTAGTCTTTCGCTGCTGGGGACCCTGATTCACCTCCTTCAAACTCAGGCGTGTTTGTGGTCCATCATTCTCTTTATATTCGCCTGTTTTCCATCATTTCTGTGCTCCTCGATTTCTCTACAGGCTCCTCGGGCTACTACCCAGGGTTCCTACAGAGCACAGAAAACCCCACCCATTTTTGTCTGGTCTTTTCCACCCGCAGACTAATTTTGTCTGGTACAAGTACTGCCATCTGATGGACAGCAGAGCCTAGATCCAATATTATTGAGAACACAATCCCAGCTCTGAAGTAGTAGCGGGATATTTCGATCTGCCACCTGGGTGCCCCATGTACTGGGACATTTAAGTGAAGAATTTAATTTTATTGGCCAAGAAACTAAAGCGGAAACCAAACACTGGATTTAGTTCAGATTTATTGGTACTATGTCAAAGGCCAAAATGACAAATCATTTCCTTCTCCTTGAAGAACATGTGCTGTTAATCCACTCATCAGAAGCATGTTTAACTTTCCAAGTTTTATTACAGAGGGCTCTTTATGGTTTACAGTATTGATCAATCAGCTATTTCCTGGAGTTTGGCAGAATCCCTAAACCAAAACATCACCTCTAATAAAGTCTTATAGATCAAATTTTGTAGTACTGTTTGATTCAAATTCTGTTAATGGGCAAGTTCCCTAGGTTTTAGGTACCCTTGATGTTTCCTCACCAAAGTAATGCTGTTACCAGAGGCATTGACAACACATGCATTAAAACGGTATTTCAAGTAACAACAGGTAAATAGTCAAGATTAGTTACATGCTCAGAGTCACAAGGTAATGCAGAACAGATTCATCAAGATCTGGTGCCCCAAGATGAGAGCTGCTTCCCAAGAGCACTTAACTAAAGCCCAGAGAAGAAACCCATCCATTCTTTATTCTGTCATGTTCACCTTTCTTGACCATGTGTGTGAGCTGGCCACAGATGGTGGATCAGATGACCATCTCTCTCCATCTGACCCATAATCCATCTCTCTGTTCAAGTTTTTTTTTTCAGTTGAAAACATTTTCTTCAATAGGCTTTAAAATAATGCAGTCATAAACATAAATAAATACAACAGAATGCATATTCATATATAATTTATAATGTTCTTATCAAAAAAGCTCAGCTTCCTCACACACTGTATACAATCCTACTGGCTCTTTCCTTACCAGTGGGATCTTGGATAGAACTTTTTTTCCATACCTAATCCTATACGTCCCCTCTGAGACCCTTTCATGTAGTTATCTGTCCAGAGCATCCCACAGATGCTTGATCGGATTGATAACTGTGGAATTTGGAGGTCAAGCCTAGTCTGTTTGCCCCTCAAACCATTCCAGAATTCCAGTCCTGCTGAATGAGCCCACTGCTATTAAGCCTTTTTCAACCACTTGCCATACCATTGCGAAGAAAAAAAGTACTCAAAATTACATTCATACGAATGCCGGTGCCCTACGGTACCCAGTGAAACGTTGTCCAGAGAATCACACTGCCTCCACTGGCACACCTTCCGACAGTGCACCCTGAGGTGCTCACTCATTTAATAAATTGACAAGCACCTGGCCATCCACTTAATTTAGTAAATGTGATTCATCAAACAAGGCTACGTTCAGCCCTTGCTCCTGGATCCAGTTTTGATCCTTTGGCGTGGACAGGTCATTTACAGCAAGCTTCTATATACGCTGTGTTCTGTGTTACAGTTTTAGCATTTTTGGTATAGTAGCTCTCTGGATGAAACAAATGGTGACAATTACACTGTAGCCAGTTCACGGTTGTTCCTTCCTTGGACCAATTGTGTGAGGACCAACCAACACTCAGGATGACCGGGCATTTTTGAGATTCTAATCATTTAGGAATCATAATTTGGCTTGTAAAAGTTCTAAGTTTGAAACATCTCAATTTATCAACATCGGTAATGTTTAAAAAGATAATTATCAGAGTAATTTGCTTGAACTGTCAGTGGTTTTAATGTAACCATGTTCATTGTAATGTAAGCAGTGTAACATAACTAACAGTTCTTCAAAACACTGCTTTAAGTATCTGTTGACAAATTAATTCCATTATTTAATTGTGGCAGATTTGTCCTTTATACCACTTCTTTTTTTTATCTAATATTCTAGATGCTTTCTAAGTCTCCTACTCTTATACAAGTACAGCACACTGCTTATAATGGTCCACCCAGTCAACATCTGGTCACTGGGAGTCTTAAGGGGGTCTCCCTTCAGTTGATAAATGTGGTATTGGGATGTCAAAGTGTACAAAGCAACAGATGGGTTATAGATAATAATTGTAATTGTATACATTTAACTTTCATCTGGATAGTTGGGGCAAAATCAATAAATGTGTACACCAAATATTTTATCCTAAATAGATTTGGTTTAAACAAATAAACTCTTTTATGTGCTTCTGGTTAGAGAACCAAGGGTTTACAGTAGGTTTTATGTTATTATTTTTCTCAATTCCTGGAAGTGAAGGGTCAGCTTGTGCTGTGGGAAGTATAGGGTTGCTATGTGGTGGTTTTATCGGCAGCCTGACAGGGTGAAGATGAATGTGAGAGATGGACAGTGAGGCTATCGTTGTCACTTCACAGACCAAGAGGTGCCACGCCCTAAATCAATGCTTTAACTACAGTGACACTCTAACTGCCAAATCCAGAACGGCACCTCCCTGTATATGTCAAATTAACTATTCTGCTAATCCAACTGCAGTGGCCTAGCAGTTAATTCAATGAACTATATGAACTTTGTGATTTTAAAAAAAATAATTGACTTAATTGACAGACCTTGGGTGGAAAAAACCTTGGGTGTTTAAACAGGATAAAGACACATAAGGTTGAAGTCATGATTTATTATTCACGTTTCATAATCTTTTGCACTTTTTTTAGAGGATGAGTTTGAAGACAACTCTGAGCAGGGCAGCATGAGAAGACAAAAAGCCGGTGAGAAGAAGATTTAGTCATTCTGCTTTGTGTGTCTGACTGCATATGGTTGAAACTTAAGTTTAAACAAACTTAATGTTTTTGAATGTATTTTCTTATTTTCATGTAAGATCCATCAACAGATTATGCCAATTACTATCAAAGCCTGTGGAACTGTGAGGCAGACATGCCAGATGAGCTCTCGTTTCAAAGAGGAGACCTCATCTACATTCTAAGCAAGGTCAGTGAATTCAAGCATAAAAACCTGCACATTTTTCTAACATTCATCTCACATCCTTTCTGTCTCACTATTGCTTTATTTCAGTATTTTTCAGTATCTTTTATCAAGAACTGTGGTTTTCAGAAAACTACTGTTTAAAGAGAATATCTTATGCTCTACAAATGAAAGCACACACACACACACACACGCATATATACTCACACTTAACATTATTATATATGTAATATATAGGTAAATGAAATACACTTCATCAGCATTTAAATAAACTACGCAATGCATGTTATTAGACTAGATTAAACCGAAAAAACCCCAGATAAACTGTTTTATAATGCAATTACTAGGATATTCATTTGCATTAAGGCTAATGCTCAGGTGGCGCAGTGGTAAATTACCCTAACCCACTACCACTGAGATCCAGCATTTACATACAGACATGACTGGCTCCTGTAAGGAAGAGTGGTTCAGTGCCCAGGGATTGTAGGGAAGCCGGACCCAACACTACCCTGAAAACAAAATGCAAAATCAAGCCAATTATGCAACATAAAACTTAATTCTTAAATTACCTTTTAAATTGAGTGATTAGCGAATTGATTAAGAGTTAATCTACATTTCAGTACCATGTACAGTATTTAAATAGATTTCCCTAAAGCAGTTACATATTCATCAGTAAAATAAACCTAAACGAGAAGAAGCACCCATCATGATTCCATTTACCTTTCCTGAAAAATAATATACAAAATAATTTACCATCAAGATTTTACAAAATTGGATTTAGGAAGCAGAATCTACAACTTTCTACAGATTGTACATTCAGCTTTTCACCTCACATTGGCATAATGAGGTGATTACACTTTTTTTTGCCACTGGAGTACAATACTTGATGGCTGGGTCCTCTATAATGGGCTGTTAATTCATTACTGGGGTTGTATCACACAGAATCGAGTGTCCAGCCATGCACAACGCTTTATTTAGTTCCTCTTGCAGCAAGCACATTCAGCATCTAGTCCCTTCTTTAAATCTATAGCTCACATGTTTTACAAGCAGGATGTCTCGGCAGCATGCACATAGACTAGCTGTCAGTCAACCGCAAATCAATGGGATTTCATTTTGTCTTTGACTCTCATTGTAGTGCCTAGAAAGGGTTGAAATCTTTAATGAGAATTAGAACCAGAGTTTAAATGATGTGAATGATGAGTAAATACTTCATAAGTAGTACATAGTCATAAAATTGTGTTGACTGGTATAAGAATAGCACTCCAACACTACAGACGATTAAACAATGTTATTGTTTTTAATCATGTTTAATATATAATTTTAATATAACTGAAAGGTCTGAAAGGTCCAGGATCCACCATTCAATAGAGTTTTGGATTCTAAATGCTTAGATTTTGAAACGCTAATGCTGTTTAGTAAAAGCTGGTCAAATGGCCTCATCACGACAAAGTGTCTAAGCACTTGAATATTTCTAAAAATAAAAAATATATTTTTTAATAGATTCTGGGTGGTCAGGGTTCTCCCTTTATTTAACTGAATTATTAGCCAGCCCATTCAAAGATAATTAATTTTCTCTTTAGTTTAGACTGTAACTATAAACACAAGATGGTTAAATTATGCCTGCATTTGTTATGAGTCTGATAGTACATTTATTCATGTAGACAGATTTATTACAGCCTACTTTTAACAACAGTCACTTCTTCATATTTACAGCATTTTTTATTGACAGTAAAAGGGTATAAGATTCAAACAACTGAGCTATAATACCTAGTTATTCCCCAATCATGCGAGTGCTCCTCTGGATTGTTTTAAACTGTGCAGGGTTACTGGTGTTTTTGTTTTACGAGTGTTTCCTTGCACCATTGACCTCAACAGATGAAATATGGGCCACTGGCTAGAACTGAGGCCTACCCCTAACAGTCACACTCATAAAACAAAGCATATAAAATAAGAGCACGTAAATTTTGTTGGCCAGAGGTGTAGAGAGGGAGGCTGTGTGTATTTGTGTCAACGGCGAGTGTAATTACAAGGTAGTAAAGACCGTGGATAGTGCTAAATCAATTGCGCTAACCAAAAGGGGTTTAAAGCAGCGCTATGACTGAATGCCAAGAAGCAGAAAATCAAAGAGGCAGGCAGGACCACGGTTGAGTTGGGCTTGCAGTTTAACCAAGCAAGTGGATTTTACATGCCTTTCAATCAGCCATTATTGACCCACCATGTACAGTAGCGGGCATAAATGCATTTCCTCAGTAAATGTCATATATTGTATGTCACCAAAGGAAATCTTTTTATTTACAGTACAAAAAGAATGCAAACTAGATTTAACTCATAAGTAATTATGAATTTCTGCAATCATTATTAGTCGCAAGACAAAATACACTCAACAAAAGTTACAATAAATTTATAATAGGCACATAGCTTCACAAATATAAATTTAGAATAAATATAGAGGAGAATGAAATTAGTTGGTGCAGTGGTGGCTTGAGGGGCAGTTTTCAGACTGTTCCAACAATGTAGTGTTACAGCATATGACTTTCCAAATTCATGGATTTTATATTTTAATTGATTACTCTGTATTTGAATGAATGTAGTTAGAGGAAGATATTAACACGAACACAAGAGCTCTGGAGCTAGCTATCTGCCTTATATTGGGTGCATACTTCAATGTCTGTGTGTATAAAATGGGAAATTATTTTTGATGATTTGTCATTGACCAGCCAGCAGTTAAAAAGCTAAAATGTGTTTTCTTGTACTAAATGTTATATGTTTATAGGAGATTTCTAATTTACCCAAATAAATCCTAAAAGTTTGAAAGAAAATCGTGAGGTATAATAGTTGTAATGATGATTATTATTAAAACAAACTATGCCTATAGAAACAGCCCAACATGATTCTAAGGACTATTAAATAAATATTCATTATTTAATCATCATTTATCATAGAAATGAAATGCCAATCCACCCATTTGATCAACAAGCGCATTGTATTTTCTCAGGAAAAAAACAAAACACATGACTTGTGATGTCACTATGTGATAATTAGAAGGATGGAAGCATGTGTGCATATGTGTGCATGTGTTTGAAATTGGGCCTCTGTATGTTTAGCCCTCCGGCGTCATAAAGAATACGAGCACAGGGATCCTGTGGTGGCAGAATAAACAAACACGCCGAGATGTTCACTCATCTGCAGCCGGGCTTCGTTTTCAATCTCGCTTTGATTAATTTGCCGAAGTTAATTTTGCGCTTCCTCCACACTCTGCTCAGAGCTGCTCGGCTTAAGAGTCCCCCGAGCCGAGGCTTTACCGGCTTTCTCGCTTCAGAACAACATGAAATAGTGGCCGAAAGAAGCATTCATCTGGCAGGGTTAGCACAGCCTCACCGATCCTCAGTGCTGGAGAGACCGGCCACTGATGGCTAAAAAGCAGGATGGTGAGAGCTTTTCTTCTCCCTACACTAATCAGATCACTCTCGCTTTTCTAATCCACACAGTTTTATTTGTCCTGGTGTGGCTGCAGTTAATTTTGCTTAATGGTAGTTTGATAGCTGATAAAAAAGATATTGCTAATTGCATCACATCCTGGTGCCCTATTTTATAAACTATTTTTATTTATTTTTAAACTTGATTTCACGTTGTTTAATAGTGAAGAATGTACCACCTTTTCATCAAAAACTTACAAATATAGTTTTGTTGGGGTGAATTCAGGGTAACTAAATACTTTTCTGTAGATTTTCAAATTGCTATTAAAGTAATTACAAAAAAAATCTTTACCAGGGTAAAACTGACCACAATTTTTTTTCAGGGTTTGTAAGCTGGTGCTTATTACTTATTTGGAAGAGAATATCTTGAACAATAATAATATAATATATAATATAATAATATAATGAAAAACAGCAGATAATATATATTTTAAATAAATCAATGAGTAGTTTTATGTAATTCACTATATGGCATGTAATAAAACAAGTATTAATACTATTAGTAATAAATAAAAAAAAAACTTGTTTTGCCATTTTCATATAAAACAATTTTATTGTTTTTCTTGTTGTTTAGAACCATTTCTTTGTATTATAATTAAACGAGACCTCTTTATCCTGGTTAAGGCCGGGGTTCATCTGATGGCAGTTTAGAGAAATCCAGGAGAACCCATTCAGACACGAGGAGAACAACCGAGTGTGTGATGCATTCATTGTGTGGTGTTTATTACTATGATAAACACACGTATTTTCTATATTTAGATAATCTTAATAAATATATTTTTTAATGTTGTAAAGTTGCGAAGAGCTTTCACAATTTTTTGTGTGGATGGGAAAATAATTGGTTCTAAATAAGTGTGAGTTAATTTATGTTCAATATAAATAAATATAGTTATGTGTTGTCTTAGTAAAAAATATTAATTAAAGTAATTATAAATAAATGTTTATTTTCATATACTTCATAAATTTAATAGTTAAAATGCTATTTTTAAAATATTAAAATGTTTTGAGTAGACAAATTAAGAGGAGAGCTCATAAAAACAGAATAAAGAATGTTTCAGTTTTTCACTTAGTTTGCAATGGTCTAAGAATTGTGCATATTTAATCTTAATATTTTACAGGATACCCTAATCTTAGTTAAAATAAGTTGGGCCTCATTGACATTACCTCCCGACTTGATCCTTTCTTCAACCATCCCATCTTCCTGCATTCCTGGATTCTAATTTATGTCCCCCAGATTCAAAGTACAAGACACTGGAGGTCAGGCGCAACACATGCCTGAGTTCCCAGTGGAATCCCAGTAAGAAAAAAAAATCCTTCAATGAGAGGTGAAGAGATTTACGACTACGAAGATGTAGGCCAAACTTCACCCGTACCTTTTTAACATTCAGGCCCACCAACAGCACTTTCTTTCAGTTCTTCTTGCCTTTTGGAGCATGCACTGCACTCTCACACTGACACCCCACCCCTTCACCCAAAGGAGTCATAAAACTAAGCTTGGATGTTAGTCTAGACAGAAACCAAACGTTGGTGTTAGCTGCCCGTATCACTCCATGTCAGACCAGTGTACACCAGTGACACCTTCTGGTTACCTATTGAACATTTATTTTCAAGACCTGTAGCATCTTAGCGTAAATTTCACGCAGGGACTAGTAGCAGTTGATTTGTGGTTTGTGCTTTGGTTTGAAATGTGTAGCTGATATTATTCGTGGTTAGGTGTGCAGTACACAGTTTGTGCACTCATGCACCTAAGCTTTAATGCAAATTCATTTCCAGTAATACAGTGGTTTAATTAATGTGTGTTACTTTTTTCAGTTCCCAAGTCGGTCACATCCTTACAAGTGGCAGAAAAATGAAAAATCCCTTTGCCCCAATCCACAGCGGGTTACACGTCTACAAAATGCCCTTAGTAAAGGAAACGGGTGCAATAATAGAAAAGGAAAAGCTAAAAAGAGACAGGCAGACACATGACATTTAGGCTTTGTATGTATCCACACCCTTCACTTGGTCTTTCAAACTTTCACACACACACAAATAAAACCTGCTTCCATTATTGCAATAGACACCAAGGCGCTATATAGACACTTCGGGCTTTCTATTTACCAGCAAAATCAGCTGGGGGTGAGTCTGGGGTTCTGGGGTCACGAAGAAGGCAACGGTCATCTCCCGGTCAACTACAGTAGGTCATTATTCAGCCTAAGCCAATAGTCCAGAACTGCATGGCGGCAGCCCCCTCCCGCTCTTCCTAATTATTATAAATGAGAGGCCACGTAAACAGCCATCATTACAGGCACTCAGCAGCATACACAATCCACTTTAAATGCCTATTAAGTTAAGGAGCCATCAGTAATCCCTAGTGTACTTTTACAACGGCAGCTAGTTTATTTGCTCGTCCACATTTTGGGTCGTCATCTCACACTCTTCTTAGCCGGAAAGCCACCAGTGTGATGGATTTTCAAGATTATAGAGGTTATCTTAAGTGTTCATTAGTCTTAAAACACGTGTAAAACGGTATAGCCGAGTGATCCCGATTAAAACTGAAGTACATGCATTGATTTCTGACGGATTGATCAGGAAGTAACGATGTAATGAACGACTCCAAAAGGCAGGATGCTGCCCGAATGTATTAATATTTTTGTTTGCTCCTGTTCGCTGTAAGTGACAAATAACAGGCCGGCGTGTTCCTGCTCATTTGTAGCGACGGCTAGAGATGCTCAGCAGCACTGGGTGTGTGTACTGCTGATACTCTCCAGTGCATGACAGCAAGAGAAAAAAGAGAGGGAGGACTGGAAGGATGGGAGGGGGAGCAGCGCTGCCCGAGCGGTGGGTTCAGCGGCGGGGCAATGAGAGACTTCCTGCGCTCCATCACTCCCAAGGCGTACCTCAGTCAGCTGGTGGCCTGCGGCACAGGCCTCATGTCTCATTCTTATTAGCATCTCTCCTGCCTTCACGGAAAGTGTGTGTGTGTGTGTGTGTGTGTGTGTGTGTGTGTGTGTGTGTGTGGCTGAGAGCAACTTGGAAACAAATCAGCAAGAAGCAAATAAGGGTGGATAAGGAAGCAAAAAAGGTAAATGATTAAAACATGAGAAAATAGGTTGAAAACTTGGGGGGTTAAAAAAAGGAAATTTCGGAGCAGGTGTGGACAGGTAGCAATAGAAAAAAAGTTAAAGGAAGAAATAGGTACTAACATAAAGGTGCCAATGTCAGTGTTGGGTTGCTTGACTGCTGAGGTGTGTTATGGACATGGGCGACTCCTCAACCCGTCATATGCCATATGACATTTCTACAGTTAAGCCGGTGCTTTTGAAGGCATCATTAGCTGCCAGTCTGTTCCCCGGCTGCCTGAGAGTGATGGAGCCATTTGAATACCAGCGTTCGCCAGCCCCCTGAGTGAGAAATAAATGATACCAGCGGCACGATGCAGACTGCAGGTGTTGCCATAGCAACACACACTCGCGCCAACCCCACCCGTCTCCAAAATAGCAGTCACACAGAGGTCAGCAGCAGCGCTACACCGTTCCTTTCACGTAAGCCACCCTGAGTGGCACATACCGGTATTTTACAGCCTTGATGAGGTCTGACCCGAAGTGGTGCACACCTCTGCCTCACAATCTCCCTACTCTGATTGAAAAGACCCCTACTTTCAGCCCTACTTTCTGATAGCCTAAATCTCATCGCAATAGCACTGCAAAATTCACATTCAAACGAGTCTCCATAATCTACTCAAATAAACTATTTCTTAGACGAATGTGTCTGTTTGTTCTGAGTCTAAAATGAGCCAGAAACGAAAAGTCTAGTGACTGAGAACGGACACCTGTCAGGGGAACGCTGTCGGTCCCAGCGTTACCCTCTCATGTGCTTCTGAAATCTGTATTTCCACCATAATGGGTGGCTGGTGTAGCTGGAGCAACACTCATTAACGTTCGATGTAATTTAGACCTGCATTAAGTCGATAATCAAAAATTTAAGACGAGGTGAAATTAACTTTGATTCATGTGTTGAAGCAGAACGGCCCTGCAGCGGTCCTCTGGGAGAGGCTGAGTTTCCGACTCCGTCTGTCCCTCTTTTTCACTCGCAGGCAATCTACTTCGGCGAGAGACTCTGAAACCAAATTCTCGGTTTCACACAACCCTCATATGTGATGACGATGTGGATGCTGGTAGCGCCATTTGATTATTCCCCTGCTTGGAATTCATTTCTCCTGACATCATTAGAGCAGCTCGTCTGCATGGGCTGAAGACTACATTAGGCTTACAGCGCTGTGTGCGAGGAGATGGTAATTAGTTCCCACTCTCTTCTGCAAGCGCTGGATGGATGACAGGCTCATCACATCTAAATGTACTGTGTGTGCTCGTGGAATACTAAAGCACTCTGTACACAGTCTCAGTCTGCTACAATCACTTCATCTCATTGATAATGCCACCCTGCCCTGTGTACATTTATCAAAAGCCAGAATTGGGACTCTGTCCACTAGTTGCTCAAAAGTGCCAAACCCATTGCTTTGCTGCTGTCTGATTAATAACCAGAGGAAACTAATTACCCAGTCGGACTAATGAGAATTTCGAGCCAATAACTAATTAGGTGATAGGACTGCTTTGTTCAAATGTTGACCACGAAAGATCTTTGGGTTATATGCTTTACAGTTTAGAGGCTCTATCTTAAAATGCTTCCATATTTTGCATACTATGATACATTTAGTCGTCAGAGAGGTCATGAATGTGTTTCTATATGAATAGTGCAAGAACACCAAACATGTTTTGGCAGGGTTAGTGGGCAAAATAAAGGGTTATACTGGTTATCCACCTTGCTTAAACCAGGAGCTTCACTAGTTCAGTACCTAGTTCAATCACTGAGCTACCACTCCCGAGTATTTGTTGACATGTTAATGTTTGGGCTTGATGTGATCTGGCTGGCTTAGATTTGTAAGCCTTGTATGTAAATAGTACAGATAGGAATGTCAGACATCACTGTAGGATGAAATGGTGTCTATATAATCACTGATGGTTTGTCAGCTATCCTCTTTGTGTCAAGAATCCAAAAGGTGTGTGTTAGATTTGGACCTGGCAACTAGGAAGGTCATTGAAGTATACTATAGCTGTTACTATAGTCTGTACAAAAAGCTGGGTTGTGGTTGCTTGGTATGGGGTCCCGTTTGTGGCAAGAAAACACTAACTAAATTTTGTGCACTATAAACAGACGCCACAAGCTATGGATTGTGTGTGTTCAACAATAATGTACTATTAATTGCAATGAATGTTATAATTTCTATTATAATTATTACAATGATTACCCCAGTTAACAAATAAGGTTCTTAACTGACTGAAACACGGACACACTTTGGGTACCATCCTTCACAGGCTCTGATTCTTCTTCTTTTTCATCCTAGGAGTACAACATCCATGGTTGGTGGGTTGGAGAGCTTGATGGTGCTGTTGGCATTGTTCCCAAAGAGTTTTTGCACCCTGCATACATTATTTAATCTGGTAAAGTATTGAAAGATACAGCTTTGATGGAAAGTCACTGGATAATAGCCAAGTCTCATGAAAGTTACCAGATACACTCAATGCTGCATGTACCCAATAGACGTATTATATATCACATTTTGTACGTCTAAAATTAGCAACGAACAGAATTGGGTGCTCTAGATATGACAGTAAAAACATTTCAATTCTTTCTGTGTGTGTGTGTGTGTGTGTGTGTG
>JAYDZG010000008.1:13858396-13870888 GCA_034509265.1 Microcambeva bendego | reverse complement strand
ACCATAGCACATTAGTGGTAATTGTACTAAATAGTACTGTGTTGTGTTCATGAATGGTACCATGAGTGGTGTGTGTGGGTGTGTGTGTGTGTGTGTGTGTGTGTGTGCGTGCGTGTGTGTGTGTGTTTCCTTTGGAGGAAAACTGCCCCACAACATCATCAGGCGCTATGTCAAGTAGTCAACCATACCAGTGTTTTTAAAAATTAGATTATATGATTTATATTTCTGCATATTTCCCTTTGCCTCAATCCAATTGCATCTCCTCTCAATTGCTATTTTTATAGTTATCCCCTGTAGGCCACATTTTCCCACTCTGTAGAATTGAAGTCGGGCAATAATTGTGGAGCATACTGTATGAAAAATTTGAACAAGATAATTTAATAGTGAGCAAATATAAAGGCTTAGACACAAGAGATGCCGTTATAGTTTATTGAAATGTGTAAATAAGTTCCACACAATGTTTTCTGTGAAGAATCCTGATCCGAGAACAGTTAACAGAGTCAGTGTGAGCATTTATTATAGAAAATTACCAATTTAGTTTTCTTCCCTGCAGTACCACAGCTGGAACAGCACTTTCCATTAAACATCTGTTGAAAGAAAGGACTGTTACTCTCACCATGGCTCGTGAGGAAGTACAGGAATCAAAAGTCAGGTAAGCTCATGGAAATGCTGTTCATACTTTGTATTTCTGTGTCTTCCATGCTGAGTATTTTAACTCTCAAAATCCTTTATTTTATTGCTAGTTTGATAATTAATTTCCAGGCCTCTTGGCAAGTATATGGAAATCACATTTTTCTCAAAAAAGGCTTGTCTGGCAAAAAGCAAATACAGTAAAGTATTTCACCTTAAAACATGCCAAGTGATGGGGCTTTAATTACTTGGCCTTCGATTAATTAGAAAACAATCATTTGTCCTCAAATGAACACATAATTAGTCTATGTAACTGGAAAATAAAGTGCATCTATGACTGAGTCTTGATAAGTATAATTGAAAACCATGAATCCAATTTATTTACTTTCTTAATTCAGCAGATCAAGTTGTCTGTCAAACCAGGGTAGTTGGCCATTTTATAGCAAGGCGGCTATTTGTTCTAAAAGTAGTCAAGCCAAGAGAGCACTTGTGATCCAGTCTTTAACAAACTAAAATTTACAAACAGGGTTGACATGGACAGTCAGTTATGTTACTAGCCAAACAAATCTTGAAATAACAAATGAAATGAAATCTTAACTAAAATGTCTTACCAACTATTATTGGATTCATGATAAAGTCTGCAATCTCACAATAATTAGCTGGACTTTGTTTAACAGCTAAATGTGATAGACCATGTGCACCTTATGTAGCAAACATGCTTTTTCCAATAATTAAGCTGTTTAAGTCTGCGTGAGGACAGCAGGTAAACTTAATTTTTTTTTAAGAATGGTTGCTTTTATTTAGTCACTGATAAAGACTTGCTTCAAAAAAAAATATATATAGGAAAAATTGTCTCATGTTTACTTAAAATGTAAATGTGCTCAACTTAAGAACTGCAGCACTGCAGATTACAGTGAATTAATTACTTCAAAGTTTTGAAAAAAGATTTTTATTCAGCAAAACATCACTTGAAACTCGACAAAAGTCATAAGCTTATGGAATTCGATGGGTCTATCTATGACAAAATAAGAGCTTAAAATATTTGTATTCCATTCAAATGAAAAAACTGAATGAACATAAAATGATTCAGGAGTACAGCGTTTCATCCTTCACTACATTCAAATTAGATGGACCGTCAATCGAAGTAAAATACAGCATGGCTAAGACCCTCATAGCCTCTCAAATCAAGAAACTAAGAATTGGATTTAAATTTCCCGTTTGTATTTCACATTCATTTCCGTAACCAATCCGAGTCTAAAACATGTAAAATGCAGTAGAACCTCCTAAAAACAGCAAAACTCTGTTCTGTGAAAAATATAGTAAATGAAACTCCAATGTTAAGATCTTTGTGTAGTTAAATAAGACAAATAGCTGAGGCAACCTGTTCTGGATGCACACTCAGACTATCTTCCTTCATCAACACTGTCCACTCCAATCAACAAGGATTTTGAAAGGTTTTAAAAGAGAATCAGATCATGACCCTATGGTTATAAGCATTTTGCATCAGACCAGACAGAGCTGATTTGAAGGGTTTCATAACTGCAGCAGAACCAGTCCAAGATTTTAACTAGTGCCATGAAAAAAGAGGGTGAGACAAGACAACGGGGTTTTTAGTAGAGTGCATCTGAATTGCTGCTTCGTGGCCGCTTTATCTTCTCAATGTTCTTCAAAATCATGTCGTGCAAAGTTACCTAAAAACAAAGTTCCAAAAGCTTAGTGTAGTACTTTTATGCATGTAGTACTTCAGAAACACATCTCTACTGAAAAGAAGAATCATTAAACTATTCTTTTCTCTGAAAACTTACATATTGATTTCTCAGTTCTGACACTATGATCTTGAGACTGATGTACTCTTTTTCATCGATCTCAGTCACTGTGCGCCGGTAGTCCTCCTGTTCAATGCAGAACAAAAAAAGACTAATTTAAGGCCCAAGAACCCATTATTTACTCTGATTTCAGACATGTAGCCGAGTTGGATCAGAAAATACATACTAAATACATTTAAACGCCCACCCATTTTAACAGTATATTAACAGTATATTTTAGGAGAATTCACACACCCAGAACTGGAACTATTGAATATCTACTCACCACATGTGGGTATTTGGCTATTTTCGACACCAGCTTCGCTCTTGTGATGTAGTATCTAAATGTATTGAGGAGAGAGAGATTACAACCCACACCAGGTTGCAGTTCATCTACTTTAACTTCATAATGCTAAAACTGATGACAAAGAAAAGCACTCCAGTACCTGGATATTTGGTCCAGATAAGAAGCGGCCTCTCCTTCCACCGTTCTGAGCTCAGCTACAGTCTCCTCCTAAAAGGTGGTGAAGCAAGTCAGTCAATCAATATGAATGCCAACAATCAACCTGTTAATGAACACCTAGCCTTAAGCAGATTTGAGATACTGACACCATGAAAAATATTGAGAGCGACTCTAAATATGTCTTGGTTGAAACTAGGGTTGTACCTGAATTGAAACACCAAAATTGTTGCCATCTTCTATTCTGGGAATTAACAACTGTACCCACATCTTGACCTAAGAAACAGAATCAGTCCCTTATATGCATTGCAAGAGAGTGTTTCATATATATCTGCTGATTAAAGAAAACCACAGTAAACCTACAGTGTTGCATTTCTCTATGAGAGTTCTGATCTCTGGCTTTACTTTCTCAATCAGGTCCACCAGCTTGCCATTGCTCTTCATCATTCCACCAGGCATGATGTACACCTTGGTCCCACTAACTGCAACCAAGAAAGAAAATGACATGACTGAGGAAAACAAAACCAAAATCTCTCAACAAGGCCTACATGCTGTACAACTCACCTTTGTCATCTCCAGTACCATCTTCAATTTTTCTCTTTTTAGAATTCTGCTGTTAAAGAAATGACTTATAATTAATTACTGAGCACAATCAATGGGTTTAGGATGCACCTAATCATATGTAAACTTAGCGTGAGTAAGATTCATCTCATAAAGAGTGTAAATACTTTCCTCTAAGAAAACCAAAATACTTACTCCATCAATCCCATCATGAATATCTGAAAGCAGAATTGGGTCTGGTACTGCCAGATTAATGTCAGAATGGATTTCCTTTAAATCCCGGATATTTATAACAGGGTCCTGAAAACAAGAAATCATTAAGCTCATAAATAATATCAAGTTTAAACAAATTATTATTTGTCTACAGTTATTGCTAGTGTTATTTGGACTTAATGTACATATTAATATTCAGTTTTTTAATGAGACAATACATCTTAGGACGTTATTACAGCTGGACAGCCAACCATTTTAAGCGCAAACAATTCTGAAAGTATAATTTTAAAGAAAAGCTTTACCTTTAGAAAGTGGTCCAATTCTAATAATTTCTTCGGGAAGAAATTTGCAACCAAATCTTCTGCCTAAATGTATAAATAAATGCATTAGAGCCAACCACATACAATAGTACCATGTTAGTAATGAAGCCGTGTTATGAACCATAACTCACCTCTGCTGTGATTCGTTCCCTGAAAACATCGACCTGCACAGAATAAAAAAAAATGCATTCATGTCACAGTTATTGCATATGATGATAAATTAGTTAAATAACAATTCTGCTGGAATTGATAAGCTTCAGTAATTACAGTGTATTTACATAAGTATTCATCAATTTAAGCAATGTTGAAATATCTTAACATAGTGAATATGTATGTTAAATATTCATTTTAAAAATCCAATGAGCATAGTTCTAATGGCTGTTTGGCTATTAACTGAATATCACACATTACTGTTGCTGAAAATACAGAGATGGGTAAAGAAATAGTAAATATTAAAAATGTTTAGTTTTAAGGTTTTTCTAACATCTCACAATGCCTGCAAAGAATAGGAGTTGGCTGTTTGTTTTGTTAAATATATACCAATACAGTTGTTTTTTTTATGTTATAGACTGTGTTAGTTTTGGAAGAATCGGTTAAAATGTAAATATGAAATCCAGTCAGGTGTTATGGGGATCATTACACAACATCACCGTAGGCCCAGTGACAGCCAAACTAAAAAGATAAAGTGAACTTAGTACACAAAGCAGCTAGCAGCTGATGAGCAAACATGAACACCACATGGCTGTTACATAACAGCAATAAAGATCAAATATTTAATCATACGTGAACTAGCACAGCAACGTAAAACGAACCGATCCCTCGATGGACAATAATAAAACTGTAATGGGAGTTTTGTTAAACGATTGAGCGCGGGAATGTTAGCACGTTAGCTTTAGCTTACATGTGTATGTATTTTACACACACCGGCTTTAGATGATGAAGCTAACGGTCGCTAACGCCGGGCCTAGAATTCTCTTAAACCGCAATAGAAAATATTTTTATCAGTCTTACCTTTGATTTAATTTCATTGTCCACCTTTAGAAGTGAAGACATGTTTATTCAGTGAATACACGAGAAATCCTACGGATTGTCTATAAAGCATGTACTAACCGTGTGGCTTATTGCTGACTGTCAGCCACAAGGTATTGCGCGCTGCTAGATGACGTTCAAAACAAGCGACAGACTTGAACTAAAAGACTGAACGCATGCGCATTTCGCACACGACTGATTTCTTTTTTAAATGGAATTAAAGATAATATCAGACTGTATGGCAGTTATTCTATTGGTGTGACTGCCTGAAAAACATGATTTGCCAAAATAAACATATATAGATTTGTTTGATTTGATGGGGATTAGCATGATTCCTCCCCAAATGAATACATTCAAACGTTAAGTCATTTACACTATATTGTTGTTATTCTACATATCAGAAAATGGCAAAATTGGGAAATTAGATAAGAAAAACATCAAATGGTGTATGATACAATCTAGTATGTTAGGTTGGCTAAAACTATAACCATGACTTGACTTTATATTATTTGTACCCGAATTGTCCAAATGTGAGGGCCACAGTGACCCTTACAATGAAAGAATGAATGAATACAAAGGTGAACAAAATGTATTCAGTGTTAACTTTGAATGGTAAATAGTTATCACAAAACCAACCGGCAGAAACTAATTCACGTTAAATAATGTGGGTGTTTTTAAACATCTTCAATACCTTCACCTTTAAATTATAAGTTTGTACAACAAATTACTATCTGAAAGTGCCATCCTTATCATATAAAGTCATATTTGGTGTGAATTACAGGAGGAAACCCACGCAGACATGTGGAGAACATGCAAACTCCACACAGAAAGGACCTGGACCGCCCCACCTGGGGATCGAACCCAGGACCTTCTTGCTGTGAGGCTGCAGTGCTATCCGCCCAATTCTAAATAATAACCACAAAAATAAAGCAAACTAAAGGTCTAACAGCATTAACAATACATTGTGCTCGGACTCGAGTTGATGTGAATCGGACCCAATGATTTGAATCTCAACTCTTCATTCTGCATTAGAGTATTCAGAGAGTCGACTCCTTTTCGGATCGCCTCACAGAGCTAATAACTATAATTTCCCGTCATCATTTACTAAACGCGTATTATAACATGGTCTTCATTATTCCATTAACGACGTTTCTAAAGTGTGAATAATGATTCTAATCGTTAGCTGGCTAGTGAAAGAAAGCCAGAGAAACGTCAGCGAGTGATGACACATTTCCGGTTACGTGTCCGTGGGGGAGTGGACGAGTCAAAGCATGTAAACAAGCAGACAGCGGAGAGTCAGCGCCGATAATGACGTCCGTCTCACCGTAAATCAACGCCTTAGATCCCGAATGAGACTTACTGTGTGATCGTGTGTAGCCAACATGAATCACCCAGTTACAGTTAAAGTCAATTTCCGAGGCAATGTGAAGAAGTTTCCCGTTGTGGACACAGACAAAGCGCAGTGGGAGACGGTGGAGGCCTGGGTGAGCACATCAGTACACACTGATCTAGAGCAGGAGACGCAATCACGCACACTCTTCTTCCGCATAGACTATTTACATAGCATGTCCGGAAAGGTGGCGTACTACTCTCTTATATTATTAAGTATGAACGGTACATGTTGTTGTGGATGGAGTCGTGGGCTCAGCAGGCCCAGCGGCCTCCGTAAACACGTTCGTCTTTAATTCTGCCAGAAACAAATAAAACAAATAAAACAATTGTTCGATCGCAGTTGCTTCGTATATTATTTCAGTAGATAACTTCGTAACTGAGTGAAATACTACTTAATAACTGACACACTTGTTCTGATGACAGTATTTAATTGGAACACAAATATCAACGTGTGTAATATTTAAATGTTGCTTAGTTTTAAATGTATCTATACATTATTATGTAAAAAAATTAATGTCTCTCTTTTTGCCAACATTTTAGTTTTTTAACTTATGGTATTTGTTTTATGGACCTTTTTGGACTAATATATGGAGATATATAGATATGGATAGATATAGATTGTTAGAACATATTTCTTTTCAGTCAGCTAATTGACTTCATCTTTGTTCTAATGCATTTAATATTCTCATTTAAATATTAGAAATCCTGAAGTCTGAATGTATTTGGAACCGTTAAATCTATTAAAATACATAAATAACATTGAGCACACCACACCATCAACAAGAAAATGTAGGGGTGTAATAAAGACTATTAGACACTGTTGTGTAACTTTATCGATGACATTCTTTATATTGTGTTTAGATTAAAACAACATTTGGCTTGAGTCATTTTCAAGTGAAGTATTTTGATGAGGACAATGAAGAGGTAGGTACACAAATACACCTCATGATCCACACAAATTATAATTATTTAGCATAAGGTATAAAACAAACATAAGGAATTAAAGGTTTAATAAATGTGTATTTACAGATATCGATAAACAGTCAAGGTAAGTACTCAAAATAATTATCTATTATATATATCTAAGCATGTTTTCTAATAATGTGTAACTTTGCTATGCATTTTACCAGATGAATATATGGAGGCATTAAAGGTAGGAACAATTTTATTTGGTTTGCTTCCTTATTGGCATTACGGATGTGCAAATAAGTAGCTTTTCTTAAATGTTTTGTTTAGAGTTCACTTAAACAAGCCAACCAGCTTCACATAAATGTGTATAAGATGAAAGGCCAGGCGGAAGGTGGACCTGGTAAAGCTGAAGTTAAAGAACTTAGAATTGATCCTAGACCTGCACCCCCATATCGTGCCAGAGTGAAAATGGCAGACAAGGAGACACAGGTGACCCCCGAGCGGGACTCGGTAAGAATTTGGCTTAATTGTTTTTGTTCGTTTGTGTGTGTGTGTTGCGGTAGAGATCAGTGTTCATAATTATGTTTTGTAGCAGATTTGTTCCGAACGTAAATTATTTGGTTTCTGCAGGTGGTTGTAAAGGAAAACAAAGTCACCAACGTTGAAGAGGAGGCTGTACCGGCATGGTTCAAATCTTACATGGACAGGGTATGACGTCACGTTATGAAACATTTGTCAATGCCCAGCATTGTGCATGGCTGACGTACACATCATAGTCTGATTTGTATTTAAGTAAAAGAAATATATTAGTTATACATTTATTCATTCTTTGTTCATAGTTCAAAGATCAGGTAGTGAGAGAAGTGGTGGACAAAATGTGTAGTGAGTTTTCGGGTCAGTGCTGCACACACAAAGGATCTGATCATACCACAGAAGAGCCCAGAGCATCTGGAACTCAGATGCCAACAGTTAGTTCCACAACACCTAGAACCTCTACACCTAACTGCAGCAGCTGCAAGGGACCAGCCACGGGGGGAGGATATCACTGCAGGTGAATGTTGATTGAATGTTGACTGTTGTTTCAAATTCCATCTCCTACAAACTGAGAACTGATTTCTTTTGGTTTATTTGTCTAGCGTGTGTCCATCTTGCATTTTATGTGAGCCATGCAGTCACAAACATGACCCTAGTCACAACCTTAAGAGAACAAGGACTCCCTTGTCTGTGCCAGAGCGTGGAGTAACTCCGGAACCCAGGCAAGTCCAGTTTAACTCCTAACAATATACTCATAATTTTATTATATAAATATACACCAAACAGCCTAGCCAGTCGGAGGCACAATCATAGGCCCGATTCAGGATACAAATTGGTTCCACCGGCATTTGGTGTAAAAACTATGGTTATAAAATATCTCTGCATAATGCAGATTTGTTTTGGCGACCCATAAATCTAAAGAAGCAGCCAGAAAAACTGCCCACATACAGCAATTTGTAGATGAGCTTAAGCGGTTCTGCAAAGAAGATTGGGAGAACCTGCCCCAAAATAGGCAAAATAGACCTACTCAAAAAGGCTTGAGGCTGTAATTGCTGCCAAAGTGGCTTCAACCAAGTATTGAGCAAACGATGTGAATACTCATGTACAATTTTTTTATTTTTAATAAATTTGCCAAACTATCTTTTTTCACTTTGTCATTAATGGGATATTGTGTGTAGAGTTTTGAGAGAAAAGTGAATGTAATCCATTTTGGAATAAGGTGGTAACAAAGCTGTGAATACTTTCCGGATGCAGTATATATAAGACCTTTTGCCTTAATCCTTTTCATAGGTTCTTGCGCCGTGGAGACAGGACAGTGCGTAAGGCAGAGCGGCAGCGCCTAAAAGCCGAGCGGAGACAGCTGAAAGCTGAAGTAAAGGAGATTAAGAAGAAGCTGCGGCTGGAGAAAAGAGGTCTGCTGTGGAGTGGAGCCACCAATGGGACAAGTGGTTCAGGCCTTGGTCCTGCTTCTGCTCCTGCTCCATCATCCACTCCTGGTGCAGCTGCAGCCGCCGGCTCAGAGCCTCAGGCCTCCAGTCCAGAGTAAGGGCCATAGTGTGAGGGCTCAAGGCTGGGTGATCTACCTCCCAGTCTAGAACAGTCGTTATCTCATTGTCTGTTATAGTTGCGTTTATCGCTGGCAAGTGGATGGAACTACCTCAAATGCACCCGCTGCCTTTACTGTATTTTTAAGAGAAAAAAACTTTTTTGCTATGATCTTCAAGAAAAAAAAGAAAAGAAGCAAAGCTGTCAAAGCTATACTCACAATACTCTGTGCACTCAAACCAGGGGTCCCAAGGTCTCCTGCTCCACCTTGGTGCCCACAATGACTGCCTTGTTTCTGGATGAGAATCTACCAGACGGAACTTGTCTGGAGCCTGGCACCAAGTTCATCAAGTACTGGAAGATGAAGAATACTGGCAACATCAGCTGGACCTCTGATACCAAGGTATTCTAACAATTCACATTGAAGACTTTTAAAGACTTCTCAGAATTAAATATAGGTTGTACGGCCATATATCTTTGTCTGGATTTTGCTTGTATTTCGCTTGCATGTCGGCTTTGTGGATCTCTCTTTCTAGCTGAAGTTCATGTGGGGAAACCTGGCCTTGGAGTTACAGGAGCAGAAGGAGGTGTTGGTGCCCTTTCTGATGCCAGGCCAGGTTGGTATGGTGAGTGTGGCGTTTGTGGCTCCCATGCTTGAGGGCACCTACACCTCCCACTGGCGCCTGGCACACTGTGGGGTACAGTTTGGCCCTAGAGTTTGGTGCAGCATCGTAGTGGTGTCTACTTCGGGCCAAAAACTCAGTTCTCACTCCGGCAAACAACTGGTGAGCTAAAATATTTTTTGTTCAACTTAATCTGTTTTATTTTAGTCCAAGGTAATGCCCAGAATAATAGACACACAAAAAGTCAGCAGAGACTTAGCTCTAACACTAACCCTAGCTCAAGCTAACCCTGGCCCTTCCCCAATCTTTAAGTCCTATAGAAAGCATACAGCTGAAGTTGTTTTACCTTCCCTCCTTCAGAAACTTTTAATAGTCTTTTGTTGCCCAGCCATGTTGGGGGCTCTGCTTAGATTCATACTCAGAATCTAAAGAATTATTGTCACAATGTGTTAGACCTCTGAATAATACGACTGTACCCCTATTTCAGTTAATAATTATGGCCCAAAATGCTACACTTGGGTTATATATGGTTATTATATCATTAAACCATTTTTCCAGAATAAACCCAGCATTAAAGGAATAGAGGGAATGTGCTGGTCTGGCAGAGACTGTGACACTCGGGTGTCCTCCAGCTGCCGGAGAGAACACTACATTCCCTCTGTGGACCTGCTGACTGCACAGGTATGTGTGGTATTAATAAATCAGTCCGTCTCTGTCACAAAATCCATGTTTCAGATACAAAACTTACTGGTATGGTACCATTTTATAGGATTTGCTATCCTTCGAGTTGCTGGATATAAATATAGTTCAAGAGCTAGACAAAGTTCCAGCTAACACTCCGGCTGGTACGTTTTCCCATCTTGCCTGTTGTTAAAATATCTTTTAGTGGCAGTTGTTTGACAATCATAACTACATTATTATATTCTTCCCTCCAGATATGACACCATGTATGTCTCCAGTCCCACTAAATGGACCTACGATTGGAAAGCATGGCTTAGTAAAGGAGACTACTGAACACACAGGCATGAAAAAACTCCAAGGTCAGAAAATTAAATCAAAGGTTAAAAGGAACAAGAGCAATATTAGCTCTTTTGTCCTTAGCAATCACTTTGATCACTTTTAGCCTACAGTGAGTGTACCGGACACTTTCATATACTTCTGTCTTGTGTCTGTTTGGTAATAGTGGTTCAGCCCCAGAGACACGTGGAAAACTTGGACCATCAGACCCGTGATGAGGGTGATGATGACATTAGCGGAACCCAGTTCGTCTGTGAGACCGTTATCAGGTCCCTCACCCTGGAAGAGGAACCTGAGCACAAACCTCGATGGCGGGTTCGAGCCAGTAAAGGCCTGCCAACTATTAAAAGGCCGGAAGCTCCCCTGCCATTCCAGCCACCAGTTTTACTTAAAGAGCCTACAGTCCCAGGTAAGAATCAAATCAGGTCCAAAAGCAGCAAGTGTGAAATTCTAGGGTTGTTTTTAATACTATGTCCATTATTTCAACCATGTGGATGTGTATTTCCCTCATTTATTAGATGACGGGATCAATATTTATGATAGATTTCAGTACAATTTATTTTTTAAAACGGGGACAAGTGTACAACCTCAGTATTATTCAGGTTTTGACTTTGTAAAAGGTATCTTTAAATATTTCTTTAAATAAGGCACCAGGTTCTCTCTTGTGATATTTTTAGTAAGTGGCCGACAGTTTTAGATCCATCATGCCAAGATGATCTTGATCGTTTTTGCTTCCAGAAACATTTTATGCTACAGGGGATAGAAAGAAAAAAAACTGTGTCCCATAAATTAGATTCCTTAATTAATTATAATACTTAATCAAATTAATTATTAATAATTAAAAATGAAACCTAATGCTTATTCTTTAAAATTTCACACTTTCTGTATCCATCTTTTGCGATAACGTTTCTATATGTTCAGTCTTTTCAGACATGTTAATTGGCTCTAATGAAAATCTCTACACTGATCCTGCTACCTTGGAGGAGGAAGAAGGGAGGAAATTAGATCATGATAAAGAGGAAGAGTGGGATGAGGTGAGCAGCCAGGCATCCTCAGCATCCTCCGAGGAATACCTGGTTGTCTTGCCTGACTGCTTTGATACTTCCAAACCTCTTGGAGATTCCTTATACAGCTCAGTGGTTTCCCGGCCTGTAAATGGCTGCAGTGCAGTCCCAGAGGGAACCACGGATCAAACCGGTCCAGACGGGGAGACGGTGGACCCCACACCTGTTATGCAAAACAGTGTGAACAGGTTGCTGTGCACCTCTCAAATACTGCACGCTCCTGCTCTCATTCCTGAAGTCGTACCTGCACCTGTCTCTCTGTCTCCACTACCAACTTTCCGTACACACAGGTCAGCTCCACATGGCAGTCGGACCAAATTCATCTTCAGGAAGTTAGCATTTAGAATTGATTTTTTTTTTTTTTTTTTAGAAAAAAAGCAGTTCTCGGGT
>JAYDZG010000008.1:13795046-13808417 GCA_034509265.1 Microcambeva bendego | reverse complement strand
CCTACAGTCTCCCCCAAGTGGTTTAATTATGAACAGCCAAAGATTTAATACCATTAAAGATTCTCTTATTTAGTTAATTTGCTATGTTTAGACAGGCGATTTTTTTTATTTGATTAAAATTACAATATATGTAAACTTAAATCCACATGCCTTTTCAAATCCCAAAAGTACTTAACAGAACAGATCATAGATTAAAAAATTACTTAAAGTGTTTTTGAGTGCTTAAAAGTAAAAAAAAAATTTAAATGTGAACCGTCAATTGAATTCTGAGTATGTAAGAATGTACATGAGGTGGATTTCTTCAAATATGTTTCTGTGTGGCTGCGTTTATCCATCCCACAATTCTTAAATCCTCCTGTTCCTGACAATGAGAAGCACCCCAATAGCATGATACTGCAACCACCATTTATTAAATGTATGTGGAGTTTGTTATATTATTTAGCTAAATTCAAGCAGGTTGTCATTTGCATGTTACTTAACAGCAGCTTTTATATGAACACACTGCCATAAAGGCCTGATTCTGTCTGATTCTTCCTTACTTAATGTGTAGTTGGGGTAGCACTGTCGCCTCACAGCAAGGAGGTCTTGGGTTCAATCCCCAGGTTGGATGGTCTGGGTCCTTTCTGTGTGGAGTTTGTATGTTCTCCACGTGTCTACGTTGGTTTACTCTGGGTGCTCCGGTTTCCTCCCACAGTCCAAAAACATGCAGCCAGGTTCATTGGAGAGACAAAATGGTCCATGACTGTGTTTAATATAAACTTATGAAAAGATGAACCTTGAGTGATGAATAACCGATGAATAAATAAATAGACAAACAATAATGCATAGTTGGGGTTAGATTTTGGAAAGAAGAGGAAAATCTCGTCTTTACTTAATTGTTTCAAGCCAATGTGTACTGGAAACACTCCAAACTTTCAGTATTGGTTGATTTTCCTGGATCCTTGGACAATATGGTTTATTAATCATTTCTTTAGTATGCTTTATAAATCTTGAGTCTTCATAAACCATGGCGGGTCAAAATGCAACAGGTGGACCCCAATTGAGTTCTGGACAAATCTAATTGTAATTAAAGCAAACGTTATGATTAAAACTCTGGCATATTTTACATCATCATTGTCGCTATAGAATGATTAGTAGATTGATCTGAGCACGTGTTAAATGTTCTCAAAGGTGTATAATGTAAATGTAATGTAAATATTGTGGTGTTTTCAAGTTTTAAGATAACAGAGGCATCTCTTTGAGACGCTACTCGGGACGATAAGATGCGAACGTGCTGCTCGTGACTATCTGGGCCCTTTAAAGGCGCGCGGTCAGACTTGTTAATAGGCGCGTGTCGCTGTCAGGGCTGCTTCATCGGGAGCGTCTCTGGCACAATCGGGGTGTGTCTACTCTGCACAGAAGCGGAAGCCACGCCGCAAATAAGACCGACCAGACGACGACCACACGACTTCACGATTAAAGCCAAGGGATAAAATGCAGCATGACACAAATCTGACCCGCCGGATGTGACACTTGTTCGTTTGGTTGGAGAAGCGCGTCGTCTGGGAAGCATGAAGAAGCATCAGAGTCCCGCAAAGCTAGCTGCGGAGGTGCACGTACCGGACGGAGAAGCCACGGTGCTGCACCTCAACGAGCTGTTGTCTGATGGAAGCGGCTTCTACAGCCTCCCAGCTCAGCATTTCAACGAGGTCTTTCCGAGGATTTACGTGGGCAACGCGTGAGTTATGGACGCCCATCCTTCCTTATCTTATCAGCGGCACTTTAACCTGTGTTTGGAGCAGATAAACCTGGCAGGTAGATTTAGTCCTGTGGTTTATCTCCTGCTCCAAACCACGACGAGGAATGAGATGCTCCCACCAGGAACATTTTAAATCCTTATAAAAGACTTGGGAACGTAAACGGTTGGCTATTTCACCCTAAACAATTGAATACGTGACGGTATGTTGCCATGTAAGCGAAAATCCTGCATCCTTTTATCTTAAACCCATTAATGAGAAAATACCAAGAAACCTGGACCAGTGAAGAAGGGCTGGTATTATATACACGATGTAATTTACCATCAGATGGCCAACAGTATGTGTACACCTCGCCAAGCTTAAGTGTATCAACCACCCTTATTAAATCAGGCGTATCAATTTTTGTAATTAATCAAATCTTTCTAATTTTGTGGTAGCAGGCATAAAAAGTCAAATCCAGTTTTAGACCAGTTTTAGTTGCATAAAGATCCACACAAAGCCCTTATGTTTATAAAGGGATGTCCAACATGCCCAATGTCTGTTGGCATTTGTCTAGTAATGTGCAAATTTGAGGTGTTTTTTTTACTCAATCTGTATTTAAATGTATTGACTTATCCTGCTTTAAAATACCCGAATGGCACATTTGATTCAAAGATGGCACACACAGTCTAATTTTCGATCAGGTGTTCGGAAACTATGGCAGCTACAGAGAAATGTGACCTCCAACCTGTATTTTCCTTCTTCTGTAAAAATTCAACATTTTTTCATATCATGTCAGGTCCAGTTCCACCGAGTAAACTTGATCAAGTCAGGAAAACCCTGGATGGAGCACCAATCCATCACAGCGCTTTGGTCACCTCCTGACATGGTAGATTATCTCTATGTAGGCCCGGCTGACCGGTAGCACAGATGTGATTCGGATACATATCTCACCCATTGTTGGCTAGACTCAGAGACTAACGCTGCACTTGTACAGCACTTTAATTGATAAAAATAACACAATTTAGATTTATTTTTTATGTCTCACATAAAAAGGATGAACTACGTTTACATTCGATTAAATCTGACATCACCCGATCTGACCAAGAAATTCTGTTGTATAACTGAAATCATTCTCATCATGCATATAAGCATCTTAAAACATCTTAAAGCTCTTCTGAAGTTGATGATGTGGACAAGCTAGAAGCTGGAGGACCGTTTTCTTGCATGCCATCCTCTAAACGTGGGTATGTAAAGGTCCCTTAACTGTTCCAGCAACTTCTGATTCACCACAAATTTCTTTCTTAATGGTGGGTAGACAAATTTCCTCTTAGTGTAAGGTAACAGTTTGTTTTTCCTCATCCTTAACGTAATAATCTCAGTTATATGAAGTCAAACTAGCACAATTTATTGTAATGGAGAATTACATTGAATAAGAGGTCATGCTATACAGAATTGTGTACATCACCATATTTATATATTAGGTTGCTGTAAGCATATTTTCTGCAAGTGCCTTTAGTAGCTTTATAACCATTCTGGCCACAGCACGCTTTGTTTTATGTATTCTCTCATATTTGGAGATAATATTTCTGTCTGTAAGCATCATTAATAGTACATTCGGTAACTATTTCAAAAGTCAAAATGCATTAACAAAAGGTCCATTCTGTTGGTACAGGTATATAAGGAATGTGCTCTGGAAGGATCTCTGTGGATGGCATGCGTCACCACTTTGTGAGGGATCTATTAATAATGTATGTGTAGACACTGCAGTAAGGTGGGGTATGGGAGCAGACTTCAAGGCTGTATGTTGCACACCGGTTTGAATTATGTCTTTTGGGAGGAATTTATTTGGACTCCCATTTTCCTACAGCTATCACATTCGGCCGTTACAGTTTTGGAAAATGCTGCGCAATGCGCAATCTGACACAAAGTCAGAAAAAAAACGATTGTAATAAAGTATTTTTTTATTTCTGTATTTAAAAAGGAAAACAAAAGGTTATTCTACACTATGGATTATATGACTATATGACTTTTGTTTGTACCAAGTGGTAAGTGTATATGAATGGCTGAAAGTCTGACACCTCGAGTAAAAATGCTTTTATTCTGCATTTATTCTATTCCTAATTTAATTTGGAACAGTTGAGCAGTTTTTGGGGGAAACAATCAGAAAATGTACTTAGATCTCATAGTTTCCTTGTATTGTGTGATGCCTTCAATTTATTAACTTCATTGGCCTTCACATGTGAACATCAGTTTTCTGGGCAGGACTAATATGGACAGGGT
The DNA here is from genome assembly GCA_034509265.1 of Microcambeva bendego. NCBI lineage: Eukaryota > Metazoa > Chordata > Actinopteri > Siluriformes > Trichomycteridae > Microcambeva > Microcambeva bendego. Next base: position 13,804,419 of record JAYDZG010000008.1, on the reverse strand, counting down.
GCCAATCCATTGTAGGCCTTCCCCCACCTCAGATATAGATCCTGACTGTGTGACAGCTGATTGCATTCTGGGTTCGTGCAATAAAGCACTAAATCACTGGAACACTTGTGCTCATTTTATGATCTTTAATAAAATAAATAATTGTAGTTGAGGAAAATCCAAAATAGGTCCAAGCCTCCACATTAGAGTCTGTTTTAAATACAATTGTATTAATCTGCGTTTAAGGATCCTGCTATTAACATTGTTTCTTGACGATGGATTTCAAGATATTTCTGAGACGAAAGTAGTAGTAGTAGTAGTAAGTAGTTTTAAATAGTTTAAAGGTTGTGGGCACACAAGTGGTTTGCTTTGCCTTTAAAAAACTGAATCTTTCAGTGATGAAAATGTGTTTTAAATATCTGCAGTTGCACATTAAAAAGTGTTGGATTATTTACTGACTCATTTATGGCTTCAATCAGTGCTTGCTCTAAATGCTTGTTTTAAAAACCCAATGCATGTTTGCATCACTTAATTAATTTTCATTAATTTAACAATTTTATCTATTTTTTATTTTTTATTTTTTTTTTAATTGTTTTAGAATGCCTTGCATGCACGCATTGTAAAGTGAGAGTATCATGATGCAAAACAGTGAGGTTAATAAGTAAAAGAGATTAGATATAGAAACTGGATGTGATTCAGATTTTAAGTGCTGCATGTACTAGAACAAAGCAGAAGCGACAGAAGACAACAGAGCACTCCACTATGCTCTCGACTCTTCTTTTCCTTTCTTTCTCGCTCTTAAAGCCTATTTTTGGGCGCTGTTCTGGGAGCCTGTGATGTTCTTTATGCCTTTGAGCGGCAGCCAGGATCTCTGCCCTGTCTCTGTATGGGTTTAGGAAGTCTTATACTGAGGTTCGATAACTTTGATTGATGTCTCGGCTTCCTAAATCTACACCACAGTTTGTTTCTGTAAAGTCCCAACTACAAATGACAAATGAAAAGAATAAACCAATCTTATCCTAAATTGAGATGTATTTATAGAAAAACCAACAAAATAACAGACAGCACTATTACAAAACTATTACAAAACTACTGTACAGAAGACTTAAGCTCTTCGAAACACCCGATATCATTTATAAATCATAAATCCAAACTAATGACAGTCACACTCATGATTTGTGCCAACTCATCAGCTGTGCCAAGTCCTCCTGACTTGTGTTTGATGGTTTCCTCTCATCTACATTGTGTTACACAATGCAGAAGGTGGTCTGGCTATTCTATATTGCTCCTAGGTGGGAGTAAATGTATACATGTATGTTCGCCGTACACTGTTTTCAGATGTACACAATCTGTAACTTTTGTTTCCTCTGTGATATTATTTGAGTAGAAATTGTAGAATATACAGTCATGGAAAAAAGAGACCACTTATTACTTTATTTTACTTTACAATTTCTAAGTATGGGATTGACAAAAATAAGCTGCGTTGTTTTTTTCTATAAACTAGAAGAGGGATTTGAATAGAATAAAAGACTACTGATCAAACACACACTTAGAAACTGTAAAGTAAAATAAAGTGATAAGTTTTAAGTGGTCTCTTATTTTTTTCCATGACTGTATAGCTTGTAGAAATCAATAAACATTAGTAAATATATTTATGTATATCTTTGCACAGAAAACAATCTTAGTAAAATGTTTTATGATTTTCTTCCGATGTTGAATTTCTCTAAGGACTAAGCTAACATACTTCACAGCTAATTGTGTCAGCCCAGTTAGATTTCCCATGGGTGCAGCAGTCCCTGGTGTAGCTCACATAAGCTCTTCTTTTGCTCCTCAGGTTTGTGGCCCAGAATGTGATGCGCCTGCAGCGACTTGGCATCACACATATACTCAACGTGGCTGAGGGCAACTCTTTCATGCACGTGAACACCAACGCTGACTTCTACGTGGGAAGTGGCATCACGTATCATGGCATAAAGGCTAACGACACAGAACAGTTTAACCTCAGTGCCTTCTTTGAAGAGGGAGCCGAATTCATTGACAAGGCTTTGGCACATTCTAAAGGTATGTGAAAGGTCTCATTCGTAATACATGCCAAATATAGAACTGATAGATAATTACATGGGATAATTTTCTCCCTCAGGCCATATACAGCTATTCCATAATTTACATGGCTCTAAAGACAATGCAAATTCCTGATTTACCATTAAAAAGTCTTATTTCTATACTGTATGCTAATAAGAGGCCAGAACTGTACTTTTAAACCATCATTGGTGTTGAAAATGAAAGGATCTGGAAGGCTCAAAGCATCTTTACACACTTGATTAACTTTACAGTTCCCGAAGACAGGAAAAAAAACCATTCATAGTCATTCATGATCAATCTCAAGGTCTTTACCCACAAATATATTTCGAAGTATCTCAGCCATGCTGCTTCTAATTGGTGCCCTCTACTTCCTGTTTTACGACATGGATTTTATGCCACCTTTGACAGAGTACAGGAGTGATTATAAAGCATTTTAAATCTTTGGCCAATTTGGCAGCAGAACCAGGGCCATGCAGCCAAGGAGGACACTAAAGAGAGTATTTGAGTTGGAGCAAAAAACCCATGTGCCACCCGCTGCCATGTTGTGCTACTGCTATTGTTTTCTTTTTTCACTGAAATGTGACTTTATATTAATAAAACAATAATTAATAAAAGTTTTATGGCATAAGATTTATATATAGTATGTGAGATATATGTAAAAATAAGCTACATACAAGCAACAAAAGGGATATGATCTTTTATGATCGATTTATGATCGTGATAAGTGTATTTAGTTTAGTCATGAAAAAGCAAATGAAAAAAAACCCACACTTTTACACACTTTAGTAAAATGCTCAGATTTGGGATATTTTTTTTTCTCTGCAGTGAGGAATATTATAAATGAGAGAAGGGAGAGAAAGGAAGATATCATGTTTCAGATGCTCTGCAGAATCTGCAGCATAAGCACACAAAGTTGGCAGGATGAATTCCTGTGGGGGTGTGGGCTGGCTGAGCCGATAATGAAGGTGTATATGTACTGGATGAATTTATGTATTGTGTGTGTGTGTGTTGTTGCGTTGGGGGTTGTGGCTGGAGGTAAAATGGCACAGACGAGGCTTTTTATTCCCGTCTGAAATGGTGCAGCTGTTGTAGGCACTGGAGATGAGATAATCAAAAACTGTGATCATTATCATCAACAGTGATTAATTTATCAATTATTTTCCTTTCCTTCGGCTTAGGGTTCAGTGCGGGTGCATTGTATCCGGTGCCACCCAAAATTGTTGGGTACCAGACATGTGCATTTACTGAACATACCATTCACTCACTCACTCACATTGCCAAACTAACCTTGTATTATTTGTGATAATGATGTCTATAAGACACACGTTCCTTGTTTTGTGAGCTGCACACTCAGTCAGCTCTTCATTTGTGCTTCAACTTTAGGAAAAGTGTACGTTCACTGCCGAGAAGGCTACAGCCGCTCCCCAACCATGGTGATTGCCTATCTTATGCTCCACCACAAGATGGATGTGAGAGTGGCGACGGCTTCAGTAAGGCGCAAGAGAGAGATCGGGCCAAACGACGGCTTCCTACGCCAGCTCTGCCAGCTCAACGAGAAGCTTGCCAAGGAGGGCAAGCTAAAAGGCAAATTATAGAGTTTTAAGCCCCCAGGCTTCAGAGTCTGAGGGGATTTTATCAGGACAACATCGTCTCTCTTATGATACCCATTCACACATTAACAGCTGAATATACATTCACAGTGTGAGCACATGCACATAATAGTTCACCCAGTATTTACTGACAAACTATTAGGGCCCACACACTAATGCACAAGCTATTTCTTTATAATATTCTACTATTCTAAATGACCTGTATCTCCATGGGCTAACATACTATAAGAATCTATAGTGTTTCCTTATGCCCATTTTTAAAAACTCTTACTATAACACTATTTGATCATAAGCAGTATGTAGTAACAATAGTATTAATTAAATATAATCTAGTTCTATATTGACTATATCACAGTATGTTCCATTTTGATTCCATTGGGGGAAGTGCTGGGGTTATACTTGCTTTTTAACTATGCACATGTGTATGCATACAGCTGTAAAACCAGCAGCATTGCTCAACAACTGGTCTGCAGATTATCTTTGCATCTGAACGACTGGTGTGACGTAGTTCTGAAGTCAGAATGCCACCAAATGTGTCATTACCAGTTTAACATCATACGTAGTATGCATAATTAGTATTTATTCATGTGACATTCCAATCGGGAAAAACAACAAAAATTGTTTTAGTAATGTGATGAGCCTCCATGGTTCCTGCAAGTCCACAGCAAGGATGCGACTTTAGATGCGACATTATGTTACGTATATAACATTTTGTTGTAGTAATGCATCTGAAATCGTACATAAGTTCTTATCTTAAAGAGTACATTTTTACTATAGCTATCTAATAACATTTTCCTTATAGTAACCCGTTGCCCTGTGTCTATTGAAAGAGACCACGCTGACCCCAATAAAATGGTTCCTATGGATCTACTAATCAGTCAAAACAACCTTGTATTGATTTGCACTAACATTTTCCTGTTGGAAAAAAAGATTAAAGTCAAACCATGCCAGCAAAATACCTAAACAGCATAACAGTGCCACTGGGCCTTCTTACTGTAGGGGTCAGTTATTAAGGCCTCTTGGTGGACACCACACACAGCACATGAAACACTAGCCACTCGGAGCAGTCCTTGTGAATGAGGCTCCTGCCATATGTGCCTCAAATAATGAATCAAATGGTGAAAGTCGCCAAGATAGTTTTCCTCTTAATGCCAAATCAAATTCGTCGCAGAATTTGTTTAATGCCACAAAGCATAGTACGCAGAGCTGGGTATAACCCCCCCCAACAACATGTGCAGTTCACCTGCTAGTGGTGTCTCACAATGAGTAGCAGTCAATTAGTTCTGGAACCTTTACTAGGCTGCATATATCGCAATTGTACAGTGACAACAAAGCCAAGTATAAGATTTGAACTAGGGCACAGTGAATTGTGCCTGTTTATATGCCCAGGTCAATAGCACTGTTTGGAATTCCACCTTCGAGTTCATTCACCCGATGCACCTCTGTGTTGAAGTACTTGTATTAGAGTTGTATTGGAGTTCTTGAACAGGTTCATCTAGACGGACCTTGATTATTTTAAAACCTCATAAACAATGTTAACTCTAAGTGATTTGAAATTAAATGGCACACGGCACGGTTATCACCCCTCTAACGGAATTTCAGCATCACCACTGCATACAGACCACAGTGTTGTTGGATTTGTCGAAGTGATTATCGTAACCAAGTTAAAATCAGTTGCCTCTAGCATACACATTCACACAGCTAAAAGCAAGTATGATCTAAGCGAAATCACTCCTGTTGCCATATTTTTGTATGTTATGTCTCAATCTTTTGGAGCTCTTTGTGCCCAATCATCTTAATCAAGTGTTAATTCAAGCACAGTCACACCATAGTCTCCCACTGCCGGAAACTTATCAGCAATTGATTCCATTCCAATTTGTATATGGACGAATTTCGTATAATGTACACTTTCCTCTTTGGAGGTATATATAAATATATAAAAACAACACAAACATTCAACACTTATTTTGCCAAATCAGTTACTTTGCTGATTCTCAATTATCTTATTGTGACATACATGTTGCAAGAAAAAAAAGTTGTAGATCCTGTTTTTTTTGTGTGTACTTACATTTTTAAAAATACATGATGGAAGGAGCATCATGGTTGTGGCCTGCTTTCCTGCCTCAGGACCCAGAAGGTTTGGAGTCAAAAACTATACAACTATACTTTTTTTTTTTTTGCAACTGTAAGTACATACTTCTATCAATGCTCAAGAAATGCAGTGTAGACCACACACAGGGTATTCTTTTTAACGACTTGCTCAATTCCCTCACAGCAGATTTACAAAACCACACTGTTCTCCATCCGTGTAACAAACAGTCAACACGTTTAGTCAACACAAGGACAGGCTGGCCGTCATATGGCTGTCATGACCTTGTTCAGCTCGCCATTACAGTGTTCAGTTTAGTTTACTGGGAGAATCCACCTACTCACTGCCAATCCCATGTGATCTCACAACCCTTCACCTGTACAATCGAGGTGAAAAGTTTCCATGGATCCTTTTCTTTTTAACACATCTACTGCCTTTGTACTCGCTAACCAGCATTGTCTGTACGTGCTTGTTTTTGTAAATCAGTTTTGCACAACTAATCGCTGATGTCTAGTCAGGCCCACGGCAATGAATCTCAAGACGGATGAAAGAATGTAGTCTGTCATTACTGTGTTTGAGAAATTTTTAGTCATCTTATTTCCACTATATTTCCACTAAATATCTCATAAGTGAGCCTCAGAACGCCCTAATAGTCCTGGCGTATAGTATTATCGCAGACAGAGACTAAACAGTACAATTCCAGTTGTATCCAGTTCCGACACAATAAAAAGATAGGAGATTTTAAAATCTATTAACCTTATGTCTCATGCCATTTAATAAAACCCACGTTGAGAGCCATATGGCTTTCATTTCTTATATTAACATCACCATGTAAAACACTATTTATTCCAATTACTTAAATTTCTATATTTATATGCTTCCAATTATATATAGACTTACTTAGGTGTTGACATATATGAATGTATTATACAGTGTATAGCTATTACAACTACGCTATGTGTTAACCAATATCTAACTTATTGTACTCAACTTTTACATCATATTTACATGCTTGTTTTGCCTTAAAATGTCATTCTGACATTGTTTTATCTAGACGAGGGGTTGTCAAATGAAAGATCATAGTCTATTTGCAAAAAAAGCAGTAGGCTTATGTGAGCACTGGGGAAATGATTGAAGCAGAACTAACCGGTAATTTTCTGATGTACGGTCTGATGTAGGTCCTCAGACTTTAACCCATTTGGCTCCTTATTTGGATACTACATATCTGGTTGAATGTAATCCAATTTCATACAAACACTGGATTAATTAAGTATTGGGGCACCAGTGATTATTAGATTCAAATGTTTGTTCATTTCACCACCAATTTATTCTGGTCAGGGTTGCAATGGGTTGGATTCAATGGGCAAAGACACACACATTTGCACCCATTCAAGACAATGAAAATACCATTAACTGAACTGAACAGGCCTGGCCTGGCTTAATGCATGTCCTTGGACTAGTGGGACATAATGAATGGAGCAAATATTTTGATTGAATGGAACAAACTCCCAACAAGCTCACTTTCTGGTGCCCACATACTTTTGGCCATATAGTGTAGATTTATGCCAAATGCAGTAGATACCAATTTTCCTGCTGGTCTTTGGAAGTAGACGTGACAATTCCTTTACCAAAAATGATCTATATTTATGTTTATTCATGCTTCATCAAACACTCAGGGGTAGCATTAGGGTCAAAAGTTTTGATTAGCAATACTCACTATGAACTGCTGAGTATGTAACCATTGCATCGGAAGCTGGAAAGAACCTCACAAATTATGCCTTAACTGCCAACTAATCATGCTCTCTGTGCAGCACGGCATTCAAATGCTAGCATTGAGTTAAATTAGGCTGAATTAGTCTGAAATTACATATTTTAAATGATACTATACATATAGCTACAATTTGCTTCATATACACGAAGAAGAGGGTTACAGACCCGTATAATACCCAAACCCTTCACCAAGCTGTAAATAATTCATTAACATTAACTAAGTGAAGTATGGTCAGATATTAAATGTCATAATACTGGTCCTTTCCAAGATTTAGTCGAACAACCCTGATCTAGCGCTACGAGTAGTAATTTAGTTTTTAGTTTTCACTGATAGTGCATTGTTATTAATTTTGAATTCATATACGGCTTAATATCCAGATTTATTTGATCATTAAGTCTGTCTTTACAGCTAACACTGTCACAGGCTACCTCAAACACCACCATCATCAGCGATCCTCTATAGTTCTGTATATGTTTTATCATATCTGTATTATTATAACTGTATTATAGGAGCATATAAACTCAGTTCCACTTTATTAGGAACACCCACCTTTTTGGGCATTTACTAACCTCCACCATACTGGTGCTTGTCAGTTCTCTGCCATTCTCTGTCTGTCTTATGTAACAGCAGTGATCGGTGTGTCATTCGGTCAATTAAATGATCAAGCTGTTTTGATTAAATGAAGCAAACTGGTAGTTTGTGCATAACCAGCCGTAATAACCTGCCTACTAGAGGATTGAGTCACATGGAGTTAAAGGAATTTGAGAGGAATTTCACCCCCTTTTTATGAAGATTATGTCTGAAGCATTTCTTATTTAATAGAGAATGACAGTATAAGTGGGTGTACCTAATAAAGTTGCCACTCAGTGTAAATATGCATTAAAACATACTATAAACATTCCTGTAATCTGGAGACCGAGGCTTTATCGATCCTGATCTACTGTAGATATTGAAACATGTCTGCCGTTGTATAAAGCAGACGTGAATGATTTATGCTGTGACATCATTTTCTTTTCTTTTACTCGATCCCAAACCATAGAAGGAAACTCGAAGTGTTCTTACAAAGAATTTAGTATTAAAGGAGATTGGGTTTATCAAATAGGAGGATCACTATTGGCAGGCCCTAATTTACTAAGGTTTTGAGAGTAAACAAACTTATCTGGACAATACAAAGTTCCAGAGAACATTTTTTACATAATTTTATGCCAAGGCAATCAAATCATTGTGATCTGCCAAACCTAGTTCTGCATTTTCAAAAGTGCTACACCGAGTGATGGTTGGTTGGTTGTATCTAATATCGTGTGTTCCAGGATTATGTAGGATAATGTACCATGTATGCAGTTGGACTTGGACCGTACATTTCTGATTCTAGAGTCACATTCGAAATTCACCAAAAATGCAGTTCCTTCACCAGCAGAGGGTGCCAGAATGCCTCGTTTGTCTGGTTATCTCTCATCTACTGGTACAGCGTGGTTTACATGATCACAAACCAGAAACCAAACCACAGCTTATCTGCCACTAATTGAGCCCTGATCAGAACTAATAACACATGAATACTGTACTTACACACACACACACACACACACACACACACATACACACACACACACACACACACACACACACACACAACCACACACACACACACACACACACACTGACTGGTTGCTAGCACAATTTAAATAATTTATATACTCATATTAAATATATAAGCTGTAATACAGCATTAAAACAGCAGCGAGGTCACATGTTCACATCCCACTGTATTTACGTGTTGCCTTTTTGCATTGACAGCATTCGGCAAATTCTAAACACAAAAATGCTGAACCCATTTTAGAATGT
>JAYDZG010000008.1:13773345-13786250 GCA_034509265.1 Microcambeva bendego | reverse complement strand
ATATGCTGGGATCTAAACATGCTTGTTGCCTTTCTGCTTCAAATCACACAGTTTTCACCCTAAATAAGGAACAACCAGGTCTGGTTACACATTTAGTGAATAATTTGCTTGCCGATTAGTAAAGCTGCTAAGAATAGCACCTGTTGTTGGAAATCTCATAAAAGCTGGCAAAGGGCTGTTTACACTTGGTCTTCGCAGTCTCGGAGGTTTGTAGTAACCATCACTGAAAACCACAGCTGGATTTGAAATGCAGCAGCTCTTAAGGCGTGTTACATATGGCCCATGAGCTCACTTCAAAACATGGTTTCTTAACCTCTCGGCCTCAGTAAACAATAGACTGCAAACACCCTTTGGAGCTAATTGGTCAGTGATGCAACTTTATTTCCAGCGCCTCCTGGTAGGTGTCGCCACAGTGGATCGTGGTCTGCATTTGTTGATCAGAGCATGGTTTTTATGCCAAGTGTTCGTCCTGACGCTACCCTCCTATTTATCTGGGCCCGGTACTATAATGCACTGGTCTGTGCATCCTAAAGGCTAGAGTGGTGCCTGTCAGCCGACGGCAACACAGAGTTTCAAATGGAGGAGTTCATACTCTCAGCACTGGTGTGCTAGTGGACAATCTCAATGCTCCAGCTATGTGTACTCGTTACAATATAGTACTGATATTTTTGAATAGTTTGATGGTTGTAAAATATGTAATTGTATTACAATTTTAGCAGTAGCCAAACATGTAGTAGAGATGGACTGAAGCTGTGTCCATTTGTTTTAACCAGAGTGACCTGGACAAACACTATTTTTCCTAATACTATGTGAATTCCATTAATTTACACTTATACAAACTGTACTGTTAGAAAGGTAAAACAATATTTTTTTAATTCATAATATTTACATGTTCTGACCAGAGTACTGTATGTCCACACCAAAATGTGCTTCCATATGTGCTTTGCTTCTTTATTTTTGAAACATTGCAACATATACAGTATTTACTTCAATTTAGCCACAACAAAATCAGGAATATAAATTTAGCTTGCGACTGGCAATCCAGATTATTTTTAAAACATGGGATGGGGTTGAGGTCAGAGCTCTATGCAGCCAGTCAAATTCTGTCAGGCCACAATTTTTATTAACTTTATTTTCTGTACAGAGACACTTTTTGTGCAGTCACAAGAGTCTCTGATGCAATTCCATGTTTGTGTTTTTCATTAGAGTTGTTGTTTGACCGGAGGAAGATGTTGGTCACATTCAAAGAAATAGAAAATCCAAAGCAACAAATTTCTTTATTTCAACTTTGTATTAGATGTATGTGCTCTGAGTAAAAAAAAACATTAAAATCTAAAATATTACAGTTGAAAAATATAAACTATTAATATTTACTATTTCAACAAAAACTTTAACCAGGTGAAACAATATGACTGAAGTAAAATAGCTGACCCAGAGGCTTTAGGCAGAAATGTATTATTAGTGAAAAAATATTTTGCTGCCATTGTTTGTCTATAAAGAAAAGAATGACTGTGTGTTTGCTTTATGTACCTGTTTATCTATCTGAAATAGCAGAATCCCCTAATTAGAGGTGTTGTCTAGATAATATTAGAGCTGTTTGTGCTTAAAATAGAATTTGAGCTTTAAATCACTGAAGCATTATTCACTTATGGTCATGGGTGCAGTGCTAGGTGGAAACACTTAAGGCAGAATTTCACCAGGGACAGGGCATTGCACATTCACCATACACACTTAAGTACAAACATTTAAAATGTACTTAATCTGCTTTTCTTGATGACCACAAAAATGTGAAGCAAAGATTTAGTAAGAATTGACAAAACAATGCACCAGAGCTGAATTTAATATTCTTAGATCCCCAAAAAATAAAACAAGTAATTGAAAGAAAGGAGATAGAACACATCCTTTGTCCCAAGTTTTTTGAGTTTGGTTCAGGTATCACAAGAAAGTAATAATTACCACATTATGAATAATTAAGTAGGTTAATTCAGATATCGTACTTGTACCTGATCCAGGTAATATGATAACATCTTAACACATTTTTCATTTTTCATATATTGATGAATAAAATTCATATCACAAAGTCTGATCTGGTCGATGCAGTTCCTGAGCTTAGGGGAACAATAATTTTGACATGATTACAAATCTACATTTGGGGTTCACTCAGGGGTTTATCCTATTAAAATTAGTTGTAAGATATGAACATTTAAAGGTGACCAATTATTAAAAACAGGAGATTGTGTGGTTGAAATTATGAAAGAATAGTATGAACCTCTTTTAATTACTTGATTAGAAATGTCTCTTTTGTATTTAATGTTCTGCACTGTGTGTTTTATTCTTTTGCACTTTTTCTTCAAACTTTGTTTCATTTTAATATGAACTTGTGTGTATCTGAAATGGTAATAAAGACTCTCTGACTCTGAACCTGCAAAGTTTCGTTCTAGCCTGTTCCTCGTTCTTTGTGTGTGTGTGTGTGTGTGTGTGAGAGAGAGTGTGTGTGTGTGTGTGTGTGTGTGAGTGTGTGTGTGTGTGTGTGTGTGTGTGTGTGACCCTGTGTGTGAATGAGTGGCTCCGGATCCGGATCCTCCCCTTCTGACCGGCCGCTTAATTACGAGCCTCGCGGTGAGGCTGAGCTACTTAAAGGGCTCCCGGATGAGAGAGCTCGGAGAGTTCAGTCCGGTCCCCTGCTCGTGCACTGTGCCACAGACTTGCTGTGTGAGTGGTGGATAGCTCAGGGCAGGGCAGGAGTATCGGTGTGTGTCCTTACAGAGTGAACATTAGTGTATCGGTGTGTGTTCTTCCAGTGTGAACACTAGTGTGAGTGTACCGGTGTGTATCGGAGTGAAGTGCAGCTCGCAGGTATGCAGGTGAGCTGGCTCGTGCTGCTGATGTACCGGAGCGCGGTGCTGCTGCTGGTACAGGGCTGCTGTTTCAGCGCGGCCACGGAAGGATGGAAAGAGTTCAAAAACGACGCCACAGAGACCATCCCGGACTACACGGGGCATCCCGAACCCCCACTTCAAACCAGTAACAACAAGAACAACATCAATACCAACAGCAACAACACCATGAACGATGCCAAAAACGGAGGCAGGAGGCAGTCAGCAAACACCCCGGCGTATGGCAAGTATTTAGATGTTCGTACCTGTTACAACACCTGTTAATGATAAGAAATAATAGTAATAATAGTAAGTGATGACGGGGGGTCAAATGAGTTTTCTCAGTCATTGTTTCGTTATTTTCACCTACGAAATTCACGCAATCAGATGTTATCCGTTCTAATCCACACGTAAGCCCTCTGAACACGAATTTTACACACATCGTGTAATAAAACACTAAAAATAGAAATCATGATGAGCTGCGAGTGATGGTTAAACATTAACACATCACTTGATTAACAGCGTTTTAGTACCTGACAGGTTGTAGTTCCGCACACTTTAAAGAATCCCAGTTTCTTATGACCTACAGATCCTATTTTCAGACCAACCATCAGACATCCGCCTCCAAAACCATCATTTTAGTAAATAAAACAATTGCCAGCAATGTTTATGTATATTATTAATGTAATTAATTAGTATATATAGTATTAATCAATCTTTATAATAATGTATTATAATAATGCTTACATAATACTGTTTCGAATTAGATACAGCACTATACACCAGGATACACAAGAAAAGTCAAATCATTATCATTATGTTAATTCTTTTTTGTAGTTGCTAATATTGGAATAAACAAATAAATAGGAACACTGTTTCATGGGAAATATGAGCAGTCTATAAGTGCTGATTAAAACTTGGTCGATAAAATGATTTGGTTGATAAATCTTCAATCTTCAATTATAATTTAATCTAATAATTTAATTATTGGTCATCGTGGATCAGCTATTGACATTCCAAGCATTCAGTGAGATATCTGTAACTCACCAAACGAGATGCACATAAAATAATCTCTCTGTTTTTATCAATGTAAAGTCTTGCTGAAACGTTTTATTATTTTAAATAATTGTAAACTATTGAATTTATGTCCGCTCATGTTTTATCCGTTTTGGCTAGATATCCATTATGATGCTTATTGATTGATACACGTTTCCTTCCACTGGAGGTAATGCTAAACCAAACTTTTACTCTAATAAACAATATGCCTAAATTCTTGATTGGATTTATACTGGATGGTTGATCATTAGAAAAGCTTTGGCTCGAGGCAGAGTTTTTCATTTCAAATGTTTGGACAGGATTGAGCTTTCATGGCCCCATTTAGACTGTGTGTGGATATTTCTCCATGGCTTTTCAGTTTCATTCTTTCAAGTGTGTGCAGAATGGCTATTGAGAAAGTTATTGCTGTCCTCTAGGGAGAAAGATAAATTGAAAAGATAATTAAAAGAAGAGAGCCAAAAAGATAACTGAGGAATGTGTTACTTTGCCGTTTCTGCCAGGTTTAACCAAGAATAACACATGTTGAGGACTTCATCCAAAAGTGAGCTTTAGAAATATTATACCAGGTCTTTCAATCAACACATTTAAACATTTTTGCTACACATATAAACCTTTAAAGTTAAATGTTTTTTTTCAGAATTAGATTTTTTTATTATAAGGTTTTATTCAATTGAAAAAAATAAGATGAAATGCATGTCAAGCAGGTAATGGACTGATAACTTAGTGTTTTGTAACATTTCCGTTTTTATTCAATTAGTCAAGGTCTACATAACTATGTAATTGCACCAGTATGTTTTCAAGTAGAACAAAATGTTAGAATTGGCAGGAGGAGTTCTTGAGGGTATTTAAAATGGTTATTTAAATGCAATGCTGCTTTAGTGAATTATTTCCACCTGTGTTTATTAGGCCTTGCGGTAAATTCGCCTCTGTGTTAAATACGTTTTCTCTTGAATTGTAGCTCTTGCTGTGTCTTTTTATTTATTTAATGCTTCAATTTAGGAGAACCAGTAGCAATCAAATGTTACTGCCGCATGTAAGAATCTGAAACGCAGACTCTAAATAACCTGATTGTGTAAACACAGTAAACAGAGGTAATTTATAGTTGGTGGTATAACAGTGAATTAAGAGTTAAGGCTCTGTCACACTGCATGTCTGTTCCTGAGAGGGAGCTGTGTAGTCCCCGGTGGACACTTTTGGTTGGCCTCCAGTTCCTTTTTACTTTAAAGAAGAACAGTACGCTGGGCTGTCGTAAAACAGCTCAGGTTCTTTGAGAGTAAGCGGAGGGAAAATGTGAACTCATCACACACATAAATCCTTTGTTGTTTTCTTTGAGCAGAGCTGTAGGAGGAAACAGTTCAATCTACAGTTTACTCTCAAGTACACTGTTCTGTAATTCAGTAGGGTGTTATTGAGAAACAGCTTTTTTTTTTACCCTGGGCTGACTCGACGGTCTTGAAAAGAAAATATAATTAAATTTGCACCTTCAACTTGACAGTATCTGGAACTGAAGTGCATTACTCCTAAAAACAGAAGTTGGAAGAAATAAGACTCACTAAGTGTAATGTAGTGCAATGCATTGGGTTACATGACTTAACTTCTACATACTTTGAGCTGTGAGCGGTTATTTTCTTGCACTGAACTTGATTTAGAGACTTTGTGTAGAATTTTAAATTTATTTTCTCTCTTTTCTTCGCTGTCCTGGTACAGACGCCTCTGAGCTGAGCTGCCGGGAACTTCGCTCCACGCGCTACATCACAGACGGTTCGTGTCGTAGTGCCAAGCCGGTAAAAGAGCTGGTGTGTTCAGGTCAGTGTCTCCCAGCCCACCTCATGCCCAACTCCATCCTCCGAAGCAAGTGGTGGCGCAGCAGCTCGTCTGACTACCGATGCATCCCAGCCCACTCTCGGCTCCAACGCATACAGCTCCACTGCCCCAACGGGAACAGTCGGACATACAAAATACGGGTGGTGACCTCCTGTAAATGCAAGCGCTTCAGCCGCCACCACAACCAGTCAGATGCCAAGGAGCAGCCGTCACAAAAAACAAGACGCAACAAGAAACCTACACATCTCCAGCAAGCGCGAGGACGGAGCAGAGAGACACCTCTCAGCAGCAACTCCTACTGAAAAGGAGTCGGGATGTGAACTCATACGATGACTCTTTCTCACACACTTGTATACACGAACACGATGCCATTCTGTCCAGTGCCAGTCTGCTGGAAAAATACTACACAGACTAGACTGATGAATTAAGCAGCATATTTACCATCCAGAAAAGCTGTCAAGTGCTGAATAATAAAGACTGAATAATGCCAACATTCGAGAGGTTTGAACTAACACGAGGACTTTATTGGACATCTACTTGAAAGGAAGCCTGCAGTTTTAGAAAATCAGTGTGTTTGATGGTATTCACTATATTCTTGGGAAGGACTCACATGCAAATAAGCTTATTCTGATTGAAGGTCCTGAACAGCGCGATCAAAATGAACGTAAACATTGATAATTCACCATTTATTTTTAAAATAGCCAAATAGATCAGCAAAACTGCAATGGAAGATATATGTTTGTATAGCTGAAATGAAGTCATCCCTTTTGGGTGTGCTCTAGTGCATGATCCAACTGCCCAGGGGTGCTTAGGAGACATGCTGGTGGTGATACAGAGATCTTAAATTCTTAACCTTGGTCACATGGGAGGAACTCCGGTGCTGAATTTCCACAGCTTTATAAAAAACCTGTCAGCTGGAGTGAAGCCCACTCTCAATGATGGGGAGTAGGAATGCTTGTGTCAGCATGCCACAAGGACCAAGAGCAGCAAACACTGATCCTCTATCCTGTCTTAATGAGTAAATAGTCTCATTCCTGTGTTTAGTATTTGAGTCATAAAAAGTCATTTCCTCTCGACGTGGCCTGTTCCTGTTTGTTTGAATAGCAGAAAAATGGGGCCCACATATGTGTAAGAATCTGCAACAATTGTGCCTGTTGTTACCTTGAGGGCAGAGAACCTTTCTGCATCACCACCGCTTTTCTCTGGAAACTATTTGGAGCTTCTCGGCTTGTTGGAGTAACTAAATAGTGCTAATGGTCATCTAATTGTAATAACAGAGACTTTTAAATGTGAGGATATAAAATAACAACCAAGGCCATTACATCTAATCTGATGAAAAGTAAAATGGTCAACAGATTAAGAACAGAACTTCCCAGAGAAGTGTCATGTATATATCTTTACTTTTTATGTGACTTTAAAGCAGCCAAATGAATAGTTGTATATTGAAGATGGAATTGAGATGATGTTAGCCATGCGCTATGGTCATCTCAGCCACTAGATCTACATTTGTTTGTCACCAAAGAGAGAGTATGGACTGATGCCCTTTACCGTGAGTGGTTGAGGTACTGGACTATTGAGAGGAAGGTTACGAGGTCAAGCTACCAGAAGTAGATCTTTAATGAAGGCAATTGACTTCAGTTGCTTGCAATGTATCCTGTCTTGTATAAAAGTGTCTGACAAATGTATAAATGTAAATATTCCACTGACAAGTCAGTAAGACTTGCTGGTGTTTCTGGTTGGCCAACATCTTACTAAGCCTCTATATAGTGTCCTTTAGCACTAGACAAAAAAATTACAAATATATATTTAAGTCTGACAGAATGACTTCCAGTAAAAACATGAAGAATTGCCTTGGCTCGCCTCAAGCATCTGGAACTACCCAAAAAGAATCAATTTCGCAAGCTCCCTAAAGACAGCGTTAAGATCCCTGTCATTCTTACCAAAGCCTTGAAAAGATACACAAATGAAATACAGAATTGAACTCTGGATGCAAGTGCATGCTGGTATTACTGCGGATATACAGTAGGAGAGCTATGGGATCCCAAGACAGACATTTACCTCATGTCCAACCTTCTTGCCTAATCTAGTGAAGAATATTCCTCTCACTTCTACACAATTTTCAGAGAACTCTGGGAGTTATCTCCCTGTGGTGTCCCATCTCTGTTTTTAATACAGGTCTGACTCTGCCTTTATATTTTTTTACGTTTGATACAGAAAACCAGAAGGGATTATTTGTCATGCTAAATTGCAGTGTATAGCCAGATTAATGTACCTGCTTGCTCTCATGACATGATGCCCTCCAAATGACTGAGTACTGGAACAAGGGCACAAATGCATCTCCAACCCTGAGATGGACTCTTATAAAGAATGAACTGTGTATTTATTTTTTATTTCAACATTTAAATTATTTATGCTACTTTTTTATAGAAAAGTATAGTCATTATTGTCTTATATAAAATAATAGTAAATCTTACAAAAAGAGAATTCAAATAAAATAAAGCAAAGTATATTTGAAAAGACTGTGTGTCTATTATTCTTTTGACAAATTCTCTCTAATACACACTAAGCCTGTGAGGTCTGAATAAACAATGTTCAGAAACGGAGCGATTGTCACACTTAGGAATGGCTTGTTCCTCTTCACAAAAGGAAAAGAGGAAGAATTTGCACAAAGAAGAAGGACTCAAGATGTCAGAAGTCAATTGTTCAGCCATTGTTTGTTTCGTCCAGTGAGCTGTTGGCATAGACCATCATGCAGTTGTTTGTTTCACTAAGCATTCTTTAGACCATAAAGGAGACGTTTCCTCTTAATCTGGACGGCCTCAGTGTTTGTCAAGTCTCTTACATACTTGAGTGCCATGTGCTGTTGATCATGAGGGAACTCCCAGTGCGTGCCTAACCAGGTCCAGCCCGCACAGTGCACAAACTCGCAAGGTGTTTACACAGTAAATCATACAAATTAACATTTTCCAAACGTTCCATGTAATTTATCGCAGGGATTTGAGGAAGAATAGACTAATCAGAGACAGAACAGGAACAGCAATGGGGGAAAATGACCAACACCAAATGGTTTTCTTTTCTTGTTCCAGTGTTTAACTATAGTCATTTGATCCACCGATATCTCCATCTACATCTATCACGGCCAGTTTCACAATCAATTCTTATCCGGAGTTACTTGACATGTCTCGCTTTCGCTAACACATAGCTGGCCGGCACAGACCTTCCTAAGTAATTTAAGAACAAGTGTTGGAGTGAGGTGCAAGACGATGAAATTGATGCTGACAAATGCAGCATCAAGACTGAATCATTACTTGCCAGCGACCTGGCACATACCTTTCACGGCCATGGGGAAGGTGTGTGGATAGGTCAGATGGGACTCACTCCTCAGAGTACCCTTAACACTTCACTAGCTGTGTCAAACATGTCTACACTAAACAGGTCATCAACACCAGTACTTATAACACATATAATTGTATGGCTCCAGGCATGTGAAACACAAGAGGTTTACCCAGCCAATGTGACAGCTATACAGCATGTAAGAGGAAGTTCATCACCACAGTGCTGTGAGTGCAAAGGATATGCAATTAAAGAGATCAGGTCAAATATTCAAATGACAAACAGCTATGACAAAAAGTATTTTAAATAAATTAAAGAAAAATGTAGAGAACATTTATTGAATTTACAAGTTTATTTAGTTAGTGCAAGTAAGCATATATTGAACATGTTTGGATCTACTTGGCTTGATGGGTAAAAAAAACCCTCCAGGGATCTTACCATGTTAAATTGGATTTATTTATTAGATTAGTTTTAAAGTTTAGATTGTTTTTAAAGTACTCTATAGACTTCTGCTTTAAATGATGACTACAAAGATCAGTCTTTATTTAGAGTCAGCTATTTAAGATGAGCAAATAGTTTTAAACCTTGTTTTGTTGTCAAGAAAGTGATCCAGATAATGAAATCAGATTCAATTTTGTTTCTACTCAGGCCTCATTCATACATTTTTTTGTTGTCATTATCATCGTAATGCAGTCTACACTATTTTATATGAACCTCAATCTTCACGGCACTGCTACTTTATTCAGCGCCAGTTCTTCATCTTAACAGGCCACGCAAATTATAATGCTTTACAAATGCATCTAATCTCCTCAGATCTCCATAATGTTGTGGGCCAATGTTTCATTTTCCCAGCTTGCACACAATCACGGCTTGATTGTGCTCAGATGCTCGGAGATTATTTGCCAGAAAAGGAATCGATTAAATATATTAAGTGCTCCTTTTTAGAGAAAATTGGGAGATATACATGTCAATGTTCATATGATCTGTGCTACACAGAGAACATCTTTTAGCGATCTTTACTCAGACAGCAAAAATAAACATCAACAGATGCGGAATGTCTCTTTCAGATCAACAAAGGACTTTGAATGTCACCATTAAGATCAGTTACGCGTTGGCGCTACTTTTTTGCTTATAATCAGAGCATTTATTCAACATGTTTGGAATATTTTAAGGAATTCTATGAACCTGATATGCCATTGTTTCCCAACTCATTAATCTAAATATTTAAGTCAAGGTGCTCAGAGGAATATTTCTTTTTCTCAAAACACACGAGACCGGAACATTTAAATATGGATGTTTTTAGCACACCAGCCAAATATGCTAATATATATTAATTGCTTCTAAAAATGTTAAACAGAGTTGCACTTGGAACAGATCTGTGGAAATGGAAAGCAGAAGTTTAACTAATTTAGAGTCGTCCCTTGTGCCGAGTACTGTAGGGATACAGAGGATGAGAGAGGGATATCAAGCAAATAAGCAAAACATGGCTTACGACTCCGGAGATACTGGAACTGCTCAGCATGTCTTACTACATTAGTTTCAACACATACAATTCCCCAGTCGCTTTGAATTGCTGTCCAAATACAGTTCCTGGGCTCTGAATGGACAAAAGGCCACACCTTGGCAGGGTGCACATCAATGAGCTGTGCAGAATGACTGCAGAAGCAGATGAACGCTGGTATGGACAGTAGCAGTTTACGGATCAGCAGCACCCAACAAACCACACCGGCCTAAGCCAAGTCAGATGAAGGCTGGCAGTGTGTATGCAGGAAACCAACAAGGGTGGATAAGGACAGTTAGTAAAACTCCTTTTTTCACAGCAACATTGACTGAAAACAAGTAAGAAGCTTGGGGAAATGCATTTTAATCGCTAATTGACTCCATTTGGAACCAATAACACAAAACTTAAAGAACAAAACATGCAGTCTCAGACAAACAAACAGGACCATGTGAGGCAGGAGACCGGCTCTGAGCAATCTGTTTTTGTGGGAAGCAAGATAGCTTTCATTTCATTTCTCCCTGCCTTCCTTGCCAGCAGGGTGTTTGAGATTTGGCTCTGGACAGCAGTTTGTTTGTCTAAAAGATTGCAATTCGTCCAAATCAAACAGACACCTTGAACATTTACTCTGCTTTGACAATAAACACTTGATAGCATGTGTTATACATTCCTGAATTCAAGAGAAATGATAAACTTCAGGTAAAGACCACGCGCATACATGATGTCATCAATTAAATCGTGACTGAGCCACTGTAATACTGATAAACAAAGAGGTTTAATGAAATACTTGTTCACAAACTAGCTTATCATTTTCTGTAAGCTGATAGTTATATACTCAAAAAAAAATCTAGCATACTAAATATCTGTATTAGCCACTGAGTCAATGTCGAGTCGAATGAAAAGCATCGTGAGCTGGTTGTGAGTGGCAGGGAGCGCTATGACAAACTATTTGGATACATTTATTTTCCCCCCTTGCAGCACATTAGTGCACAAACAACCCTCTTGTTGACGTGCATTTTTGGAGATGGTGTCATTAAATCCCTCATCACTTCTCTGTGTTTTAAAAACAATGACGTTTAGGGGACCAGACAGACTCATCTCCGATTCCTCCTGGTGATAAATTGTGTAGCGTGTGAAAATCACAATGAGTTAAAAGACGTCGTGTGAACTTGGCATTATGTGCACTCGCCATGTATTTTAAAAAAGGTCCCGTTTTAATTACTGTATATGTGAAAGTGTGGAAATATCTAATAGATGTTATACACAAGTGGTTCAGGGAAAATAAATTAATGAATGAAATTAAACTTAAATGCAGTAAATATGTATTATTCCAGCCCTCGACTTTCCAAAATGCTGGAGGTTTACAAAAATGAAATCCTGAACTTAAATGCAGTCTTTCTCTACAGAACCCGAAGCCTATACACAAAATTCAGGATTAGTGCCACCCCTGCAAATGCAAACTTTATTTTACTATTTCAAACTACAATACACATTAGTTACCGTAATTCTTTGTGCATATTTGGCATTATTATTAAATATATACATGTTTTTTTTATACAAGCAAAGCCTTTACACTGTCTGTGCCTTTGTAAAACAGTGAAACAGATAATCTAGGTCCAGCCCTCTTTCTGCCATACGATGGGGAAAGGTTGGCTATAAAGGAGTTCCTAATCCCTCAGTGAAGTCCTGGATAAAAATGCCTGTGTCTCTGAGTGTCACTCATTCCTCTGTATTAACATTAGTGTCAGGTCCAGATGGTACTTAACCTGTTTTTACTTAAAGAGCAATGGCTACATTGTTTTCAACTGCAAATCTTAATCAGGCTCCGATCAATGAATAAGCTGGAGTATTCATATGAAAAACAGACAAATCATTGTTTAATGCAGACCTAACTTAAAACAGTCGAAGTATGTCAGTTCCAATCAGACATTTTGAACCATTTTTTTTATTTCGGCATGTTATACAAACATATTTGTATGATTTTAATACAACCTGTATGAATAAATATTCTTAATTAAGATCATCTGTAGTGAATTCAGTCAAAAACTATTTCCTATACTGAGGAAAAAAAAATCTGGGTTTAAATATACAGTGCCAATCAAATAAATTCACATCAGTACTACCCATAGGTGGCACAGGTAAACAAATACCGTGAGTAAAAAATACTTCATCAGATAAGACCTTGGGTAAATATATGGATATTAAGGTATGAATGGTTTCTACAATAACTGACTCAAATATTGCATGTTTCATGATTTATTTAAGGATGTACAGTGGAGGAAATAAGTATTTGATCCCCCGCTGACTTTAAAAGTTTT
>JAYDZG010000008.1:13748862-13761156 GCA_034509265.1 Microcambeva bendego | reverse complement strand
CAATGACTCCAAGCTGTGCAAGCCCTGAGCATTAGTGCATATTTGCCAACAGCGCTGTAAAGTTCTGCCAGATTTTTAAACTTTGTCAAATGTTTCTCTAAAGCAGTTTCTTGTGCAAAGTAAAGATTTGTCTTTGTGCATTGATTATGTTTATGGGCACAATTTTGTACTATTCTCAGTAGATGCATGAATAAAGATTTTAGCACATTGATCTCCGAAGAGAGTAAGTTAAGAGGTGATCGTGTCTAAATCGACACACTTCTGAGTTTAACCCTGCTTTTTCACTAAACGTATGCAGAAAATAGTGACCCAATCATTTGATGTGTCACACTCAGTCATATTGTGAATAACCTGAAGGCTGAAATATTTCAGAGTGATTGATTAGACCCGTGTGCCCAAAGAGCACAAAGTCTTGTAATCCTGGGCTGAGTCAGCATCATGTAATAAGTGACAGCATGTGACTTTGGGAAGCTGCTTTCATTGAGGATTAGGTAAAACATGATCTATTTCAGTCCTGTGTTTTTTGGGTGTAATGACGGCAGGCAGAAGAGAAGATAGGTAATGGGAGTTTAGCACTGGGAGTGCTCTGACTGACGGGTTTTTGGCTGTCAGAAAGCGAGTACAGTGCCAGATTAGTCAGAGTAATGCTTTATTACTGTAGGTCATGTGCTTGAGTTTGGTCTACTCTTAAAATAGGTCTTGTATTAAGTACTTGATTCTTATGAATGAACAAAAGTAAGACAATAAGCTTACTTAATTGCCTATATCATATGTTTTAAGTATTAAATAACACACTGATTCATTTTAATAATTAATCATTTAGTAATTGTAATAAAATAGACAGCAGTATGTGCAAATGTTATTTCAGCTGTGTTTATCTGCAACTTTAAATTTAAATATAAGATGTTGAAGTAGGATTAAAATGTGCATTTAAAGGATTTTTATACTACAAATATTTATGGTTTCCGCTAAATTGTGGGGCTTTAAGTGAACAATTATTAGTTAGTAATTAGTTAATGATTAGAAAAATTACTGCGGTCGCAATTTTTTAGGGTCAACAATTTTTGTATGTTTTATACATTTCTATGGACCGTAATATATTTTACTAAGCTATTAGGCCATCTGAAACTGTCTTTTGTATATTGTTTCAGATAAATTAGATGATTGATTAAGCAAAATAAAAAAAATATCAAAGCGTTATGCTCACAAGCTTTGAAATGTGAAAGTGATGTGAGGTGATTATGCAACTAATTACAGGTTAGGTTAGTTTATTGCTTCATATAAAACCTTTCATTCGGGGTTATTTCATAATGACTACGAAGAGAATTATTGGTAAATTATCTTCCGAAAGCATGTGGTCTGCGGTGAGATCTATTTTATTCAGGGATCTAAGAAAATTATGACTGTATAATCTCTGTGATTTTAGTCCTGTCCAAACCCACAAGTCATTTTTAGAGTCTGCACATTTATGGGGCTGTAGACTGCACTTTATTTACTGTTATCACTTTTAGTCTTGCATGGAAAAAATATAGAAAGCACAAGATATGTACTTTTTAATATTTTTATACATAAAGATAGATCATCGAATATTATATGTATGTGGCATTCATCCAAAACGTCTCTTTATGTCCCTAGTTTATAACTATAATACTTCATAATGTTTTAAATATGTGAACAGTGGAGCTATATCATAGTAACCATTTGTGTTGTAATGAAATTGTATACAATATGTAAACTCTCCAGAAATAAATTTCACTGTTTTAAAAGGGTGCAATATATACATTTAGGGAAACGTTCTAACTGGGCTGGGTTGTGTGGTGAAGGCACACATCAGCCAGAAAGAAATAGAACCAAATGCTATTACCACGGTTGAACAACACTGTGGCAAAGAAGGACAAGCTAAAATAAATAAGGTGGCCCTAACAAAAAGAAAGTAGTAAATGAAAGCCAAATGAATACCAATTGTGAGGCTAACGCTAAAATTTAGCATTGCTGCTTGACATTACCGATGCTCTTACGTATGAATGAAAGTGAATATCTGCGGCCATGTTCCACAATCAAAGGCTTTCCAGAATAGTGGAGGCTTTTCAGAAAAGCAGACCAGCTCTACACTAATGCCTGTGGTTTTTGAATATGCTTTCTTGTTGGAGGCTTACATAATTTTGACAATATATTTGGTGTTCTTTATATGTTTTGCATCTGAAATCTCTTTAAGGACAAAGTAAGAAAATGAAATAACATACTATACATCATAAGTTAAACCTGGT
The DNA here is from genome assembly GCA_034509265.1 of Microcambeva bendego. Lineage (NCBI taxonomy): Eukaryota > Metazoa > Chordata > Actinopteri > Siluriformes > Trichomycteridae > Microcambeva > Microcambeva bendego. The sequence goes on along the minus strand of JAYDZG010000008.1, from coordinate 13,758,889 downwards.
ATCATATTTAAGCCCATATCTTAAAGAATAACATTTGATGTGCAGTCATATTCAGGGTGGTTTGATCTAGTAAATGACAACATGAATTTATTTCAGGCATCAAAAGCATCGTCTAAGTTTCAAGTTTAATGTAAGATTGTAAAGTTTGGTTTAGAGAGCATGAAAATATGCGTGTTTTTCAACAAATGTTTGACTTTTATAGTTCTGGCTTTAAATTTACTGTTGGTCAGAAAAAAATCTGCAGATAATTAATCTGTTTTTGAGATTAATTGAGTCAGATGAACTCTGGTCTTAATTAGCACTGCAGCGGATGAATAACAGGACACACATGATGAGGATACGGGTCGATATGTTAAAACTGTGAAATATGACACTAATATAGTGCCTCACACATTTTAGCCTCCTAATACTTCTGTTTCAATGTTTACTAAAAAATTTGAAGCCTTCCAACAGTACAAAAAAAGATTAAGATCTTTAGGACAGCAGAAGACCATTTCAAAAGCCCTACACATACATCTGAACATAATTTAGAAGAAATGCTTTAATCCAGACTTCAGAACTAAAATGTTTTGATTTATTTACTGGCATGTCTTGGGACTGTGGGAGGACAACTGGGCTTCCGGAGGAAACCCACGCAGAAGAACATGGAAACCCCACACAGAAAGGACCCCAAGTGCACCACATAGGAAGCGAATCCATGATCATTTTACTGTGAAGAATACAGTGATCATTTCACATAAATTTACTATAACGAAGCAGCCGTTGATTGGTGGTTAGAGAACCGGGCTTGTGATCAGAAGGTTGTCGGTTCGATTCCCAGAGCTGACAGGTCATGACTGAAGTGCCCTTGAGCAAGGCACCTAACCTCTAATTGCATTGGTAAGGTCTCACTGTGTGCTCACCGCCCCCTAGTGTTCACTAGTGTGTATGTTTGTGTATCACCGCACAGATCGGGTTCAAATGCGGAGGACGAATTTCACTGCACAGTGTTTAAAAGAGTTTTCTAAATCTAATAAATCTAAAAAATTACAACTACATAATAAATTCAAGGTTGTTGTGACAATTATGGCTTCATTCATATTACACAAAAACAGCCTTTAAAGAAGGTTATAGAACAGGCCACCAAAATAATAACTTTCCATATAAGGCATAAAAAACTACATACAAAGTGAGATTTCCAGAGACTGAAGGTCAGCCAAAGACTATCATTGATTTTAACACAAACCTCGTAGGTTGAAAACACTAGATCCAGCTTTGTGAGTCGACCATAGTTTTAATGACCTCTGCCTAGTTGTCTTGGCTGAATTTTTCAGTTTGGCAAATTTTGCCTTTCATCGTTTAGATTTATGAGTGAGTATTTAACCGCACCGGTTGATGATGGATGTGAGATAAGTCTTTCGACAAATCAGAACTGTTTTCACGTTAAGTAGATGTTTTGGGAAGCTGCATGCTGGTTGGAGTGCAGTTTCATCTGTAGAAGGGAAAAGACAATATAATTCACACTGACATGTCCACATAAAGAATGTTTAAATAGGAGATTCTAAGATAGCTAGCAGTCCAAGTGCAAGACTATGGAGGCTCAAACCTTTTGGAGGTGGTGTGGGGTAACAATCTCTAGCAGTGTGTGAAAATCATTAGAGATGGAATATAATTTTAGGGAATCTTTTTAGGTTGAATGCAAAGAGAATAAAAACATTGGGGTTAAAAGCCCATGTTTTAATTTTGCCAGCTTGTTGGTGCATGTACGGTTAGTGCAGCTTGGTTTTAAGATCATCCCTAACAGTCCCTCATTTCACCTTACATTAAAAGTAAACCTCTGGTTTAACTGATATCCATCTTATTGGGTTTCTGCTTTATGTCTAGTGTTTAAAGAATAAAGTTTGCAAATATTTTTACTCAATGTTAAATAATTTACTGATAAACACTACATAATATGAACCATTGATGTTGAAGGGCTTTGTTCAGGGTCCCAAAAGCAGCAACTTGGCAGCAGTGGGACCTGAACTGCAATTCTTTTGATTACTAATCCAGTATCTTAATGAGCTACCATTGCCCAATGACAGGACAGGTAATTACAGGTTACACAAGATTCATCAGTTCAGGTTCAATGTCAAGCACAATCATGGACAATCTGGATCCAATTAACATAACGGACGCGTCTTTGGATTGCAGGAGGAGACCGGAGCTCTTGGAGGAAATCAATGATTGTATTAGGGATTTTAAACTAATGCTTAAACGTACTGGCCTCTATAGCCCTCATTGATGTACAGTTAGAGACTAGAGCTATTTATCATGCACCTTGTGTGTCTTTTATCAATGAACACTTCATGACTGCAGGACACTGTTGGCTTTGCAATCTTGGCTGGAACACGATTCTCCTCCCAGCACTGACATTAAGATGTTAACAAACACTTATTCATTTTCTTGCCAGTTAACAAGTAATGTTAATTATTTTAATTCACTACGAGATTTGAAGTGAGCAATGCAGATGCATTATAAATATAACCCAGTCTGACAGTTAACATATCCATATCCTGTTAATCCTGTGACATGCACGAACCAAAGCAGTCGGTTATGGGTTATGAGAGATATAAAAACATCTGAAGACCGAACGTGTGTGATGTTTTGTGTATCACCGACACACTCATGATTATGACTGGCACATCTGGAGCATCCGCCTTCCTCAGGTCTGTGATCAGCCAAGCCGTCTGCCCTGCTGCCTTTGTTCCCGCTGAGCTCTGATTGGAACCATGAAACAAACAGACTTAATTGTGGACTTTCTAACCACTTGCACGTGTTGCACACAGGGAGAACAGGTACAAGTCTAATCTAATAAAGACATGACGGAGCAGGGGAAGAGCCGAGCCAGGCTATGGATGAGCAGGTTTCAGGCTCCATATGTGAAGGATAAATCCAGTCTCGGGCAGCTGTGTTTGTCTCATGTTTTGGATTTCAGCACTTATATGTTTTCAGTATTATTCGCTGCCAGAGCCTGTCAGCATTGACCTTTTATATTAGGACACATGTAACAAATACGACAGGCTGTAATAGATTAAAAATAACTATAAAATGGCAATAGATACATGGAATTAAATAAGGAGTGGAGTATTTAATGATGACAGGAGATGGGGATCATCGTCATTATTCCAATATAATTACTTTTAAGCGAATGCAGATCCAAACCCAGACTAAAATCAGCAAGGACCCATCAAAGAGGCCCAAAATGCCAGTCTAAAGCATGTGTAATGATGGCATGGATTTAGGCAATTTCAGACTAAGCCCCTATCCTAATGGATAGCAGTTTCATTGAGCTAGTGAACCCCCTATAGCTGGAAGACATAGGACAAAGATGTGTGGGGTCACAGCAGCAGTGCAGTAAATGGATGCATCTCTGGGGTACAGCAGGAATGCAGCAAGTGGCAAAGAGCATGACCAAGGGTGAGGGGTGAGTGGCAAGTGCACACCACGACATCTCCCACATGACATATGTGTTTATGTCTACAAAGCGGGGGTGGACATGAGAGAAGCATCACATAAGAAGAGCGCTTGACTTATAAGGGACCACAGAGCAGTTATAAACAGCCAATATAAAATAATTTTGTTAATTAGCAACATTAGGTAACTAACAACGTGCCAATGATGCCAAAAAATCATTCCTCAACGTGCAGCACATTGCTTCCAAAACCTATAAAATGATATCATTAAATGATTTGAGAGGAACAGTCATAAAGTCTCAGGCACACATGTCAGGGACAAACAACAAAGCAAATGGGAACTGTGGTTACAAGTCGAAACCTCCTGAGAGGCAGCCAGACACTCCACAGTAGAGCAACAGTTATAATCACAGGAGCAAAGCGCTTTAGATCCAGTCACCAGAAAGCTGTAGGTCATGGGTTTACTAAGTGGAATTAATGGCAGTATCATGGCAGGCCAATATGTGAAGACAGACAGCCAACTTGTGTGTGAGTGTGTATGGAGCATAAAGCCTGGATTGCACTGAACCCACTGTCTGTGCTGCTTCTATAATAATGTGGGCATCATCTGGTGAAAAAAAAGCTTTCCAACCTCAGCAGAGTTTACAGGGTTAGAAAATGGTCTTAAACCATTATGTCCACACCACCATTCTTCACAGTTAATAAAATAGGGTTTGGGTGGTGTACAATTCTTCCATAATAAATGACTTTGGCATGAGCTCAGGTGGCACAGCAGTAAAACCAGAGCTGGCATGAATTTAGCAATATATTAATTAATTCATATGGCTCAATGTTTGTTTTTTAACAGGTTTTAATTTCAATTATTTGGGTATTTGGATGGTAGAGCAGACACTGACCACCCCATCCCCACATTGGCCTCCCTTTGGTTAAAAGCTAGACATTATGCTGCAAACACATTTTGGAACAAGAACAAAATGTTGAAACATATTGGGACATTTTCTTTAAAGAATTATATTCAATGTAGACATATATACTTTATAAACTATTTTTGGAGCTCAGTACTGTAGTTCAGTAACTCTGAGAGCATGAGGAGTGCAGTGAGCAATATTCCCTGACTATCTGTTAATTCCATCTCTTCTCACTCATCTGCTTTCCTAAATAAGGGCCTGTTGATTCTGTGCCCACTGTGGAACAGTTATGTCTGCAAATCACGGAACCAAGAAATGAATTCTTCACAACACTTAATATCTGATAAAAGTGATTTTCACCAAAATTTCTCAGGGCAGTTTACAGAGGACCAGCACCTGAAAAAGACCACAGGAAGCCCCACAAGTGCCTCTAAAGAGGCTAATGGATTAAAAGATCTGCCACGCTATCACTCATTTTGAGCTCTCCGGCATTCGCCAGGTTTTGTTTTGAAATCTGCTCCTTGTCACTTTCCCTGGCTTAACTTTTGGGGCTTGTGGTATGGAGATGTGGTTAGTCACTAAAATATGACAACGGTTATGAACCTTTAATGTGTGTCAGTACCGCCACAGGAACCACACAGCCCATACATTTTCCAGCATTTTTGCCCGAGTGCTGTCCATCATGAAGTTCTTTGATGAGTGATGGATGAGAGGGCTGAGCAGCAGCGTCCCGGCTCACATTCCTTCAGCAGGGCTTTTCAGTTACCTGCCAACAGTGGATGACTTCATTAAAGTGCACGTGAAAATTGTTATGTAGATTTCTAGGTCCAGGTCCTTTCAGTGTGGAGCATGTTCTTGTGTCTCCAACAGTCCGAAAACATGCAGCCAGGTTAACTGAAAACACTGAATAGTCCTGTAAGTACTCAGCCACTAGAATAAAAAAAAAACAGTTCATTGCAGTATAAGGATGAATAGAGAGGGTTGCATCAAGAGGGGAGAATCCAGGGGAAACCCCCCCAAACCAAACCAAAATGCCAAATCAATAATGTGGGAGCAACCGAAAGAAGGACAACAAACAGATATTGTGCCCAAAGTAATGTCACACAAACCCCGACATTTAACATGTTCATCATTTGCTGCAGGACAAATATATTAAAAACTGCTGAATTTGTTTAAACATGAGAATCAAATTAATAAACGTAGTATTTAAGCGGAGTAATTTTTTTAATTATTACAAGCTGTTGTCGATCTGCAACAACAAAGCGTTTTGCCATTCACCACAGTTAATGTGAGGTTTTTAGACTAAGCAGTTCTGTTTACTCTCTGTTTTAACGGTCTTAAGATGTAGAACAGAAGTCATGCCTCAGGATTTATGCTGTTTTATGATGAGGAATGGCATTGTGGGACTTTACCTTTATTGTTGTGTGTGTGTTTTTTTTTTAGCTTTTTACCCAAAACTGAGCTTTTATTAAGATTAAGCAGGGGCCGGCCAAAACAAGCTGTGTTTGTGTATTGTAGTTGTACTAAAAGTCAGAAATGTGGACTGTGGTCTAGTAAATCAACTTACAGAACCAACCTAATAATCAGTGAATAATTACACCACGACCAGATTCTAGTTTTAATTTCCTGAAGTTGTAAGATTTTCTTTTCATCGTTCAGCTGCTCACGCTAGGGGCGGAGACGAGAGATCATGGTCTGCATTAGTGATTTGCTATATTTTTCACACCGAATTCCCTTTCTAACACAACCCTCTTTATCCAGGCTTGGAAGTGTTGCATCAGGAAAGGCATCTTGAAGACAAAGTCTGCATGACTGTATTCAGGGGGTTGAAAAACAAGGACACCAAAGAACCAAACGTTTTAATCTAACCCATCCTCGCAACATTCTCCACAGCATTACATGGACTGTAGAAAGTTTTCCAAAACACATTATTCTTTAAACAAAGCACTGTTTAAATTAAACATGTTTTCAAAGTGCACAATGCATCAGAGCTCGGATATTTACACCAATCCAATTACATCATGATTGTTTTCCTAATGGAAATGCTTCTTCAAGAGGGAAACCATTCAGAAAGTAACCGTAACAATAACTACACTGCCTGTGAGGCATATGGATCTGTTCATTTTCTACACATTAGATCATTTTTTTTACTTCAGCATCAGTTCATGTAGCCATGCTGTGTATACACTGTATGATCAAAGCTAGCTCAAACGTTTCAACCTCACCCAATGCTAACAGGTGTAAACATATATTACATAAAATTAATAACGTGCTCAAAATTTTGGCAACAGTTTGAGGAAGAGCATTTACTCCTCATACATGACTGTGCCATAGTGCACCAAGCAAGATTTGTACAGATAATGTAGCAGATATTCTACATTAACCCTTAAAACACCTTTTGGATGGATTGAGATGGTTTGTGGGCCAGGCATTCCCCTCCAACAAAGTGGAGACTGTTAAAGTAAAAAAAAGGGGCCATGGGTCATCTCCATATAAATTTTTATGGTTTATAGTCCGGTGTCCACACACATTTGGCAACACTTTACATTCTAGTAATGCAGGTCAAATCCAGGATGAAACGGCGATACAGCGGATGATGTCAATGCCACAGTTTTAACTAAAAACGTCAGCGGCAATCAGGAGAAAATTAACTTTTGGTTTTTTGGGGTTTAAATTGAGTTCAAGATATACAATATGGCCATTCTATTCCAAATCCGTTGGCACTAATATGGAGTTGGCTCCACTGCGCAGCTATAAATGTCTTCACTGTGGGAAGGTTTTCGACAGATTTTTTCGAGGGTGGCTGTGGAAATGTGTACTTAATCAAATCAAATGCGTGCTTGTCTGATTGTGAGGATACAAGTTTGCATGGCCTTTATGGACCTTGTTTCGTGCATAACACAAGGGCCTTGCTATGAATTCTGTCATTCTAAAACATTTGTTGCTGGATCAACAACTGATGGGAACACTGAACCACCCTAACATTATCCCAAGGTCGTGATCTCAATATATTGTTGAATGGAAAACGGCCCTCTCTTTATCTAACTGTAAGCATTGGGTGTGGCTTAGACCCTTACTCTTATTAATTAAATAAGATGTCTACATACTTTTGACCAATTTCTTCCAGAACAAAACTTTTTTCCCTTTCAGTCACAGGTTTGTTTTCTCATACATTTATTTTTTTTCTCAGTCACAATCTGACGTAATGTGAGCATTAGTTTGCCACTAAACTCAATATGAGATAATGACAGACTGGTGCCGTGAATAATGTGATTATATTTCATTCTATTAGAGCATGTGACTACAAGTAAATAGAAGTCTCACAATGCAGATTTTTTGAACGCAGCACTCCAGATAGGGATATCAAACAGACATTAGGATATTTAGTACTGCCACTAAACGATGGCTTAGTTAGTGGCACTGTCACATCACAGCAAGCTGGTCCGGAGAGAAAGGTGTCAGAATACACAGTGACGGATCACCACAGTATTAAGATGGTCATAATGTTATGCAGGATCAGTGATACTGGAAAAGAAGTATTTATTTCTGTCAGACAAGAGTTCTTTGGCATGGTCACGGGATTACACAATCATGAGAGTAATTTCAGTAATCAATTGCACGAAGGCACATCGTTTACAGACAGTTGATGTCAGCCTAAGTGATGTTACTCATAAATCATGTTGCAATACCGTCTTACAGGCAAGGAGAAAAAAAAACAAAAACCAAACCTTATTGGAAAGGAGCTGGTGTCATTGATAGATTCGGCTCATTTAGGGGACATTCAATACCTCACTTTGATAATTAGCCACCAGTATTTAATCCTTCTCAACTAAAAGGAGATCACTGTTTATTTTTGCTACATTCTTACCACATTGCACACTATGTAATGAACCTGGGTCCTCAAAAATCATTACAAATTGTAAATTGAAGGCATTCAGAACTGTAATTAATGACCCAATCCACAGGAAAATTAGGAAGAATTCATTTCCATTTCCAATTTTCCTAAATAATATGTAATTTGTATCTTACACATGATCAAACTAATTTACTCAGGATAAGTAATTTATGCTATTCACAGCACATGATAATCTGGTTGTTAGTGCAAGTGGGGAGAAATCTACATGTTTCCTAAGGTCCTGGGTTCAGTCATATTTCCAGTCACTCTGATTTGCTTGTGTGTGTTTTCTCCAGCTTCCATCACCAAAATAAAATAAATTCTGTAAGTGAGGAAGGGAACGTGTGACATTCTGCCATTGCTTGCCAGTTGATCTAACTGATCTAACATGTGCCTTGTCTTTGTTGATAGCACTGGGCAACCTCGACCAGAGGGAAGTGGTAAACATAAAGGTATAAATGATCTAATTGTATCGACACCATGACTTGTGGTGCTGGCTGCCGTGGCAACACTTACATTATGACACGATATGATGAGATGATGCTTTTACATACAACCATGTCAATATCAGCCAAAACAAACCAATATGCAATGTGGAGAAAACACAAGCAGTTTTCCCTCTGGTCAGTATTTATATTGGAGACCTCCAGCCTTCTTTATCAGAGAAACTTTATGATTTTCCAGAACTATTACAAGTGGATCAGCGGTGATGGTTGTCTAATGCATAATAATTCAGTTTCAAAATTATTGATATTATTTAAAAAAAGGAAAATATAATAAAAATCCATGGACCAGAGATCAGTTGGCAAGAAATTGATGATAGGCACATCTCCAACAAAATAGTGTATGACCAAGGCATGCACTATAAAAGTAAGTGAGCACATAGAAACTAATCGAGTCTGGAGTGGATTACCATAGTCGATGTATTTAGCACAAACAAATGAAGTATATTGTGAAATTTAAAGAGATTGTATTTAACCGCACAAGACATTTTTAGTAGAGCAGTAATTTTTCACATGATGCCTTTAAAAGTATGATAATTCTGACACAATACTGTATGTACATAGCAGCAAGCCCTCTTCTTCACACCGTATGAGCTTTAATGTGAAACCTTTAGATATCTAGACTTTCTATCCAAATCTAAAATCCATATTCAATCGAATCCTGACATGATCGATTCTGTGATCCTTAAGCCTAGCTCCTTGAGAGTCTCATCCTTCCATTGAGCTTTTGTTAATTGCTAGGTTTTGTAACTAGTCATTGCGGAGTTCACACCACAGCAGTGATCGTTAATTATTCTAAGCGTATTGAAAATTTCACTCATAATTAATGAGTTTGAAAATCATGTTACAGAAACAATTACATTACATGTGCACTGATGACAGACCAAACGTTTCCCTAAATTTCAAGTAATCCTGTTAAGTCTTAGCCAATTTTCATAACTATATCAAGTAGCACAACTGTTCCCACACTTTTTAAAGTCATGTGACATCAAGGCTCCCTCTGAGAATCGCTTGGCTCTTCACACATTTACACACTCACATCTCACATTACTCACTCATTACGCTTATAATTACACATATTTGCAGTAGATTAGTATTTTTTACTTATTATTAGTCAACAAAGATGTTCTATTGTGGATTATGGATTCTATTTTCCAGCTGTAGCCTAGTGGTTAAGATCCTGGACTAGTAATCTGAAGGGTGCCGGTTCAACCTCACCATTGCCAGGTTGCTGCTGTTGGGCCCTTGAGCAAGACCCTTCACCCTCATTTAGACTGTATACTGTAA
>JAYDZG010000008.1:13721843-13732033 GCA_034509265.1 Microcambeva bendego | reverse complement strand
CTTCCTGGCTTGGGACTGGCACTACAATACACTGGTTTGTGCAGCCTAGAGACTAGGGACCAATGACAACGATAAGTTTCTCCTGAGCAAGTTCCTTCACTCGCAATTGCTCTGACTGAATCAGTGACAATTATAACTTGCTTTAGGGAAAGTGTCTGCTAAATGCTGAAAATTGAAATGTAGAGCTTAATTAGATAATCTATCGTGTTTTTCTAATTATTTAAGCGATATTGAAAAGTATAAACACATTCAAATATTTAGAACAAACAGTGATTTTTTTCCAATATTTAAAAAAGGAAATATTGTGCTACAGCCCGATAGTCTTTTTATTTTCCTTATGACTGATGGTGAGAAGATCAGAAAGACGTTACACCAGGCTTATTCTGGTCCCAGGTGCAGATACCAGACGGAATCAGGATGGGGAAAGGAATGCTATAAAATATAATTAACGAGAGGGCACTAATGACGACGACTCTACGGTCTGAGCTTTAAAGCGTCCCACTTAACTGTTTGTCTTGTGACAAGAGTGGACTCCATGACTCCTTATTCTCACTCAAGCAAACTCACTGACCTTATTATAGGTAATAAATGAGTGCAACTACAGTCAGTTAACCAACAATGAAAATGCGAGTTGGTAAGATTCACTTGAGCTGAGAAATTGGATTCCAAGAAAGCAGTAGCTAGCTGTGAGCAATGTTTAGAAGTGCCTAGGCCACTTAGAACAGATAAATCTTTTCAAAAGAATAGCGAGGTAGAACACACATTGGCCAGAAGCCTCACTGATTGTACATGGAAAAAGAGTTTCTTTAAACCCCCCCAAATCAGGTGTGGTGCATTAGCGCTTTTGAGTGATGCAGCTCCTGCCATTTCTAGCCAGGAAAAGCAGCAAACAAAGAATAAAAATATAAAAATATGATTAGTTTATAACATAATACACAAACCAAATAAGATAATCTGTGCTGACCTGCATTTATCAGACAACAGATAAATGCTTAAAATGTCCACATTTAACGTTTAGGCATTTATTAAGCATTAAAACAACCAGAGCTATAATTACCTGGCTGAATGTATACACGTGTGTATTTTGCCCCCCAAGCACTGCAGAGAGGGTTTTGAGAAGCTAAGCATTCTCAAAGGACCCCAGCTGAAGATTGAGAATGGCAGTCTTTTGGAATCATCAAGACTCCCAATCTGGAGTTTGTTAAACAACACTGAAACATTTACTGTAAAGATTTTTGACTAACGTGGGTGTAGAATTAAAATAGCTGCTCATACAAAATAAACCAAATCTCCCAGTTTATAAGTTTGGTTCTCAATATGTAATGTTCTGGAGCTTCTGGTTTCATCAGCTCCGTGAATTTACAGGACTAGGACTTTAACAAGACTAGACCTAAAGGACTGAAGTGTTGGTTTAGTTGGATTTACTGCTGCAAGTTAGGCTACACTGTGGCTTAACAAAGTTCAAGTCAAACTAAGGGTTAAAGGACTTGCTCATGTCCACTTGGCCAGTTTCTTAACTGCTGATCTACCTCTGCCCTCAAGTAATTTAGTCAACATGCAATGTCACACAAAGATCAGACAATGTGGAGACAAAGTTTAGCAATTATGTAATAAATATGTTTCAGATATAAATATTTTTCAGCCAGTCATGGGGAGTTTCACTGTCAGGTGTGTCAGGATGTAGATGGAAGGACTGCAGATTTTGTCTGAAATCAGGCCGAGTGTATTGGTGATGGAGAACAGCCGCCTGTCTCAGCTGGTGAGGATGTAGGGAAATAATAATAATGCTTTCCTGTGTGAGTAAATGTGATGGAAGCAATTTTCTCCCCAAACCCACAAACATTTCTCCAACCTTTTCTTAGTCAGTTGAACCATCTGCCTGACATGGACCACTTTTCTTTAGAGTAAACATTCTAAACCCATGGTGAACCAAGATTTTTTGGCAAAGATTGTTTTATCTTCTCCTTAAAAGTTTAAATTAATTCAAGGCTTGAATATTGGATTTCCATGGCCACGATGGATCAGGTTACTGTGCTGGAAGCACTAGATGCAAGGTGGGGTGCACAGCCTCTGAAGTGCAAATCACAATAATCGAAACAATAGAAAGGACATAGGAAGAACATGTGAAAAACACTTAAACCACTCACTCTGTCAAGAGGAATAAAAAGTATTCTAAAATTCCAGTAAATTCCCTGGCTGTAAATCTCTGCCCGGTTTATGTGTATTTTGCTGGAACGCAAGATGTTCAACTCTATTCCTGGAGGTCTAACCCTAGCAGAATTTAGTTCCAACACACCTGGTTCAAATATTTCGATGCAGCTAAAAGCCTGAACGAACTCCATCAGGTGTGATCGATTAGAGCTGGAACTGAGATCTGTAGGGTTGCCAGAGGTGCAGAGAGTAGCAAAAACATAACTTAAGTGGGATTACGATCATTAACAAAAAATAATCAAGTGTACGTATTCAAATTACTACCCAAGATCGTTCACTGAGACTGGATGGGAAACCTGGTCTACTAAACACACCAAGAACCTTTGTAAAAGAATTTCACTCGTTCATATTTCTTAATTCACCAAACACAAGATGAACATTGGTGACAAAATAAGTACAGTGTAGTTACAATGTCACATTATTATGACCACCAACTAATATCCAGAGTAACTCTGAGCTGAGTGAGATTCAACCAGGTCCTGAACGGTTGTAACAGGAATCTAGACCAAATACATTTTGGCATTTGGCAGACGCTATAATACAACATGATTTACAGTTTTGTGACTTACTATACAAGCAATTGAGGGTTAAGGCCTTGCTCAAGGGCCCAACAGTGGCAAACTGGCAGTGGTGAGGATTAAACCTGCAAACTCCTGATTACTAATCCAGGACCTTAACTGCCAAACTAACCCGGCTGACTGCAGGGCATCCAACAGTTGCTGGAGGATTCATATAGTGAACAGGAACCCAACTGAGCGTCTGTGGGACCACCTCAATGTTCAAGTCTGAGGAATTTTTGACGGTAAATCTTACTAAACAAAGAAAAAACCAGAAAAACACCATCCACTGGAATGTGTTCTAAGACCTAGTGAGCTTCCTTGCTGTCTTACTCACTACATAGTCAGCTACCTAAGTAAATAAAACATGGCCTTATAAATCAGGTAATTCAAATGCTTACTAAGCTAACATCGATAGCATCATGCCATTCAAACCAATAGGCTCTCCCTCTATGTAACAAAAATGTTTCAAATGTTACTAATAAACCTAAATTTGCCAATAAATCACACACAACACCTTTATTAATTAAACATAAATAATAATTTATTAACATGTGAAAACTGTGTTCTTTGCCCTGTATCAGCACACTGAATGCTGGGATTGCTTTATGGGCTAGGACAGCATTGAATGCCCCCTCATTCCACACTCAGTATACCATTTAGATTTTAAAATATGAAGTAAAATACTGCCTAGGTAAAGAGAACACACCTCACACTCTCTAACACACCTGTAGTTTTAGGAAAGGATTTTAAGGTGAGTCTGTAATGTGAGTTTGGTCCTACAGGTTTACAACAAAATGTGACTGACCCGATAATCCTTTTAAAAATGATAATGTAAATTATCTAAAAAGATTTAAATGAAACAAGTGAAGAGAGGGTTTATGCAATTGTAATAAAATGCACATATGAAGGAATATAAAAACTAAAAACAACAATCTCCAACTTCAGTGTTACATCAAGTGTTTATCTTTCTCGAATCCATCTGGCTTGAACTCGCCTGAGTGACGTCTCCTGTCAGAAGTACCAGCCAATCATAAATTAGTTCAATATAATTATCTTCCCAGCAACCATTAGACACCATTTACTGGACAAAACATTTATTTTCAAAATGACTTAACAGAACAAACCATGACAACTGACACAACAAATTTCATTCTAGCTGCAAGTGGACCACAAGCTTCATTTCTGAAAACCTTTAAGATGCAGATGTTTCTCTTTTACATAGGAAGGTTTCATGTGCAGAGATAAGAGTGCCCTGATGTCTTATTTAAAGAGTCTTATTGCTTTTTGTTCAATATTAAACCCTACATATATGGACATGTGGCGTTTAGAAAGTCCAACTTGGAAATGTCTGGTACCATGACGTAGCAGACGTAAGTCTGGAAAAAATTATTTTGTCCAAAAATTATATATATACAATATTAAGTATCACAGTGTAACACACATTCACTTTAACCTCAGAGCACTTCAGAGTAGCCACCTCTCCTCCTCATAGGTGCAGTATGATATTGACGATTGTTAAAACATTATAATCGCTTTAGGTTTTGATCCATAAATGTCTAGACATTGTTGCAGCTCTGGAGTGTGTTTATACTTAACCCTTTCCCTGGTAATTGTCAAGGGGTTCGTGTATTTTCTTTGAAATTTATACTCATTCTTCAAGACCTCATTCTTGGAGGCCTAACCCTTAGCAGACTTTTGTTGTAACACACCTGGCTTTATTCACGGTCTTAATTGCATCAGTGTTCATTTGGAGTGAGATTTAAGCCCTACACGGTGGTGGCTCCTTCGAAATAGGACTGAGCAGACATGAAAGTCTTTCTGGAGCAGATCGAGACTCAGCTGTGACTGCAGCCACACGGTTCAGCTGTCAGATCAGACCCACGGCCTGCCAGCCAAAACCACAAAAATGTAAAATAAAGAAGGCCACATTCTCCCCAACAAATACATGTACAGGAAATTTTAAACCCTCTTAGCAGAACTTACAAAACAAGAGCAACGGATTGGAATAACCAGGAATATGATGGATTACACTTGAGCAGTTCATGCAGGCTGGTATTTACAAATTTATTTTTTATATGCCAGGATTAGGCCAGCACAAATTATATAAACGTGGTTCATCACCTCCGTATGCACGTTTGCTTTTTCTGGACTCAATTGCTTTTTTGGCATTTTAAACCTGAGCCTGGAAAACCTGAAGCTGGTTATAGCTGGAAAGCCCCGAGAGTGGCAAAGCCAAATGCAGTGCACAAACTGTGGAGAATGTTTGCAAATAAATGAGTGCAGTCTGATCGCTATCAGGCCCAAATTAACATAATTCAGTGAACTGTTGCATTTTCATTTTTAAATAACTGATTGTTTTCTAACGAGGGAGATAAATTATCATTATTTTCAACCAAACATTTAATGTTTTCATTATTTGAGGGTGGGAATAAACAAATGTGTCATGAGCCATTCATTGTGCATACAATAACAGACAGACATTTTCCCACACTAGGGTCTGGGTTGCCAGTAAAACCAGGAGTCTCCCATCCTAGCCTGAACAGCGTTCTGCTCGGATTAACCCGAGCCAATCATATTCAGCTTATTCATTTTTAACTCACTGTACAAACATCGACCATTTAAACACTTTAATACATACATATTTAAGGTTAAATGTGAGTGACCACTTTACAAGACTAGTTGTACTTATGCAGTTGCATGATTTTAATACTGAATTTTGCTAGTTGATGATGTCTGCCAAATGATTTTAAAATGGAATAAAGATTAAACGCATTTGCTTAAGGAGGTTATATTTGTTTAATGGTTTGTTTAATTGAGATTTTAATGTTTTACACTTTATTCACACGTTTTTACACTATATTCTACACGTTTTTACACTATATTCATGACAGAAACTCTTTACACAAGTTCCTGGCCTGCTGCATAAATACCTTTGTATAAACAACCTATTGTAAAAATTACAATGTTTTTTCATAAGGCTTTTCCTTGGTGGATTGCACTGTCCCCATCCAACAAGAAAGCCCTGGAATCAATTCTCAGGTTTGTATGTTCTTCCTTCTCTCCAGCAGTGCTGGTTTCCCTCCACAGTCCAAAGACATGCAGTCAGGTTAATTAGAGATTATGTGTGATGTGTGATGTGGGTTTTGCCCTGTGATGGACTCATGAGCTGTCCTTCGTCCAGCAAATCATACACGTCATTCACAGCCCGTGAAGGAGATCTGATACTGCTTCATCCCTTTAAGAACTGGAAAATGTTTTATTAAAAATGCTCCGACATTTTATCACCCATCTTCCCTTCAGTGCAAGAACGAAAGCACTTCTCGAAGGATCAAATCTTTTCTGAATAAAAGTGGTCCCACTTCTTATTACGTCCCTACTTTGAATATTTGGCAATTGGATTTCCGTTATTTCGTGCTCTAACTCTATGGTCTTTGTTAGATATTATTCTGAAGAATATGGGAAGGATTTGCACTGAAAGAACATATGAAAGCACTTTGATTGCAACCTAATCCAGCACAGTTTGTTCCACGTACAGTGGGGACAAATGACATAACCAGAAAGCAGGACAGGAATGCTAATCCTCAGGGCAAAGAGAAATTTGCATTACATGATGCAATTTATCATCCCACAATGAGCCCCTTAGATGCATCATGACCAGAAAATGAAAGTTTTTTTTGGGCTTCTTGTGATTTATCATATCTGACATTCTTAAATCCTCCCACGGAATAAGCAATGCATCACAGTGATCTGGGCCAGTTTAGGAAGCCATTAGTGTTGAGCATGATGGTGCTGATTGTGGCAGGGTCGTTTCCTCACTGACTCACTGGGTTACTATTTACAGAACGCTGATAATAACCCAGACGCCATCCACCACCTTTCAGATACATATCATGAAACGGAGTAAGCTGGGTTCCGGTAGAGGCCGCATTATTGCCAGAGGGTTGATCACAGTGTGTAGAAAAAAAGTGAAAACTAAAGCACGTTTACATCCAGGGTTGCCAAACATGTATAGAATGGACAAACACTTAGACACAAGAGACAAGACTAAATCACTCGTTCTCACTTGTTGGAGAAGCTCAGAATACCCAAGCCTAATATCTATTGTGAAATTAGACTTACGTATCCCTACTTTATTGGTTTTGAATCCCAAGGCCTTGTTTGGCTTGCGTCTGAACCTGAATTGCTTCTCAGCAAATCAAACCTGTTTATAATAATGCTGTGACTTTTGTGAGGAAAAAAAAAACAACCAAAGGGGAAAAGAAAGGAAAAAGTGAGGGGGACAGACGCTGCACAGATGTGATTGGTTTTGCCTTTCACATTACTGCGGCCTCTCTGGTTGGAGCAGGGACTGGGTCTTCCATCCATCATCTCTGGTCACATAGCCAGCTCAGGAAGGGAGCAGGACCCAAAGGACACACCGACACCAACCAGCTTTATCATGGTCTCATTTTCAGTAGTTCATGTTGGCTAAGATTTTTTTTTAATGTACGATGTACTTACAAAGGTACAATGCGATGAATTTATAAGGCACTGAGGATATTTCATTTACCAAGCCAGCGATAGAGAATCTGATAGCAATAAGACAGGAGAACTAGGATATTAATCCAATCCTGATATAAGCACCCTAACCTCAGTTCCCTCTGGCCCTCCCTTCTCAGGGTAACCCTATAAAGCGATCTACATGAGCTAACAGATGAAACACTCCACTTCAGGAGCACAGGGAATGACTTGGACACACTGCTGTGGATTGTCACATCTGCAAACCATAATAAAAAGAAGTTTGAAACAAAGACATTTTCTGCAAATACTTTGTGTCTAACAAGGGACAAATCATGTCTTTGAAATGTAAAGAGATCAGAGTAGAAGGTCAGGGAGGACTGGAGGAGTCTTAAAAACTTCAAGCTTTCTTTAAAGAACGTAAAAACATCTCACTTCGCCATATTTATGCCTCATAGATCACCACAAGACGATCTCAATACAAGTGTTTAGCAGTCATTAAGAAATACAAAGTGACAAAGAACTGTCAGTCTAGTTGTCAAACACAACCATAATTAAGTCATATTTCAAAAAAATGACCCAAAGCTTTCTCATCTGCCTGATAGTCATGGGAGTGAGAAAGGCTTATTTATATAAGGTTATTACTACATTGGACTATCAGCAAAATCAACGAGCGGGTTTGCACATAATTACTCAATCCGAAGTTTTTGTCTTAAAGGGGAAATGCGAGGCATTAGTTAAATTGAGGCTGGCTCCATCTTCGACGTGCCTCCACAGCCTTAGGGTCTGTCTCCTACCCTATTCAATCTCATGAACTCCCGCAAACTCACTCCTACATACTCCCACACAGCCCCTCATTTCTCCTGGCGCCTCTTTTAAACTGGCTCTTATTTAAATGGAGTATGGACAGTTCAGAAGACTGTTTGTTCATGCTATTCTAAATTAAGCAATGCTGAGCTAAATTATTAGACGATAATTTATAATTTACACTGGCCTAGAGACAACATGACAAGAATTGTAACTGGTTCTAGCATCAGGTGTGGCATATTTTGTAACCGATTCACAGCGTAAGAATCTGAGTGAGTTTGACAAGGGCTAAATTGACGACTGGGTCAGAGCATCACCAAAACTGTTGCTCTAGTGGGTGTTGCCAGTATGCAGTGTTAAGTATCTATCAAAAGTTGTCCAAGGAAGAAACCAATGACAAGGTCAGGGTCAGCGAGGCTCAAAGGCTGCTTGGATTTGAGCTACTGTTGATCAAATTGCAAGCCATAGCCTAGCGGTGACTAGTAAGCCGAAGGTCACCGGTTCAAACCTCATTAAAGCCAGGTAGCTGCTGTTGGGCCCTTGAGCAAGGCTCTTAACTCTAATTGCTCAGACTGGATAATGTAACTGTACTGTAAATCACTTTGGATAAAAGCATTTGCTAAATGCTGAAAATGTAAATTGCTAAAGAAGTTAATGACGATTATGATAGATTGGTGTGAATCAGTTAGACAGGAACCTGGAGCACCATAAAGGCTGATTTTGCCGAGCAGCGTGGTCATGCTCACCATTCTTTTAGCTCAAGCCTAAAGTGTTTCACATTTCCTATACATGGACTGTTGCCATTGGTGTTATCAGTGTGTGTGTGTGTGTGTGTTTGTGCTCAACATTAGTCGACTTCCTATTCTTCATTCAGGCTAGCAGAACTCACTGGATTCATAGGCACTGAACCTTAATTAAAATAATAGCGGCGGTATATCTAAATGAGCGGAGTGCAGTCATGTGGGTCTCTGTTTATGTCTGCAGTGCTGGGTAAATAGGGCGTCATTTATCATGGCTCGTGTTTGCTGTACGACTCAACTCGGCTGTCGATTTTATCTCCCCAGACTGAACCTTTCAATGCAACCCTGACCTGCTCGTACTCTTTATAAAACAGCCACTCCAGTGCTAATACAACATCCTCCAAATATATCAAACCTGTCATTGGCTGTCCGGACATTCGGCAATCTGGCCCAGCTCACTGGCTGCAGTCTCTGCCGAGGAAAGGGTGGAAAGCGTATTTGGTTTGGGTGATAAGTTTGTTTGAAATTTGTCTCTGATCATAGACACATTATAATATACATTCACATGGGAGCATCCATATCAACAGGAAATGTATCGAGCTTAACTCCAAAGTGTGTTTTCAGATCAGCTGAGCGCACCTAAGGGATTTTCAAACAGTTAATTTCTTTCAGCTTTATGTAATGAAAAAAAGAAATGTTTTCACTGATTGAGGGAAGTGATGTTCGCTGAGAAGAGTCACAGAGGACATTTAGCAGACACCTTTGTCCAAAGCGACTTACAGTACAGTTACAGTATACAGCCTGAGCAATTGAGGGTTAAGGGCTCAATGACCCAACAGCAGCAACCTGGCAGTGTTGGGGCTTGAACCAGTGACCTTCTGATTACCAGTCCGGTACCTTAACCGCCAGGCTTCGACTTGCCGGACATAGCCCAGTACCTTATCTGCTGAGCTACAATCGTCCATATCTGCTCAGTGAATTACATACTTGGACTGATACCATACACACTGACCTACAGAGACTCTCTTCATCCAAGCTGGGCAAAAACAATGCCTGGATCACTCACTGATGGTGTAGAAATATAATTATAGTTATACACCAAAATAATCCAACATGTATGGGAAAAAGCCAAGACTATGTTGATGTTCTCATAATTTTTTACAGCAATATGTCCTTCTTTTGTTCCTGTCTATAAGTGTATAAGCATAAGTGAATGAGGCTGGCAAAAAAAACAAACTTGACCTCTGTTGCCCTTTGCTGGAATGAAACAGTTCTCCCATGTTGCATCATCATGGGAAAAAAAATGACAGGAGCAGATCTCATGGGAAGACCGAGCAGGGTGTAAAAGTTCACTGCCTTCCTAATGGGTGCATGC
>JAYDZG010000008.1:13686238-13702663 GCA_034509265.1 Microcambeva bendego | reverse complement strand
TGCACTTCCCTGCACACATCAGTTCTCACCACACACACACACACACACACACACACCTTTATGACCCGCATTACTATACGTCCATGCATTAATCATGGCTGTGAACTGATTTACAGACAGCACTCACTGGAGTTAACTGTAGTCCTGAGTAAAGGAAGTGATCTCAGGGGCATTAAAACAATATGTTTTTGGATGGCAGAACATGTATTAAACAATGCTCTGGAGAACACCTTGTATGAATGGGACTCCAGCCCTCTGTGGACATCATGAAACCTTTAAAGAACCCATAGCTACATTATCTTTTAAGTAGTTGATACTTTACATTGTCCCATACTGTAGAATTCTTTAAGGAACAATGGTTATTTGATATCTTCTGTCCTGGTCAGGCGCAGACTGTGATCAAGGCAGATGACAATCAAGAAATGAATCCAGGATTTAGTTTACTAATTCAATGATCTGTTTAGAAAGGCAAACATCTGAGTTTATAAGAGCTCACAATTTGTGCTGCCCTTTCATGATGAATACCAAGTCATGAAACCCAAGGAACTGCCTCAGGATATCTGGGATCAAATTGGAGTAAAACCATAAATCATGGAAGAGATGTTTAAATACTTTTCAGATATACTCGATATCCACATCCTGAAGGTGACCTGTGATTTATTTCATCTTTATGTTTTACTTCTCCTGGTCAGGACACAAGTCCATTGTGGGATCTCGACCATTCCCCTCTCATACATAGCTCCGTTGGGCATTACAAAGATACACAATTATTTTTAAAATATTCTATATATTCCTAACTTATTTTACTATTACAATAGTACCAAGAACCATTTACTTGAAGAACATTAATGCTACTTCATTCTGTTATAGTGAAGTTTCACTAAATCTGTGCCCAGGTGGGTGTTATCCAGTTGCCCCTGTTCACCTCCAACTCCTCATAAACATGACAGCAGGTGAACTGGATGCTTTAAATTGTGCCTACAAGCGATTGAGTGGTTTCTAAGTTAGCTTTGTGGTTGGTAAGTTTTGGTGAAATGTAAAATGAAGGGGTTTAGCATCCACCAGTGGTGAAGTGCAGTACTGCACCGGTACCTCAATTACCAAGAGACAAATGAGACAATTTAAACTACCTTTCTGCTCTGGCAAGCAAGTGCCAAAATCATTAAACAGAGACCTGACAGATCAACAGTGTGTACTGTGAACGATCCACTATGAGAGGTCTTCTGAATTCAGTATGTTTTACTGAAATATAAATAAATATGATGTAATGTTATGGAGTTAAAAAAGGAGCTGGTTATTCACTGTCTATGAATAATGACAGAAATGAGTTTGGCCAGTTGGGCTTAAATCGAAGACAGATGTTCTTATGCAAACAATTCTTGGGTGGTGTAATTTGGGTCAAGCTTGGACCCAGGGGACTTTAAGAACAGTTTGAACACAGCCACTAAAACTGTGAATATATAGCATATTACACTGTTGCCCTTTAAATCTACAAATCTGGCAATACAATAAATAAATGTGCTCCCAAGTGGGCACTGAACACATTTCGATGATTCGACTGTAATGATGCAGCAGAATAGAGAGAAAAGCTAACACGTAGTTTGATGGTGTGCAGAGTATTAAGGCCAAGTACATGATCCAAGGTCAAATTCAGTGCAGGATAGCATGACCAAGTTAATGGTTATGACAACAACAGGTCACATGGTTCAATTCTGCAATGACTCACTCGTTTAAAAGGGTCCAGTCCTGGTGGTCATCCATGAACATGCTCTCCTAGGATTCACTGTGCTTGATAAAGACCAGACAACCGCTCAAACCTGGACTCCAACACTTCAGAAACTTGAAACCAGCCAGGCATAGAAGCCCTGCATGCCATGTGAGTTTCCCACCCGGCTGTGTGGAGGATATCACTTCTCCATCCCGTTTCAGGCATTTATGTGTGTATATTTTTATTTTACCTGCCTATGGAATGGCAGTGTATCAAAATAAATCAAGTATCACCTAAAACATTCATTCTAGGCAACACTTTGATACCAAATCCAAACATTAAATATGCTGCATACCGAAACGTTAGACATATTTCAACTTCAAGCCACAATCATTCATTTTCAGCATGCTTAAGTTCAAGTGTCAGTGCATCTGGACAATGTCTCAAGGTTCTCCGTGTAAGTGTGCGAAAAGCACATAGAAAACCACAATATTTATCAGCACCAAGGGAAAGATAAAACATATAATTGGTTTGGCCACCTGTTGCATTCATTCCTGAAATATTACACCTGCCAGGTGTTGACAGCTGTTTCTTCCTAATTACGATGGTGATCAGAAGTGGCTGAACAAATGCCCGACTTACAGAAGAAAGTAAAAAGTTTAGATGACAGTCACTGAATTTCTGTGATTCCTGCAAACGTTTGGGTGATTAAATGATTTAAACTGCATATTGTGAATCGTTTAAATGATCTCCCTGCTGTTCATTGGCATGCAATGTCTTGATTGAATGATAGAGGTACAGAAGAGACCAATCTTTCATTACTCTTACTCTTGTATGGCACATCAACTTCAGGTTTATTCACAATTCCATTTGACTTCATTATAGATAAATTATGTTATCATGGCTTTAATGCTTTTTCCAAACAAAATGTTTATATAATTAATTAATGAATTCTCTATTGTTACAGATACAACATAGTACACTGGAATTCTGTTTCAGTGTATACCAGCTGGTGTGGAAGCTGGAGTCAGAGCACAAGTTCAGTCATTTTTGACACATATAAAACCGTGACACTTGGGGCTTTTTAAGGGCCTGACAGTTGTGTTTTAACGTATCCATGATTTCTATTGATTGTCCAAATCTGAAACCACTGAGCTACCATAATCCTGGATGTGAAGTAAAATCCATAAACCAATTTAATCGCAAAATATACACATATGAACTCATGTAACAAAGACATTTCCTGCAAAGCATCAATCTTATCCAATTACTTACATTGGTGTTTCACATTGAACTAAGACTTCTCTACTTGATTTCAGATTGCATTGACTCTAAAACACACATGATATTTCTTACAATTTAAAAGGAGGTTCTACCAGAAATGCATCATTTTAAAGCATGTTTAATGACGAGCTGTCTGTGGTATTAAGCGTCAAAAAGCCGGTGTATTTTCCTTATGGCCACTAGATGGAGACATACTCAAATAGTAAAATGTCTTGGTCTGAGAAATAAAGCCACTGGAAAATAACTTTTAATATTCCAGACAATTAAAAACAATCAGCGTGTGGTATTTCATTTTAGCAGATATTATTGTTTTTACTAGATAAACTTAACACGTCATAAGTTATTTAGCCTTTCTAATAGAACAAATACATAAGAAATAAGAAATACATTAAGAAATATTTTTATTTAACATCATTTAGCAAGTTATATTAAGTTTTTAACTTCAAAGCATCAGATTACACCCAGGAAAATTACACAAGGAATTCCACAGCTATACTATAAAAACTTTTATAGCAAAACTGAGAATTATTTAACAGTTCTACTATGAATTGATGTTGATGATCAACTATCAAGTTGACAGATTAATGTACAACTTATATTTAAAACATTATGACTTATTCTTTTATATAAAGCTTGTCACCTACGACTGACTGAAAATACAACCCGTCATACTATTAAAATTTTAACAACGTCTCCACAAGGGAGCGCTCTCGTACAAGTTTATTTCCATAATTATTTTTATTTCAATTGTTTTCGGCTTGTAACGAAAATAAATTAATACTATTAGTAGTAATAAAAAATAATTGAAACAATTGTGTGTGGCTAAAATCGAATGCATCAGACCAGACTGTGCAGTACTACTACTGCTCATCTCTTTAGACTAAATGCTGCCAACACATTCTGAATTCAATCTTACTAAGACATTTTAGTTGTGATATTTCGTAAATCTTTTTTTAGAGTCCTGAAGGATACCTGAGACCATTTCACAATCATGATTAGCAGCTGTTTATTCAGCAACATCGATGTCTTCTCAAAGGCTTTTCTAATGAAGATTAAATTGCCTTTGTTTGTAGGGCGATTAGGCTCAGCGAGGCCAAACCAATGTAGAGTTGCCAATGCTGGCTAAGATTAAGTCAGGATATGAGTCAGTATCTCTGTGTACACTGTTTTATATCTAGGACATCCAACCCTATTTGTAGCCTGATTTAGCAGTTGCTGTATTTTGTAGAGAGGCTCCAGACAGGTTTCCTTTTGATTAGAAAATATTTGTGCCAGACTATTAAAGGTGATTATTATTGAAGGACTGATTTCTCCATCTCCTTGTTACATAATGAAAAAAACAACAATGCAGCCATAAATACATAAGTTCTCCTAAAGTCCAAGAACATGCTGTCAGAACTATAGGCTGAACTGGCCTCCAGGTGAATGGGTGTGTATGAGTATGAGTATGATGGACTGGTGTCCCATCCAGGGTGTTACTGTGTAAATGGCACCTTAACCAACCCCCATCCACCTTACATTTGATGTGATGTCACAAGACAAAACTTAATGATGTAGCACTGAACATTACAATTTATATACATCATTTACTCACTATAGTCAACCTTAGTTTTTAAGTGTAGTTATTTTATTCAATATACATGTAGATTCCATTCCTGCTTTAAGCCCAAGTAGTTACAGATACTGTGCACTTTAAAAGACCTCTGCTGGGAGATTCCTCTCTTATAAGAACTCCTTTCTCCTTAGATATTACACATTAAATCTGAAACAGTACATGCTTGCCTGCTCTGTCCATCAGCAAGTGATTCAGAGATGTTTGATTGCGTTGTGCAATCCGTCACTAAGCTGGCCAAACCTCTAAGGTTTACTTACTCGCAGGCCCTGGTTAATCTCGGCCCACTCAGGTCAGCTTGGCAAAAATGGTGAAAGCACCTTCAATCATTAAACACTAAGGGGAAAAAAATCAGATTTTATTCTTACAAATTCCCACACGTTTAATTCCTGAACAGCACCCTGTAGGTTGGGGCTATTGGCATTTCCTTCAAAGGGTTTTGGGAAGGGCCTGGCGAATGGGTGGCAGTAAGGGACAGCTATGCAAGCTGATTGAAAGGCTTCCGAGAATTCTCTCGCCGTGAAAGACCGTGCATAGACGGATAATGGATTTAGCAGGGCAGGTACATTGAGCTCCTGTGGCCAGAGACCGGAGCTGCGCAGGGTTTACTGTTGACATCTGGAATGTCTTTCCTCCCTCGCTCTTTCCTTTTGATTGAGGAGTGAGTCACACAAGCACCCGACACTACCTATTCTTTGTTGGCCAGTGCTGGCATTGAGATCCTTCACAAATCATACATAATGCACCATATGTTAGTCTGAAATAAATGTTTGTATGGCATTTGGAATCACCTGGATTTCTGTACTGATAACTTAGGATTGGGGTCCGATCTTTAATAAAGTCTAAATAAGATACAAACAAATAGTAATATTCAATTTCTAACACATTACAATTAAATAAATTAAGGGTGGGGCTGTACAGGTGACCTGCCCTTAAAATCCTCCACCGCATTTATAGAAAGATCTTTTGATGTTAAACCATGCCCCATATTAGGTGGGTCACCTAAGTAAAGCCCAGAATCATCAGGAAAGAAGAAGAACCCAAGTGTAATATATTTGCCCAAGATAGAATAAAACTCTGGCTAAAAACATGAAACAAAGAGAGGCTCAGTCTTGAGCTTCTCACTAAAAGTTTTAAGTTGATGGTTGAATGGGGGTCCTTCAACAAAATGATTTCTATAGTGGACAGTTTATCACACCCCATCCATGACCTCAGTCAGACAGCAAAGCATCTTCACTGTATAACTCACGGGACATCGTTGTTCACTGACCAGGACTAGCAGGACAGACTCACAAAGCATGGTCTGTCACTCTGCCATTGCATAGCAATCTGTCTAATATAGCACTTTCATAATTTATCAATCACACATTG
Organism: Microcambeva bendego; assembly: GCA_034509265.1. NCBI lineage: Eukaryota > Metazoa > Chordata > Actinopteri > Siluriformes > Trichomycteridae > Microcambeva > Microcambeva bendego. The sequence continues at coordinate 13,696,688 of JAYDZG010000008.1, read as the reverse complement.
CATGAATATTTGAACATATATACAGTCATGGAAAAGAATAATAGACCACTATAATAATAAATTTTAATAATAAAAGTCATCTATAGATGAAAACAGGACCAAACGTTCCAGCCGGAAATCTTTTTTTTTGTTTATCAAGTTCAGCAACGTTTCGTTTAGAAGGAAAAAGATTCAGAGCTCAATACAAGAATCAAAAACAAATCAAAGCTAGAAACATTAGGGACTGTGAGTGAAATGTCCTAATGGGCAGAACAAAGGGAAAATATTCAGAAAAATAAGGAACAATTTGTTTTTAAGCATCATCATGCGTCGTCTAATGCTCAAGATTTTTTTTTTATTTAAATGATGAAAAAGAAACTAACCGGTGATCCGAGATGAGCCATGAATATCTTAAAGTGGTACATGCAGAGTCTCCGGATGGAGCTGATGGGGCGCATTGTTACGAGCAGCGGGCCTCTAGAGGCACACTCATTTTCTACAGATGTTTCACCACAAGTCCAGAGAAAACAGCAAAGGCATGAAAAAGACACCTAATACTGCAACAATTCACAAAACATGCCAAGCACAGTAAACCAAATCTGCCAATTTAGATGCTGGATATAAGAGAACATTGTACAAGTATTCGTTTGTTTCTCTCAGATATTAATACAGGTGATGTAGGTATTGTGTATGTCTTAAATACAATAATGAAACATAATAAAAATGAAACATTTCTTTATTCTTGGTTAGATTTCCTCCACAGGATGGAACATGCTTTGTGTTTTTTTGCTCATATTAATGCTTTCCAAAGTATTTTTTCCCTATACGGTAAGTTAAAATATATAAATATACATGTTAAGGTTTTGTTGTGTTTGTTATGGAGCTATAATCAGTTTCATGGGTTATAAGTAAAAGTTGAGACCAGGCACAGAGCCTACATGATTGTTCTGATACTGCAATGTACAAACACTACAATCATTTACTTGGTAATCAATGCACATTCTGATTGTTAAATTAAAGGTGGGGTGGTTGCATGAAAGTGTATTTGCTAAGCAGAGCTAACTTGAAACAAAAAGTTTGGTTTAACAAAAAATTACTTACAGGTTGATGCAGGCAGCTGTGCTAGGAGTCAAAGGACCTGAGCACTGATGGTTGATGGGATATGAAGTCCTTGGACTGTACCATTTCTGAGACATGCTGTTTTGAATATATAGTGAGACGGGGTTGTTAATTATTCTTTTAGGTTTTCTTATATAATTATGACCAGGATTTTTTTTTAGTTTACAGTAATTAATGTAAATGTATTTATTAATGTAATGATGTTCTGTCTTTGTTTAGCACAGATCATTAGTTATAGTGAGAACTTTGGTAAATGCTGATTTACCTGTAGTAGCTTTTGTCCAGTACCTAACCACAGCACGGCCACATTTTTTTAAATTTTGGGCACAATATGATTTCATTAAAACCATTTACACAAAGTGGAACCAGATTTCACATGGTATGTCACTGTACTGGGTACTAGGCTGTTACTTGTGAAAACATGGATCTTTGCCATGTAGCAAACAGCCTTGTATCGTTTGTGTGTGTGTCGGGCCTGGTGTGCTGAGTGAAGTGGCATCAGCAGGGGTGCAGCAGGACTGAAGCTTACTCTGGATTTCCCACAGCTCTATGACCTCAGTCTGGAGTGACCCAGCAGTGATCCAGTGCCCAGTCCTGCCTCCTATCCACTTTATCTTCTCTGGTGTCATGAAGATGGATCAAATGAAAACACAAAAACACCTCGCTGCCCCAAAACTGCCCTTTTAGACTGACGGCAACAGGTTTTGTCACTGAGCAGCAACTAGCTTATGACTTACATTGACTTTCTCAAAAATGTGTCTAAGGAAACAAACACACACACCTAAACACATACACACAAATGTATAGCTCTCACACAGATGGCCTTCACTGATCCCAAATGCTACATAGCCTCAGCCCCCATGATCATTGCAGGGCCCACATTACCCGTAAAAATGGATGCCTCATGGCTCAGCTATTCACTGGCTAAAGGGAAAGGATTGCAGGGTGACCTCAGCCCCTTCATGGTCAGACAAATCCTGATGGAGGTGAGCAGAAGGCCTTTGGCTTCAATACGAGGGAAAGAATGAGCAGCAGTTGCAATTATTGACAAATAGTTATGTTAACATATAATTTATGTCATTCTCAAGCCAGCCAGGGACCCAGAAATGAATTCAAACCTCAAGTGTGCTCAAATAACGGAGCACACAGTACAGCAGCAAAATAACATCCAGCCAGTGCAACCCAGACCTGATAGATGCTGTAATAGAGCCGGCAAAGAATGTGAGCCGGTGGTCCAAAATATGTGCAGAACAAACACTTTGACCACATTTACAGAATTCACAGACGTATTGTATTTAAACTGTACTATTATCAGTGATTAATGCTGATTACACAACACGAATGGTGAATTACTGCTTATTCAGAAAGAAACAATACCAAGTCTCCTGTTTCTCCCTGAAAAAAACACTTGACTTGATCACCACCCTGAATGAAGAAAGCTGACTGCATCTTTTCACCTGCATGAGGTGAGTTCATATGCAGATCAGCTTTGTGTACGGAGAGACCCACACTGATCCCCATTATCGTTCGATGTTATCAGTCAGTAGAGATTGTAATCACCTACATGAACAACAGCAATCATTGTTCTAGGCAAGTTGGCAGAGCTTTTGACAGTTTCTGCTGTGCTAGCGCGTGTTTTACTTTGAGCCACCTGAGCTCCACCACGAAAAGTGTTTTTAGCAGTGTGAAGAATGAATAATATAGAAATTACTGCTGAAACACTGGGTCATCCGGGAGCTGAAGCTAAACTGACCTAAACTAAACTAAAATACGTCACTAGATGAAAACCACACATGCAGCCTGTTAAATATGACTCATGTCAGCACAGTAAAAAGTCTTCTTAATGATTTAAGTTATTTAAAAGACTTCTCTTCCAATATGAACAGATGTCCATATGATTGTCTGTCCTGGTTAATTTCACACATTTAAAATATAATATCAAATTAGGATAACAATAACCAAGAGCTCGGTGGTGGTTCCTGAAAGAAAAACTGGTACACTTGATGCAGAAATCAAAAAGACAAACAGGGCTAAACTGCCTGAACACATTACACATGACACAGAACAGTGGTCTCTTGTCTAGGCTGGAAATAAAATGCAGATTTTAGATATGTTTGAATATAAAAGGTTTCTATAAATAAACACACTTAAAGATTCTGAACAGCTAATCACACAAACCACAAATCAGAAGACGACTAAACAAGAACAAACATAAATAAATCACAGTTACAATAAAAGTAAAGCTATTTTTAACCTAAAAAATCTAAATAATGACAGTTGTATTAACACTGGAGTAAAGAAGGGAGATCACGCTGACCGCTGCAACACATAGTATGATTTGGGGGTTTAAGTTAAATTGTACTGCATGTTTGACTAAATTGCCCGGAAATGAAAGATTTTTTTTAAAGGGGGGTGGCAAAAAGGAAAAGTTGGCCCTTTTTCCCATGTGGGTGTTCATTTTATATTTTACAGACAATGTTCCTTTAAAAGCTTGCACCTGGAAATCCCATTAGATGTGCATATAAAATTCCCCCCATGATTAATAGTAGATGAGGCAGGGCTGGGTTGGAGGGTACCAACATGTGGCCGGCGGGACTCCTCCTCTGCAAGCTCATGTTACACTCCATGTAATTGCCAGTCTTTCCCACCTTAGCCTTTAAAAGAGAGGTGGGATCACTTGACAGGAATTCCTCAGAACTGTGAGAGCGGCCCATGCAGCTGGGAGTGGATCTAGCGGGCTGCATGAGAGAGTGAACGAGAGGGTGTGAGAGGTTGGGCCACAGCTACATAACACACATCTTCAGAGTTAGAGAAAGGGATGCTGTAGGAACAGCGCTGCTGCTGGGTGGCTGACCTCACACTTCATATCTCGCTATAAAGTGCAGGGGGGCGACGTGTGTCTTACTGAGGGTGTGATTCGTCTTGGCCGGTTTTCAGAGATGACGATGTGTGTGTGAAACAGTGAGGCGAACGTTCCTCACCAGCACCAAAAAGTTTTTTCACTTTTGTACTGTGACCGTGCGGGTCTTTGTGACTTCCAGCCTTCATTCCTGATTCAGCATGGATCAACCAGCCAGCAGCTGCATGCGGAGCTCGCATCCTGGCAGTGCATTATGGGGCTGTGCCCGGGCCCCTCATCCCGCTGGCATCCCTGGAGCGGGTCTCCAGTCTTACCAACAGAGCCCCTTCTCCCTGCACCAGAAGCCTGACTTCCTGGCCTACTCAGACTTCTCCAGTTCGTGTTTGGTACCCGCGCCGCACTCATACCCACGCGACGAGAGACTGTACTCGGACGTTCAAGTAGGATACCAGCGGGCAGAGTGGCACTTCGGTCCATGTGAGCCACGGGGCAGAGGACAGGAGCTGTGCCACACAGCAGCAGTAGGAGCAGCCGGAGGGGAGGAGTGCAGTACGGCGGTGGACAGGCTACCCGAAACAGTGACCCCGGGACTGGAGGGAGACTACTCACCTCAGGGCATCACAGCCGACACAGAGAAGAAAAGCTGCAAAAGGAAACGAGAACAAACAGGTTAGTCTTATTTAACAGGAGAAAAAAAAACTCATTTTCCAACAGCATATTTCTTTCCCAGACAGTACAATAAAAACATGCCTAATTTTAAAAAAAATGTTACCTACAGTACATCAACGCTAGATCGTTTTCAACACACTACAAGATGCTAGGAATCTATTGGATTCTAGTATTAAAACAAAAACTAATTAAAACCAAGTTTTCATTCATTTTACACTAACCATGCTATTTGAAGCACTAACTGCAGACCTGGATTACACCCTGAACCAGGTGCTTATCCAGTATGATCATAGAATTAGAGCCAGTACATCTTTTGCATGGATCCAAGATGTGGGGATAAAACAGAGCACCTTGAGGAAACACAAGTGTACAGGTGAACATGCAAAGATTCACCATAGGTTCCATGTTGTTGTAATATTTACCATTATAGATAAGCTGTGGTTCTTCAATGATTAAAATCTGGACGAGAAATTAAAAAAAAATTGTTGTCACTGTTGGCCATGAGCAAGTTGCTCAACTTGTACTCAGTCATGATTAGTTGCTTTGAATCGAATGCTTGATGCTGCAAGTATGAAAACTATTCTACATTTTACATACTATATAATTGTTTCACAATGTGCTCTACTGGTCAGCAAGAAACCAAGATTTTAGAAATAAACAGCTTTAGATTGTTTAGTATTCGATTGCAACTACTTTTACCGTAGTTATTAAAGGTAGTAAAGTTAAATAATCAAGCAGGTACATCATTACGTCCTGATATATTTGTACAAACGCTTGTCATTAATGCAAATAACAAAAATGATTTACTATGTGTGTACTTAATAAATCATGCTTTACAAAAACTTCCAAATATGGATTAAAAAATAAATTAATAATTAAAATCAGAGAATTTGATTGGTCCCATGATGATCACTCCATGTTGCAGGTTTGTCTTAATTACTAATGTGTAATCTAAATCATATCACATTAAGGTTCATTAGAAAAAAATGAAGGATTTTTAATGCAATTTTACACAATATAGACGCTATCACAACCCGTCCATGAAAAAAACATCATTATTCCATTCATTTTTCATTTATTTTTTTACACTCACAAATAAAATCTTTAGTGGAGATGATTAAACCTTTAATGGAAGAACAAAAGTTATGTTGCTGTCCCACAGGTAAACCTCTGAGGTTCAGGTTGACTTAATTTCAAACATTGACAGAATGTCGTTATGATCATTTTAATAATCCTTTCTCGTGAGGGACTCATTATTGCACTTTGCATTACAACAGACAACTTCAGCGGGATTCAACACTGAGTGTATTGCACCTGCCTGAAATTAAACTTGAATTTTAAATTATAATTCGTTACTGGAGTTACATGATGCCTCAAGCTTTGCAATATTTAACAGAAATATATTTTAGATGGAAAACAAGCAGTGCAGCGATTTACAGTCAAATCGTTAATGAACATCGGATCATGAATCTATTTCCTTCTACTGTGTACCTGATCACAAGGCACATTGAGTAGTTTGCTGTAGTGTTATTCAAATATCAGCAGGTGTTTAAATTGTATAATTTACCTGTCGTGTTCATGCTATAGATGTTTTAATGTGTCAGACATCCATTCCTGAACTATGTATGCTCAGCTGAAAGAAGACAACTGCAGCAAAATTGAAAACAGCAGTCCATGGATTAGTCTAGATTTCATCTGATAGACTTGAGGGCTGAGGTCATGAAAGTGATACTAATCCTTTAATACTAAAATTTTTACCTAATTTATTATGTATTATAGTTGGTACTTATTACTTTACACATGGAATTGATTTAAAGCAATTATTTGTAAATGACTTAAAGTTATCAATATATAGTTGTTTTGGTGTTACAGAACAAACTCATTTCAGTAAATCCTGCACAATAAATCCAATATAAGATCCAATTCTGTTTTATATAAAATTGAATGACCACAATTGTATGCAATATTTATAAGCAAAAATGAAACGTCGAAGTGGCACATCTGGAGCGGCTTTGTGGAGACTAGGGCATGGCAGACTTTCTGGAATAAAGTATACTTTTAAAAAGATAAATATATTTCCCAAATAGCGTTTGAGAGGTTTTGTAATTTATTGTTTCAAAAGGCAAGATAATATCTCTCTCAGAAAATTTTGCAATGATTACAAAACTCCATCCCTCTGCGATCTATCTCCCAGTACAACCAGTCCTAATGACTTCATTATATGCAATATAAATATCTACGTACTGTCTCTGTTTTAGAGTTACCTCATCGTAACCTTCACTTTTAGCAGAGACATGCCAGACCACATCTGTAAAATAACTTCCATCCAATTCCACTTCTGCTTGCTTACCTACTGATATGTTCCTGTCATTAGGCAGTAACTGAATCCCCACTGAACACACACTGGACCTGACTAAAAGAGAAAAGCAACTAGCTAAAAGTAAATGATTATATAGAAATCAATATTCATACAGCTTAATTAGGTCCACATGACACTGAATGATGATACAAGATGATCTCACTCGGCTTCTTCTGGCCCGAAAACATTTTTAATTGTATGTAATTGCTACCAGACATTTTATTTGAATGATATGACAAATTAATGAGGAGAATTTGAATCCAAACAGTTAAAATACATTATTTTTTATAATTCCTTATCAATATATAACTGATCTTATGTATGTACAGTATGCTAAGTAACCGTATCAAATAAAGTAAAATATGTTTACTGACACCATCTCGAGAACGTCAAAAACAAGCCATGGGATCTTTTCAGCTGTAACAAAAGCTACTTTTCTAAGAATAATTTTACTGATTTTTGAGTATGAGTTTGTGCGTGTTCGATAATAACAGTATTTGTTTCTCTGGGCCCTGATGTGGACAGAAACATGACAGAAAGCCACAATTGATATTCCGGTTCATTCCAAAACTCTTTAGCTAACTTCATTCTGGAACAGGGAAGGGCCTTCATTAAACTGCTGCTTCAAAGTTGGAAGCATAAAATATTCTAATATAATTGATCTATTATACCTGTTAGTAACTGTTGTGTCTGAGACATAAAAAATAAAAAAATTAATGGGTGTCCCAGTACATTTCACCAGATATAAGTTTCATTCGACATGTTTTTAATATGCAGAGAAAATCCACATCACTCTTCACCACTTGTTTGGTGGACATACCAGGGGAGATATTTGGGCTTCGTATGGGGCAGCAATTCCAGAACATGCCAAATGCCGTGAGTCCTAGAGAACCCCTGGTGTGGTTAGGGCTGGTCACTAAAAGTTTATAGGCTTTCACAGGGAAATTTATTGGAGCCTGTTTGGTTGTCAGGCACATTGGTATATGGGCTGTGCCAGGTGTTTGTGCTGGAATCAATGAGATTTTATTAAGAAAGCAGAACAGGTTGCTTTGTGAGCACTTTATTGGACAAACTGGCAATACAATCATGGTCTCCATCACAGAGCACAGCTGGCTGACACCTACTACACCTCCTGAGTTTTGATGGTGAAATTACTTGGTCTTAAATATTTATTTATAAATCATATAGTGTATTTAATGTGGCTGCCAGGTGTCATTATGTATGAATTACAGTGGCAAGATAAGCAGAGGGCATGAAGAAAAGACACACACACACACACACACACACACACAGACTTACTCATCCAAGCCTTTGTAGTTTTGATAGCAAATTTAACAGCGCTTCGGTGCATTCCTTCTTAACACAAGTCCTCTGTGGCCTGTTTGGCATGCCCTCGTCCACCCTGACATACTATAACTTGGTCCAAGGACTCCTCTGATCTGCTGCGGGTCCACAGAAGTGTGTGGCCTGTGTGCCTCCCGACTACTTGTAACTGGATCGTAAAAAATGTGTGAAGCAAAGACCAGCTGTTAAGATCTCTATTAATTTCATGCCTTTTTGTATGAAACTCCATGGAGTACAAATTGTTTTGGAATGTAACATGTCGTACCCAAATAATATCGAACTCCCGTTAACAGTAAGGAATCTTTTACTTTAATGTTTTTAAGATATTGCAGAATCGGGCTTTAAGGCTGATTCAAACTGCAAGGCGAGGAAGGAGAGGACGGCCTTCACGAAGGAGCAGCTGAGGGAGCTGGAGGCTGAATTCACTCATCACAACTACCTGACCCGCCTGCGGCGCTACGAGATCGCCGTCAACCTGGACCTCACTGAAAGACAGGTACAACATAAGTTCCTCATCACCTGTCTGCACCTGTTTGTTTTGGGCTGCTAATTTGAAGAGTGTAACATGCTGTCGTTTAACAGAAGAGGAAAAATGTCACATTTCTAAAACAATTTATAGATCAAGTTTAAGCATTTTAAAATTAGAATTAAATACACAAGTCTTGGCCATGTGAGTATAATATTTGCCTATATTTTTGTAATGATGATTTACTTTTAGATTTTCTTGAGTGTTATTTAATAGCAAGATATGCAGATCATCAAATTTGGGTTGATATACTGAGTAAAATATGTACGTAATATAATATTTAAGCATTAATGCATACTATGCTTATAAAATATCAGATTGTTTGTCTTAGAATTATTTTGTTATAGGCTAACTAAATTAAAATAGAGTTCAAAATGTAAATGCCTACAGCTAAATTATATAATGGTGTACTTTGGTCCCTTTTCTAAAACTAAGTAAAATCCAATAAACATTTAGATTAAATGTAAATGCTTTGGTGCTGTTCTTAAACTAATTGTATTTTATTTATGAGAAATATATTTTGAATACTGTAAGCTATTAACTTAATTGGCTAGCTATTTAGATCAAGATAAATCACTAAATCAAGATGTTTCTTTTTTAATGATTCAGTTTTACCTGATGATTGACTACCTGCTATTTACTAGCAAATAATCTGCTAAAAATGTCAATTTGCTACTTTTAAATTAGTTATTCATCCCATAAATCAGTTTTATATACAATTAGAGTATTTTCTTTTGGTCTATTACGCTAGTCCAGCCCCTGTGCTATATCGACCAGCCAGATGTTTACCTAGACTTGACTGGCTATGTCTGAGGGGACATACAAAACTGCCGCCCTGTTTAGCGTATTCCTTCCTTGCGCTTAGTGTTTTCCTGTGGAACTGGACCCGCCTTACACTGGTCAGGACAGAGAGGTTGAAAATAAAAGTAAAGCTTCTTTTATGACATCTTTTCATGTACATTTAATTGTACATAGTTTCAGCTAACACTAAGAAACAATATCCAAGTGCACACCACTGTCACGTTTACCAGTTTTGAATATGCTTTCTTTTTTCCTTTTTTTCCATAAGAAGTACATTTCATCCGTTATAGATTTCCCAGGCCCACCCACACACAATAACATGCACACGCACATATACACGCATTCAAGATCTCAGAACTGCTTTGGGCTTCTTTTGAATCCCTTTGCAAATTTGTCTGCACTTTTTTTCCCTGTGCAGCCGATTTTTTTGGCCGCCTGCCGTGTTTTACTCTCCTATGAATGGCAGACAGATTGAGAAAGAGGAATAAGCTTTAAAATACTGTGGGAACAGATGGACCAGACTATATTTCCATGGGTAATGCTAAGAGGAGGGTTTAAAGGTCACATGAGAAGCACTAAATTATAATGGCTAAACATTGTTTCCTTAAGATGATTTGCAATAACAGTCAACTACGAAAGAGCATTATGTGATATACCAAAGGTGATTAGACTGACAGACAGACAGGTATGTTGGTAGGTAGGTAGGTAGGTAGGTGGGTAGGTCCTAAGTGACTTTGAGAGTAAAATCTTGTCCAAACAATGAAAAAAATGCTTTATGACAGACAACGGCTGA
>JAYDZG010000008.1:13614356-13632443 GCA_034509265.1 Microcambeva bendego | reverse complement strand
TTATTTTAGGTCAAAGTTTTATCATTTTTGAATGAAATTACGCTGCATTAATATCATTCGATTTTTTTCTACAGTCTGTATTTCCACTCAATAATATTTTTATTGTTTTTCAGAGGTCGCAAGGAAATGGGCCCCTAAATAGACTGTTGGTGGCAGCGAAAAGGAAATACATGGACACCGAATTACCCCCTCAGGAATCTGAAGGTATGGCAAGAGTCAGAAGAGAACTGCAGTCTTTATTTAACATTACACTTCTAACCAGGAAATCTGAGTCTGCCAAGACCTGAAATATTTATAGACTGCTTCATTATGAATTATATAACACTTGTAAGATCTAATCATTTGTGCTTGGTTCTGTTTTTTAGATCTCTTTCAGGATTTAAGTCAGCTTCAGGAGACATGGCTCACGGAAGGTGAGGCAGCATTTTCTTTGTGTGTATCCTATTTCGAAATCTCAGTGTTTACCCTTTTGTGTCGGAGAATTGGAACTGTGTGTTGCCAGACGTAGCTCAAGTGAAGCCGTGTCTGCTTGCTCGGGGTAAAGAACGAGTTAATTAGATTAATACTGAGCTGTATGGCTCCTTTGATTAGATGCATGGCTGGAAAGTTCACCATGGATTGAAACACGATCTTGTTGACTCATAGCCAGAGTGTCTGTGTTATCTGAGGATTGGATCGTCTGATAGCGTATTAAATCATACACAGCTGAGGAGTTGCTGCAGCCCACCTGCAAACTTTAAAGAACAATGTTACAAAGACCTGTGTTTAAAAAATTTGGCTGATTTAGTTCAGGAGGGCACGTACACAGTTAATGCAAATATACAGAATCACAGCTGGATGATCGAGAGGCAAATAGTTGAAATGGAGCCTGACGGTGAACAGTGACGCTGAACACAAATGGCATGTTAAAAAGCTCAAGATTTAAATCAGCTGTACGTCTGAATTGGAGATTTACATGCTTATTTAAATGAACACGGTTTACTGAATTAGTAAGTCTTAAAAAAGTCTTTTACCCTGACTTAGTGGGTCCAGTTTTCCCAGAACCACTGGCATTAACTCTCCACCCCCCAAACACAGGATACGACTCCATCCTGGGGCAATCGTGTCTGTGTGTAGATGCCAGACCAGCCAATAGCACCTCTGGGGATTTGAATCCTTCATCCCACTCATATTGGTCTAGTGTAATTCACCATAGTGGGACCTGAGCGCTAGAAAAGTGATCAGGTATTGAAAATTCACTACCTGTGGCTAAAATTTATGAAACAAAGAGCATTGATTTATCTTTGATAAGCCGTTTTATCATCACGGTTGAGGAAACGCTATGCTCAAAAGAGAATGGCAGTCCATTAACAGGCACTTCACACTGACCCATACTCTCACTCACTCACGTAAAGTAGTACGCATTCGTCTACCTTCTGCATATTTTATGGATCAAATTATTTTGAAGTCAAAAGAAAACTAGATTGATCAGCAGAAGCCTACACACTACACACACCAAACTGTTTAAACACGGTGACTGTGGGCAGGACCATGCAGGGATTATTATAGGTGGTTTATTGAGATGTCATTAAATGCAGCACTACAGTTGGTTTGTTTTTTATCATTGTATGTGTTGCTTTTGGCATTCTGTTTGTGTTGCTTGGGTCCGCCTACCTATTAAAATATGCTATTGTGTGAATCTGGTTGCTATAAAGGATATGAAGTTGCTATATGGGAGAGGATGTGGGTGTGTGATGCCCTGATGTGAACCATTGCCCTGTCTCCTGTCATGTACTTATGCCTTTAGTGTAAAATCACATTATTAAAATGATTATATAATTATGATTTAAGAGGAATAATGTAATGTTGTTTAGTAGATTTTCCTCTGCATTGGATTTTGAGCAATTTAAATATGAATTTTTTTTTTTTTAGAATTCTTTGAATAAAGACAAATATTAAAATATTCAACACAAACATATGATTGGCAAAGGTGGTCTAGCAGGTATAGCTTTGGATTAACAACTTTTGGGCACCTTAACCCTCATGGCCCCAGGGGTGCTTTACAGTGGCCTACCATTAGCTCTGACACCAGCGTCCAAACTCGCTGGGGTATGTGAAGAAGGAATTTCATTATACTGTACACGTGTTTATGTATAAATCACAAATAAATGCATTCTATTCAAAAAAGAAACCAAATATATATTTTCTCAGCTCATTTTAGCTTGGTTCTCTTAGTATGCAACTTTTTCACCCGAGTGTGAAATACTTTTGGGATTGTGTGGACAAAAGTAAAGCTCGAGGGGAGACAGACAGTGTGCTTTTGTAGTTCAAGGTCAATGCTCACATGTCAAAGTGGAGCTGTAATTAATGCTCCGAGTGATTAACGCTCAGGGCTTTGAACAGGGGATTCTCTGGACTCTTTCACAACTGGTTTTGCCTGTCTGTTATGGTTTTATTACAGTTTATGGCTGTTATGACTCAAGAGTTCCTTCCGACCACATTTTATTTTTCTTTCTTTCATCGTAACAAAAGGATGGAATATGTGCCCTTTTGTTCTGATGGGAGATTTTTCTGTCTGCAGCTTAGTCGTTTCCGTTTGTTTAAAAATACGTCATAGTTGTAATACTTGGTACACAAATTTACACCTAAAATAGTTTAACTTTTACATGTGTGACAACAATAACACACCTCAAGTCAAGGGTGTCTTGAATAGTAGTAAATACTCTAACAATACACCGATCTAGTGATAGTAAATCTGACTAATAATAGATGAATATATAGTGCTGCTTTGACGTGTGTGTGTGTGTATGTGTGTGAGAGTTTCATGAAATATTCTTGTATCGACTATATTTTACTTTTGACTTTGATTTGTTTAATTTGTTCATTTCTTCATTAATAATCTTGTACCAGTAATTCATGGGTCAGATTTGACTGCTCACAAACTTGGACACTGTACAGGATACTAATTCATCACAAGGCAACATGTACTCCCATGTTTTCTCAGTCACTTAGACCTAGCGAAGCAAATATTTGAAGTATCCAGTCCACCTGCTGCATGTTTTCAGAACCCGTAGACAAACTGTTCTCACAGACAATAAACAGAAGCAAGGGCCAAAACCAAGTCCCCAAGACTTTATCATGTAGCATTCACCCTGTCGGCACAGTCACCCTTAGTTTACATTTCATTCAATCTTTTTAGGTTACATGATGTGTAGTTGGTGTATTGCGATAATAACTCACATACATTAAATAATAATAATAATGTTAATAACCTGTGCTGGTGTAAAACAGTGTGTGTACTGAGTGTGTAGGTGAAAATCCTCCCCTCAAAGTAGCTCTGACAAAAAATGTGCAGTCGGTGAGGCATAAAATGAATCACGAGGCCATCACAGAACATCAAAGTATCTAAAGACAGAGCAGATGCTGTAAAGTGGATTAAATTTTGGTTCAGGATGGGTATGGGTGCAGTAAAACACACGTTGTGTGACAGTTTTAAAAATAAAGAATGAAGCCATTAATCTGTAAAAAAAACTAAAACACTATACAAATCCTTTCATCTGCTCATGTTAGGGGTCACCACAGTGGATCTTAGTCCGCGTTAATGATTCGGCAAGGTTTTGAGCTCAGCTTGGTATGGATTTCAGATTTCAGAAAATCCTGCTTCTCCACCGGGCACCTTACAAAAATACTTTGTTTAGATGAAAAAAAATAAATTAGCGAGTACTTAAGACAGACTGAGTTTTTGTATTCATATAATGAAAAAAAAATAAAGTTAAAAAAAATCATATCTTTTCCAAACATGTTTTTATTTTTATTTTTAACAAGATCAAACTTAATCCGAGCAGCTTCTTGTCATTACTGTTGTGGTTATGGATGATTCACGATTCACGAGTCTTTAGCTCAAGGGGTGAATGAAAGAATGAGGACAAGAAAGTTGTGAATGAACTAGCTTGTTGAGTCTTGCCTTTGCGTTTTACTTTTTAAGACCTCCTGGCTCCTCCCAGGATCTGCCTGCCCGAAAAAAAAAGTCATTCAGCCGACATACCTCCGAGAAAAAGGAAACATGTCTCGGTGCCTGCACAGACACACTTCCAGTCTTGTGCTGACTTGCATTTCAAAGCCCTACGACAAGATGTTCCTGGAAGCTAACCAAGTTGAGGCGCACATGTACATGTAGAGAGGGACCGGGCTCAGATCCGGTTTACTGTCTCCAAGCAGTGGGCCCGAGACAACGATGTTAGGACGAGCCTTAATGTTTTTTCTGTCTTCCACTTATAGCATGTGTTTCTTTGCGGGCATGTCGGATCCAGCTTGAATGATTTATTGTTTGATCTGGAAGACCAAATATTGGTTATGACTCATGAAAAACAGCCTTCTGCACCTCCTCAGGGCAGAAATGAAGAAAACTTGAGTGGCTCTAATAGAATTATGCTATAACAGCAGTATGGGGTAATATGTAGGAAATTCATGTAATTTTACGCACTTCTTTTTACGACTAAAAGAAGAACAGCTTTAGTATTAGACTCCGGGTTCACTTGCTCAGCTGTTAACTCATCGTGCAAGATTAATTAACAGCAATCTAATTATGTGCTTGCTCATTTGGTCCCCAATCTATATCAACAGCTTAAAATTTATTTTAGATGAAGTTGTAGTCATAATGAAACCTAGTTGTTAATTCACACCCTTTTTTTTTGTCAGAGTCTATGAGCATGAAGCCATTTTTTTGTTGTTGACGTGGTGCTTTGGGCACTTTTATACCAGAATTAAGTAACATTTTGAACAGTTCCTAGTTCCATCCAAAGCAAAACGGTCTAGATGGCTTGTAGGTGATGGAAAGTTGTTACAGGTTTCTTTTCCTTTCTAAATGATGGCCAAACATTCAGCCATGGTGTCATCAGATCGTAACACAACTTGATGTAGGTTTTCCTAAATATAACCAGGCCTTGATGTATTTCTTGTATGTGGGAGATGGTTGTCACAGGTAGTGTTCTACCAATACTTTAAATTTGCCGTAAGCCTCTTGGAGGTCCGGTTCCTGGTAACGTCTCTGTAGTTTTCCAGTGAAGGCTTCAGAATAACTAGTATAGGCCACATTTATATCTAATAAGCAACACCAATGAGCAATTGCCCAGCTACAAAACTGCTACGGCTACTTTTCTGCCTGACAAATGGATGAATGCCTTAATCTCAGTCCTACCTAGCCTGCACATTAGCAGACAGCCACCAACCGGACTGGAGCTCTGTACTCCCCACTGCTCATTCAGAATCACTGAAGAGTAAATGAGCTTGTTTGTCCATACAGAGGCATGTAGACTGTGGTAATGCCAGTGGTGCACCTGCAACCACAATAGATGGCTTTGCATAACAACTACATGCCTAACTTAAATCCATTTTGGCTTATAAGTGCAGCAAGTACATCACAAGATTATAAATTATGATAGACGACATACTCATGAAATCCAAGCCAAGGCATGGAAAGATTAAAAGTTCAAGAAAATCAAGTCATTTTTTATTCTACTTAACAACCGTGTGTGTGGTCAAGTAAGGTATATTCCACTAATTATTGTCTCTTAGTCCACAGCTACAAAAGTTCAAATCAAAACCTTCCCCTGCTGTTTATCAGCTGCTCATTCTTTCATTTGGATGACTGGGTGACTTGTAGAAATAGAAGTAGGCTAACTGCAGCAAGGCCAGCCTTGCTTTAATCATTTATGAAAGAGAAATGCGATCTGTCTACCCAGAGAACCGAGCCAGATATGCACTGTAGGATTGTAATGGTATCGCTGAGATTGAAACCTGTAATTTTGTGGGGGTAATTTTTGTTTTACCATGATTAGCATGTGTTGCTTTTAAAGATAGGGATCAAATACCATACATGTCACACAGAAAGCAGGGCCGACGCGTTCTCAAGGATTTCCAGCCCAGGATGATTATGATCGCTGATATTCAAAGCTGCAATACTTCAGTGGCAGGCAAAATGTATTCCTGTTGTGTCAATAAGGATGCTCGTCCATTCTCCGAAATGCAAATTGCTGTTTGTGCAAATTGTTGGTAATTTTATAGGCATATATCAAGTTTGGAAGCCTAGCGGTTAAGGTACTGCACTAGTAATCATAAGGTTGCTAGGTTCAAGCCCCATGACTGCAATTTCATTTGTGTAGCTCCATGGTGACCCTACCAAAAATAAAATTTAAAAAAAGTTAAATGACTCATGTACATCTATTAATGGACCTCTATACAAGTATTTACTGTAGATCATGTCTTGTTTCTAACTGTATGTCCTCACTGATTTCACAAGACAAATGATTTTCTTGTTTTTGCAATCATGGAAAGTCTAGTAAGAATTTCCTGTGCTGTTGTCTCGCTTGTTCTGACACTTCTCGTTTCATTCGCTTTTGATTTGACCTTAAGAGTCAGCCTTTAAAACAGCTTAAATCGTGTGATGAATTCCAGAACCCTTGACTGAACAGAACACATCAACATTGTCAGAGAAATGTCCAGGGTCTGGACGTGATCAGGATAAGACGCTGTGCTTAAACACGCAGGCTCAGCAGATCATCCCATTTCTCATTTAGCTGAGTGAGATTTGTTCATACATTAGGTCCATCAGTCAGGTCTGGAAGTCCATCAGCAGGACAGGACCAGGCACGGTGATGTTGAAGGAGACAGATGGTGTTACGACTGCTTTGAGAAGGCCATCAGTTTACGTGCCCGAGTATTGATCTACAATCAGTTTGGTTCAATAAGCGTCAAGAGCATGATAGCCAATTAGTCATATAAAAAGGCAGATTTTTATGAATGCCACCAGATCAGAGAAGAGCAACCAGAAGATCTCAGCATGAAGATACTTAGTGGTCAACAGCTGTTGATAAAGATAGTGATACAATCTAACTTTATCACTAAGGCCTCTGACTGAGAAGATCCAATGACGATGTGCTTTACCCCATTCCAGTCAATGCCTGGAACCATGTGTGTGGTGATTCTGGTTCCTCTAAGTTTTTCCTTGCCACTGTTGTGCTCAATATGGGTTTTTGGTCCTGGATTCTGTGAACTTTGATACAATGTCCAGTATAAAAGCGCTGTACAAATAAATTTGACTTGATTCTACTTCATTTTTAGACTAGTGTGCATTGTGCGGCTCTTCATCCACTGAAACCCAAGTGATAAAGCATCTGATAAAGTTTTCTCCCTCCAAAGCACTAAATATTCTGCCTATGCAAGCATGTGTGATACGGTGCTACTCAGTTAAACTGTTGTTGCTCATTAATGTTTCTTTACAAAAACAGAACATACAATTATCACTCAGCTCTATTACGATCCATTCCACTGCCAACTTTGTCTAGCCATTTCATGGCTGTATGTCCAATTACTTTCCTGGACATTATGGCAAAAGAAGAAACACCATGTATGTAGATCAGATGACATCCAGGCATCATAAAATGACATCCAGTATGGAATTCAGTATTAATCAATCAAACTATTCACACAACGTTCCACCACGATATTGATCTGCTGCTGATGGAGAAATGCTGGCTTAGGCAAAAGTGAAATTGAAGGTCACATGGTCGTCCAAAGGCAGTAACTCAGGTTTCTCCCTGATGAAAATGCAGTGAGAGACAGGCTAGCCTAATGGACATGCTAAGTCTACTCCACAGTAAAAAGCAGTACTAACTCTAAAGACAAATTGCTTTTTTAAAGACAGATTATAACCGTGGCCATTCAGCCTTGTTTTAAGCACCATAAATCAGAAATGCGTATTAAAAGAGAATGCGTAAAACTTTTATTTTACTACCGACGGCCGCCTCAGCCCCACACTTTTAGATTAATCTTATGTAATGTGTATTGCTTTGGCATTATATCCTTCAGTGTTTAATTCTGGGTCTTTTTTTCCCTGACTGCAGCTCAAGTTCCTGACAGTGACGAGCAGTTTGTTCCTGATTTTGTCTCAGAAAATTGTAAGTAAACTTTAATTGGTTTAAAGTCTAATGTAATTGTCACCTAAATGGTTTATTCTAAATTGATTATTGAGATTTATTTAGATCGGGGGTGTCAAACTCATTTTTTCCGGAGGGCAATATCAGCATTACGGTGACCCTTAAAGGGCCAACAGTAACATATCCTACAGTCTACCACTTGTACTTCTTTATCACGGACATGGCCTCATAACACAAGAGAAGGACCACCTTCTAGATCAGGACCACCTTCTAGATCAGGACCACCTTCTAGATCAGGACCACCTCTTCTTGAAGCTTGCACTTTTGTTGACTTTCCAATATTTCATTAAACTCCCTTCCTTCTGCTTTCATTTTCTCTTCTTGAACACTTTTTGATTATTTGCAGATATATAGATATATTTAAATATTACCTGGGGTGGGATGTGATCACTTTGCAGATCACAAAATCGACCTGCAATGTGGAAAATGCTATTTCTGTAGGACTTTACAGTGTATTTAAAGACAATTGTTCTGCCCTCACGAGTTTTTCCTCCTTCCTCAGCTAGAGAAACTATAATGACAGACTCGGTTTTATTTGCTTCCCAACTGTTCACTGTGTGCATCTCAGAATAAAGTGAAACTACGAAAGAAAGCTTAAGAGTGCATGCACATAACTGCATCAGAACATCAGTACAAAATAAAATGTAACCAAACGTACAATAGCACTAATAAATATTTTATGTAAAAAAAAATAATTATTGCCATAGCAACGGTAACGAGCGTATTTACTTATGGTATTACGGTAAATTGAAACGCTGAACTTTCTCGCTAAACTAATATAAACGTTTTTGACACGCAAATCTTCTATATCGTATTGCAAGAAAATGAATAATTGATAATTGTTTATGCTAGTTAAACTCACGTTCTTCTGCCGTTAACGTGTAAACGTCTTCTCAGTCATGATGACGTAAACAGTTGCTGCTTAAAGAAACAGGAGCCATATTCGATTATTAGTACCGAATGTCTCTCTAACTACTCGAATCATCACAACACCTTTTTTAAGCTTTTGCGAGCCACCTACGATGACATGGGGGCCTTGAGTTTGACACCTGTGATTTAGATGAGGCTCAGGTTTAAGTTTTTTATTAAATGAAGAGATTAACAGATTAACAACGATTCAGAGAAAGACAATGAGTCGACTCAGATGAGTTAATTGGCTCATTGATTCAGAGTTATTGTTTGCGATTGTGGCTGTTTGATTCAAATGAGTTAATTGGCTCTTTGAGATTGATTCGTATAAAGAGATGAAAATGATCGGTTCACCTTCAGAACGATTCATTCAGATCGAGGTTGGTTGGTTGGCTGGCTGGTTGAAACTGAGAGTACTGAGAGGTTTATACTGGGATCTGGTTTATAGTGGTTTGTTGTAATGTGTGATGGAGTGATGGTACAATCATCCAGACAGTGACTGGTGAAGACAGTTCATGGGTGGGTCTAAACTAAATGACATTTTGGGCACTGTTGGTTTACTGGTTAAGGTACTGGGCTGGTAATCCAAAGATTGCTAGTTCAAGCCTCATCATCATCACTGCTGGGCCCTTGTGCAGGGCCCTTAACCCACAATTGTTCAAAAAAATGTGTTCAGTCATAAAAATGTAAGTTAGAAGAAAAGTGCTGAAATGCTGAAAAGTGCTAAATGCTGAAAATGTAAATGTCATTTGAATTAATAGCGGGTTGGTTCGGACTGGATTGGATTGGTTGTGATCTTAATTCAGATTTGGTGTCTTTGATTCAGATTAAGAGCAACTGGTTTTAAATGGGAGGTTTCTCTTTTATGTTTCTCTTCATGTGTAAGTCGAAACGTATGACTATGAGTGCAATGACGTGCCCGTTGTGCTCGGCACGACCAATACTGTAATAAAGAAACACTTGATACACGTCCTACTACTCTTACAGACGCATTCGGATGCCCGTATTAATGAGCGCCTGCCATTTGCATGTGCTTCAAAGACTCAATTGAGAAGCTCAGGAAACCGGTAAAAGATCAAGTCCAACACAAAGATGCCCTTTTGTGTCTGACAGAGGTGTAAATGGGGAAGCAAATTCCTGTTACCACACAACACCAAGACTACCTTTTCAGCTGATTTCCTTTTTTGTTGAGACTCAACACAATGGCGTGCCAGGCTTTTTGTAGGGGTGTGCACTCTGTAAATAGTTCTCCTGGACTTTTTTTTTGTCAAAGCCATTCACAAAACTATGGGTTGGGCCTTTACCACGTTGGCAAGTCTGCGAGCCCTGTTGTGGAAACACTGCTGACATTTTTTCAAGGGGTAATAGAGTTCAAGGCATGACTCACACAAACAAAGTTTTTTTTTCCTGTAACAGAAATTGTAACTTGAACTGGGCAGAGGCTCGGTAAGCAAGAGAGAGAGACGGAATCTTTTTGCCTGAATCTGGTGTATGCAAACATTGCCATTTAACCCCATCACGCACCTGACCTGCGGTGACAGATGCTCCCATGACATATTGTTCTTGTCTCTTGTCCCACAAAGGGAAGGAGGAAGTGGAGATGAACTCTAGGGCTATAAGGGGTCATGTCTACTTAACCCTGTCAGGGCAGAACCAATTGCCACAGCGCACAGAGACAGCGGGTGCTCAGCCCGACAGCCTCGTCACATTAGTGAAGTGGCATTAAGGTCTGATTTGCAGCTGCACTCTTCTATTAATGCCAAGCAGTTCGGTAATAATGCACATCCTGAGCTGATTCTGTTCACATAGTTGAGGAAGGCTAACGGTGCCTTGAGCCACCACTTCAGGTCAGGAGATATAAAACACTCAGGGCTACATAAACAAAGGTTGCACAAAGACATCCACACTCACAATGCATTTGGAAATGAAACCAGATTTTACAAAGCTAACTTTATCAACTGATTACGCAATCTGCCTTCGAACCAGCAACCATCCACAGTCGACACACTAGTCAACATCACTCATAAAATCCAGAGTTAAAATCACACCACGTTAGAAAACAGATGTAATACATTTATTAACGAGTTCGGGTTTTAAATACTGATTGAGTCAGTATGATGATAAGCATTATTATGACAGAAAAAAAAGTATATTATTAAAATACTATAGGTCATGAGTAATCTGAGATTTAATTGTTTGATTTAAATGTGGTATTCAATTTTTGTTGGTGTTGATTAAAATGATCCAGACACCCGGGGATGGGTAGGCAGGACAAAGGAAAAATGGCATTAAATAGCTTTACTGTATTAAATTATGTATAGTAAAGGTACTATAATTAATGACAACTTTAAGAAAATGAAACAAATCTATTATTATTACCGTCTTTTATTTAAAAAGTCACTTCAACTTTAATACTGGAGACCGACTAAGCACCCATTACAATCAAACATGTGCTGACTGTAAGTCCCAAAGACTCTCACGATCATTAAAAACTATTCAACTCTTCAATCTCCAAGACAATGAGGCAATTCTTAACTTAGACAAAGCTAAGATGAGTTGTCATGAGTACTTAACTCCAACATAATGAACATACTAGAGGAAAACTCCTTTGTCCCGTTTGATTGCTGGGTCGGCACTTAGACGTCTTAACACCTCATCGATTGTGGCACAGATTTCCGGTCGTAACCCTCCTATTTATCCGGGCTTGGGACCGGCACCACAATGCACTGGTCTGTGCATCCTAGTGGCCTAATGTACCTACAGGGCAATTCAGTGACTCGGATTAACCAAGTGACATGTTTTTAGCCTGTCGGAGGAACCCGGAGTACCCGGAGGAAACCCACAGACACGAGGAGAACATGCAAACTCAGCACAGAAAGGACGTAGATCGGCCCATCTGGGGATCGAACCCAGGACCTTCTCGCTGTGAGAACGCAGTGCTACACACTAAGCCTCCATGCTGCCATGAATTTTCATATAAACATGGCAAAAAGTATCTAAAATAAATAAACCTTTAAACTAAAGAGTGAACCATTGTACCCTTCTAGAATAGAATAGTACAGACGGGTTGAATTAAAATGTTTCTTATTATCAGATGTGCTTAATATTGAATTTTGTCAGATTATTCCATGCTGGTAAATGTTCTTATTGCTTCTCTCACCACATTATATTTGACTAAAGCATTCAGATGACCTGCTTTGTTTGTTTTTGTGGTGCCAGCATGCTACTCATGTAAGTAAAACACAAAGCACTCTGGGATAAAATCGTCCTGTATGTAAAAACATTTTTTATTCAGTCTGAACGGGACCGAAAGCACAAAGACTGTCCAGCTTTCCCCCTTTTGTCTTTTCATTCATTTTTCTTCCTTTCTTTCTTTCTGTTTTGTTTTTGAGCGTGACAAGCTCTTATGCAACATCCGTCCAGCTGACGATTTGTTTTACAGTTTAACTTGCCGTATCTAAGCTTCTATAAGTGGCTGCTGTAATTTGTTCTTTATTGTGTCGTGATCGAAACTCCACCGTGGTAAAACGTTTCTGAAGCTTACGTGTGGTTTAGTGTGCTAGTACACTCGTGTTTATTTCACATGCACATTCCAGTGATGGGATCTGGAGAGGCCAATTTACCAGCAAATCTTCCAGCAAATTTAACAGATCTTCTCGTAGAGCCACACTGGAAACCAGCGGTGCATGTAGTAACCATGACGGAGGCTGTAAAAGATTTACAATTGTATCTATTTTAAACGGTGGGTTTGCTTTTCAAGGCTGTTTTGATTATATACTCCATTTACTTACAGATAAATAAAAGTATTTTTGAAGTATTTGTGGTATTGCACTATTGTTCCTCTTTATACTTACTATAACCACCATATCCACCCATTTTCCACTCTACACAAACATGAGAACTTTTCTATTGACTTTCTTTGCTTTATAATGTTTGCTTTTGTGTTTTTTTTTTTAATTATTGTTCTTTTTATTCCCTTAATTTTAGCTTTTTTTTCCTTGGCAGACTGACCCTCCAGGATGTATTTGATAGTGTAGATCTCAACAATAAAAATAACAGAAACTATACAAAATAGAAAATACAGCTGTACAGATAAAAAAATGTGAAGACATGAACTACATTTGGCCATAAGGACTGAATTGTGTGTGTGTGTGTGTGTGTGTGTGTGTGTGTTCTGTTTCAGTTTGTTCTCACTTTGTTTTTCTCCAAATCTTCCATCTTGCTTTATTCACTTTTTTACCCTTTTATTTCCTTCTTTTTTTTAAAACCCATTGGAAGTAAATCTATCTGTTTAAAAATGATTCCTTTTACTTTTCCTAAATGTACTAAATGATAGAATGATGACGATTCCACTGAGGATTTTAATGTGAGTTGTTGTAGACCAAACTCTCTCTTGTCTTCATTCATAAAAATGTCCTCCAGCCTGCTCCACCCACATGGTTCCTTTTTCTGAATGGATCTGTGACTCCTCCCTTTTCCTGTTTCTTTACCAACTAAGCCAAAATGTGAAAATATGGCCTGACCGAACCCCCCCTCCTCTTCCAACTACCCCCAACTCCCCCATACGTTCTGAGATCCAGCAGTGGTGAAGTTTGTGTGGGCTATTTGTTTAGATGTGTGTGCTTGCAGTAATTACAGAGGGAGTCGATGCTGTAAATCCAGTTTAGATTTTGTTAGTGTGATGAAGAAGGAAACAGACAGAAGGAGCGAACGCTAGGATTTTTCACTGGAAAGTCCTTATGCTTTTAAAATGATTTCATAAAACATATTTGTTGGTGATCTGTTCTGCTTCTCGGTGCCATATCCCAAAATCTGGGTCCTGTAAAATGTACTGCTAGAGAGGCTCTTTTCCAACATACAGCTGCTATGCAACATAATCTACAAAAACAACCTCACTACTGCCATCAGTGCACACAAACTGCATGTCCAATCCCATTCAGGGTCTGGTCTTCCCTTCCCCCTTTTTACAGACACACACACACACACACACACAGTCCAGTCCACAGTTTATGAATGGGGTGGTTGTGTGTAGTGGCTGAGGCAGCACACCAAAAGAAAACCTGAGCACCATTCAGGAATCTAACGGACCCTGAGCGGTGCCGTTTAAACTCACTCTCCTCACTTTCCTTCATTTATTTTATTTTTAAAGGCCATTAGTTGTCTTTCTTTCTTTCTCTTTTTTCTTTCTTTTGCTTTTCTTTTTCATTTGTATTGCCAAAGCTTAGTTACATACATAGGAAGTATAGTTAAAATAAAATAGAATTACAATTACAAACAACAATAAAAATAACAGTGAATTAACTCTTTCTTTCTTTCTTTCTTATTTTATTTTATTCCATTCTACCAGTTTTTATTTGTTTTTTATTTTTCTAATGTTTTTCTTATGTATCTTATGTAAAAATAAAGGTTAAGTAGATTCACTCAGCGAATGACAGTCAGAGAGATAAAACTTAAATCCTTTGTCTTTATTTCTTTCTTGATTACAGCCTTCAAGTGCTTATAATAACCAGTAAATATTACACATAAAATAAATCCTCAAGACTGTACCTTGAGACTTATAGATATATAGATTATATAGACTATATAGATTGGAGATCTATAGAGAAATCCACTCTTTAGTATCGGGAGGCAGGATTACAGACGCTCCAGGGCTCAAGGTTAACATCCTGAATAGACACCTGTGTGTTTGTGTGTGTTCGTGTGTGTGTGTCTGTATTTAACTGCATCGCTGGACTAGAAGCTGAGGGACAGAAGGCACTGATGAGGGAGAATGCGAAACCCAAACCAGGCCAGAACATCGTCTGCCCTCTCCGTCCTCTCAGAGGGGGCTCTTGCACCCCTTGCTGTGTTACTGTTGCTGAAAGGAAAGGGAATGGTGGGGGAGTACTAATGATAACAAGGCATTCGTATATCTAACAGCACATGGCAAGGGAGTCAGGAGAGCGTGAGGAGTTAGCCTGGGAATCGAAGCTCTGTCACAGACACCATTTGGAAGCTGTATTTCTGGGCATGACAGGTCATACTGAGCAGAAAAAGGCAAAGGTTTTCACACGTATGGTAAATTCCACATGCCATCGTCCATCAGTAGGTCTGACTGGGCTTTCTGCTTCCCATTTGTCATGGCTTGGTAGTCAGAGAAAACACATATTTAAAATATATTAAGAAGACAGATTAGTAGTCCAAAATACATTTCTATGTAATATTTATAATATTACCTTTTTTATTACAAATTTTTATACAATATATTTGAAATTGAGCTTGGTGAGAATTTTGCAGTGAATTGATATTAGACATATAGGCAAATTTGCATTGCAGTCTGGATACCACAGTCTAATATTCTAACTTTATATTTGGTTTGCTCTAATACGCTAAATGTATTCTAAATAAATTACTTAATTTAATAAGTGGACCCCTTCGGCTTTTCCCATTAAGGGCCGTCACAGCTGCTCATGATTTGCATTTTTAAGCCACATGCCTTTTCTGATGCAACCCTCCTTTATCCGGGCTTGAGGCAGACACTACAACACTTTATCCATCCCAGTGGCTAAGGTGGCACCCAGTTTCGAAGCGTGGAGTTCAGACTCTCTGTGGCGGTATGCTAGCTGAACATCCCGCTGCTCCACCTGGGAGCACTTAATATATTGAGTACTTGAAAAGATTAAATACACTACAATGCACACCTGATCATGAGCCTGTTGGACGTCCTGACGTCCTAGATGGGATCTCAGCCAGGCTTCTCACAAAGCTGTGAGATATCTATGTGGGCAAAGAAGCATTTGTACAGGTGAGCACTGATGCTGGTCTGGAAAGCTTTTGGAAACTTGCTGGAAGGTTCTTTCCAAAGCTGTTCACTGGGGCCGAGGTCAGGACCAGGATTCATGTTTTCATAGGCATTCTTTAAATGATATATGATAAGTGATATATAAAATGATATGTGTCCTTAATCATTATACCTGTTAGCAGTTGTTGTGGCTGAAACATTGATTTCAAACCTGGAAGGGGTGTCCCAATACATTTGTCTATCTTGTGTAGCGTACTTGAATACTTTATATTTTGCTGAAGTGAGACCAAGCAGCGATACTGCAGACACAGACAGGTCATATATTGAAAAGCCATGACAGATCAGTCGATCGTAAGTGTAGATGAGATGGAGCAAAGAGCCACTGAGTGTCTCCACGTTGCGAGCGGTTATAATTAAGGCCCTAGCGTAGTCCGAATGAGAGGATAAAAAGGGGATCGGTGTAAACGTATTTCTCATGAGCTTGACATGAATTCGATGGTATGTGTTATCTCCCTCAGGAGATTCAAAATCCCACACCACTGTCCCGCCCCTCCTCTCCACACATCATTGTCCTGAATGGATATGCTAACAGTGGAGTTCATTATATAAATTCTGTGACGAAAAGGAAATCAATATCTACATTAAACATTTAAGGGACTGCTTAGGGATGGCAGACAAGCAGATTAATTAACCCGTCGACATATATCTGCCCAATCTTTTTCAACATAGTCCATCTAGTAGAGTGATATTTCAATGAAAAACCCAGATGAAGAATCTTGGTGAACCAGAACATCTCCAATAAGTCATAGGAATTTTTATACAGTGTAGATTCTGTACTGGAGGGATGAAATCATGAAAACCTTCTGTCCCCACATGCATCTGTCCTCACCTGTCAGTGGTCATAATGTTATATCTGGCTGGATAGGTAGGTAGGTAAGTAGGTTGGTAGTTAGGTAAGTAGGTAGGTAGGTTGGTAGGTAGGTAGTTAGGTAAGTAGGTTGGTAGGTAGGTAGGTAGGTAGGTTGGTAGGTAGGTGGGCGGGTGTTTGCTTATGATGTTCATTATATCACATTAGTCATATCTATCAGAAGCCCACATGTGACCCATCGTTTTGGAACTGACTGATCTGATTAAAAGGTGAAACGTTACAGATTACCTGGTGATGATGTGTACTGATTCTACTTCTTGCAGTAGAATCATGTATGCTTTAAGTTCTCTCTTGGTATATGCCACACATGCACTCTCAATTGTCATTAATATGAAGTATGAAGCTATTAAGATACTAGACACTTGAGCAGTTCCTGTAACAATGATTGTGCTATCAGCTTTTCTGTAATGAAACATTATTCAAAGACATTTAGTTTTTTTTTGCCGGCTTTGCTGATAATAAAGGTGTTCAATGGCATTCTCAGTATTTGCATCTACCTCACACCAGCAAAAAATGTTTTTGGTTGAGCGTGAAGCCACTGATGCTTGAATGCTCAAATACTTAAGTCTTTCAGAGATCAAATAAGGAGGAAATCAGATGGAGCTAAACCCAGACTATAATCTCTCTTAGACACGACTGATTACAACTCCTCCCATGCTCACCACTACCATCAAAAAAGGACAGAAAATGTTTTAAAAAATTGGATATACAAATATATGTTTGTATTATTACAACACTACTTATAATTGTAGTACATTTGCATGAGGATTGACATTAATACTCACATTATTCACGAATTTACTTTGATTTGTGTTGTAACGAGTCTGTTCCAGACGGTGGTAGAAATAGTGAATTCTTGACAAATAAATCAATCGTGTGCATTCCATATTCTGAAAGGGAGAAGTAAAAGTGTCGAGTCATGCAAATGTGGCACTTTCTTCTCACTCTGTTCCACATCATTGCTGTAACACAACACAAATGCTTTGCTAACTCCATTCATTCACTTTAAAAATAAGAGCAGTGGCTGCTAACCTCTAACTCATTACTAATTACATCTAAATACAAATGAGTTTAAATCAATTAGAAATTACCCACATAACAACTTACGTTGGCAGAGAGCTCGCCGGTCTACTATCTCGGCTTTGTCCCAAATCGAATCAGTAAACTTATATATGGGCAGTTTATTCATCTGACATATTATTTAGTTAAACGTTATACAGTTTGCTGGCCAAGATCTGGATGTCTGGTTTATTTCAGGCACTTTTGTTTCTCTGGACAAAGGAGTCTGGCAAATACAAAAAAAAACTAAAATGGATTTTGATATACTATTTAGCAAATTATAAACAGGGAGCAACTATTTTAGCTGAGACGAATAGTTTCATTTAACAAACATTTAATTAAGCATAGTTTGTAATATTTTTAAATCACCAGTTTATAGGTGTGTACAGTCATGGAAAACAATAATCCAAATTCAAAAGGATCCGTTTCTCTAGTTT
>JAYDZG010000008.1:13504683-13516044 GCA_034509265.1 Microcambeva bendego | reverse complement strand
TGGTGGTGGCTGACAATAAATGTGTGTGTGTGGGCATTTTAAGTGCATGTCTGCTTGTGTGTGTGTGTGTGTGTGTGGAGGGGGTCGTCTGTGTTTAGGAGGTGAGCATTCCTGATTGTTTTTTAACAAATGACTGTGATGTCTGCCTTCTTTCTGTACCCACTTATTGGACATGCTTAACTGCCAGGGGGTCCCAGGTGGCATTGATGGACTCCAGGGCAGAACGCTGCTTATCTCTAAGCCGACTCTCAAATACAGCCTTGCAGCGGCCCAGTGTCCCTATTGCAGTGGCCGTCGGAATTGCAGGCCGAAGTTTTGCAATGAAACTGGTAAAGTTTTAAAGTTTTATATCAGTGTTCATACGTTTAGACCTTTTTATAAACCAGGAAATCATAAGTTGGGTTATGACTCCCTGTGTCTTATTTCCAACAGAATTAAAATGATCAAGTATTTTAAATAACCTTCCATACATTCATTAATAGATTCACTATCATCACAGACAGTATACTTGGTTACATTATGACCACCAAGCAGGAAAAGCCTGAACATGAATTTAGGTCTAACTGGTGGCCAATGGTAGTGCGTTGTGGTGGCTGACCCTGTGTTATCTTTGACCCCTTCTAGGCTGATAGCTTTTAGATGATAAAGGCTCAGCCAGTATATAGAACGTGTGGAATGGAAGTGTGGAAAAAAGGAATCAAAGCTTCAGGTTAATTTGACCCACATCAACATTATAGCAACCCTATTGCTGTTATTGCTTCATGTGGGGCTCCTGATCGCCCTGTCAGAATAAACGTTGTAACAATGACTAGTCGACTATGCTTCGGCTCTTACAGAATGGTGTCCATGAGGCACAATCGAGTCGAGGGGGGTAGGGCACGAGGGAAAAACCTTTACAGCTTCACAGTGCGCACTAATTACAGCGTAGCATTTGATTTGTGTACTGTTATGGATAATAACTAGGTGATTCTGCATTACATTTACATAATTCCCCCAAATATAAAGCAGTCCAGGGCCAGGGTAGTCTTGGGAATGATATTCCAAGCTGTGTTGGACATTTCTACCCATGTGACGTGTCGCACTGTCTTACTAGAAGATCCAAGAAAGACAATCAAAGCATGTATGGGGCTATGAGATCCTCAAGGATGGTTCCATTGTGCTGGGGTTAAGAGTGCCGTCTATACCTTATATGATGTAGTCACTGATAGTAGCATTAAGTGAGTTGGCAGTTTATCCTGGGTTCATGAAGTCTCCTATGAAATAAAAGTTAGATTTTTTTTTCTTCATTTTCCACCTCTTGGGCTGTAAATTTCTTTTTAAGGGTATCATGAATACTTGGCTGAGTATGTCAGAGCTTGGCTGCAAAAGTGTTCAAATTAGTATTTGCGATCTGAGTTCGATTAAGTGTTGCATTCAGGCTTTCCCAGAAGACGTCTTCATTTTCAGACCGTTCTCTAAAGCCCAACACCCCTTGCTTTATTGGAATCCGTTGTGGGGTTGTAATTTGTTGGAGTAGTTGTGTATGTCTTGCACAAGTTGCAGAGTTTAAATACTATGTGTGTGTGTGTGTGTGTGTGTGAGATGGGGCTAGCCTTCATGCCTCTATGTGTTGCTGTCACACTGAGTAGGAGGAGGCGGAGGAGACCCTGTTCTCAGGGGTTTTGTGTCTCTAGTTAACATTTTCTGTTCAGGATTTCCTACAAGATGTGGCTACAAAAACTGTTCCAGACCCCCTCAGCCTCTCTCGCTCGCCCCTCCTTACTTCAGTAGACACAAAAAGGGAAAAAGAGGGGGGAAAAATTGAAGTCTGCTTTTAATTTACAGGCGAGCAGCAGTCCGCTGGAGCGGGTCCACCGGGTCCTAACTTCCCTCTTTATTTGGCAGTATAGAAATTCAAAAGTTATTGAGTGGAAAAAATGAACAAAGAAATAAATCCAGGAACTTTGGCTCGGACTGATGGTACCAGAGCTTTTATTATGGACCTCCTTACGGGGTCTGATTTCAGTCCCAGTAAGTGTAAGGTAATGGAAGTGTCATTTGCTGGTCTGAGGTAGTCGTCTAGGCTCCCAGGGCAAATGTGAACATGAGTTGATCAATTCTGGAGACAAATGAAGGACTGAATTAGTAGATCTCAAGCCATGAAAGCATGAGCACTCCTGACCTATAGTACTAGTCCAGTCCCATAATCACTAAGCCACATCGTGATCTGCATTACTGATATGGTTTAGTCTTTACGCCGGATGCCCTTCCTGACACAAAGCCTCCTATTTATGTTGGCTTGGGACCGCCACTACAATGTACCAGTTTATGCATAACTCCCAGAGAAAACCTATGCAGACACAGGGAGAACATGCAAACTCCACCCAGAAAGGACCCGAACCGGCACACCTGGATTGAACCCAGAACCTGCTTGCTGTTTTATTATTATTACTTCTTATTAACAGAATCAATATG
This sequence comes from Microcambeva bendego, assembly GCA_034509265.1. Classification (NCBI taxonomy): domain Eukaryota; kingdom Metazoa; phylum Chordata; class Actinopteri; order Siluriformes; family Trichomycteridae; genus Microcambeva; species Microcambeva bendego. Next base: position 13,513,590 of record JAYDZG010000008.1, on the reverse strand, counting down.
AGGTATGACTGCTAAATTCCGGTGAGTGTCTATGAACTGGGCATCAATCAGTAAACAATGAATAAAGTGTCTGTAGTAAACGGAGAAATAACTAGTTAACATCTGTAATTAAAGTCTTTTTTTTAAGATAATAAAGGTGTGGTATAAAATATAATCAGCTTTTCATCTGTCTGGCCTCTAAAAGGCTGTAATGTCAGCCTGTCAGTTATTTTAACTACTTAATCATTAACGTCAGATCAAAAAGGGGGTTAGAAAATGCAGCAGAGCCTTTTAACCCACTTTGTTGTAAAGCATTTCTTTTTAATCATCATATATTTGAAATGATAATTCTCTGTTCCTCATTACAGTAACTGACCTGAGGGGCGTGAAACAACCAGGAATTCCTTTCCATTTTTTTTCTCTACAGAGATAAACGTCTTGCTGATTTGCATAGCTGAAGGAAGACACAGGAATTCATCCCGCTGGGTTATGTTCCCTGGATCCAATCACTTCAATAGTCTTTCAATGAATTTATGATTGAGATCGTAGTACGGTGTGATATGTTGATGATGCACTGTGTATTCAGTTGGAACTAAAAACAGCAGGACAGCTCATTAGCTAAATGTCTAAGGATGCTTGTGTGACTTTATGTCATGGCTGCTTCAGGACAGTGTTTGCTGGAGTGATTGGGAGGACTTTACAGATCAACGTGTGTGTCGTGCATGTTGGGGGCAGTGAGTGGTTTTGTTTCCCAATTTGTCCTGGTATTTAATTCCCTAAGACTGTGATGATCCCATACAGCTGTAACCATACAAAATAAACCCTATCTGGCTTAATCCTGCCCCTACAGGCCAATCATTGTTCATACAGCTACTCAATCAGCCGGCAGGCAGACCTGAGACTCGATACGTTATATTTGAGTTCCCAACTCTGGTGTGTCATGTGTGCTCTGATTTTGTGGTCTTGTGGTGCATCCTTACATTCCTACTATCCTCTACTATGTTGGTGAATAAAGCTGCATTAATCTCTATTGTCTGCTGTTTATGGCATCTTGTTTGGTTTGGTGTTGCTGCTGTCTAATCCCTCCTTTTCAGGGTAAATTGGTTTTCCCTGGGAGGGTCGGAGGCTTGTATCCAGGAGGCTAGAGGTCTCGGGGACCTTTTATTTTCTCGCTAGGGAAATTAGGGTTTATTCTTGGTTTTTGTTGGCCGCTTGCTGACGTAAGAAATTGCCAGCTTTGTTCCCCTTCATTAACATTAATCAGAACAGGCAAATTAATTTGAAATGAACATGAAATGTAGTGTTACAAAATGGTAATACATCTGAATGCACTTCGGTGTCGATGCTTCAAATTTCCCAGATGTAAGCGTGAGGGCAGATGATATATTACAGTGTGGGCTACAGAACCAAGACAGGAAGGCATTAATTAATGTAAATATTTCCATTCCAAAAGATTAAGCTTCTGTTTATTGATGGAAAGTCCGTAGCCGTCATGCTTATGCTTGGTCGGCAGGTTGTGGGGGTGCAGGTTCATGGAATTTGTAGTTCTATACACTTTGAAGCATTTCCACTCACTATTTCATCACAGCAGGAAGGTCCGGGGTTTGATTCCCAGTTTGTGTTTGCATGTTCTCCTCTCGTCTGTGCGGGTTTCCTCCATTCTGGGTCATATACGTATCGCCTGTCAGATGAAAAACACAGTTCAGATTCAATACAGTACATTTACCAACTACTACACTACTCAGTCTTGAAGTAAACATTACTTAAACGCAAACTCACTCATGATAGTGACAAAAATGACTTATTATTACATATTATTATAATCTTGCTCATTTTAAAAAGACCAAACGTTTCATTCTTACCTTGAAATTTTGCACTTGGACAAAGCAATCAAGTTTTGACCTCCTTTAGCTCAACTCGACCGCAGCTTTATTGACATGAGACATTCATATAAAGTTCAGTTACATATTTATGAAATACAATTACAAAATAAAGTGAAATTTAAGCGGGGGAAAACCTTTACTGGAACGACATCACTGCCTGAGAGGATGGAGGCGGAGTTACAGTTTTGATGGACAGGTCTAGCAGTCAATAAAGAAACTCGTTACAGGGATTGGGTGATTTTTCATTGGTCATCTTGATATTCGCTTTTAAAGACACAACAACTGTTAAAAAGTGAAAAACACTGAAAATGGAGACACGATCTGTACACGCAAAGTACGACGCAATTCTTATATACACATTTCAGGTCAGACCACGCTGGGTCAGCCATCGTATGGGACCACTGGAGAGCGTTAAGGGCCTTGCTCAATGGTCCAACAGTGACATTAGACGGAGTTATATTTTAAAGAGCGACTCCTGTACTGACAGGATTCATGAGTAGACCATGTGACTTTTTGTTATTTGCAGCCACTACTATACTCTCTCATTCGTCTTCATAAGACTTAACCTTTTATTTTGAAAGGATCGATATGTAGCCCATGACGAACAGGGGGACACGACCACAGTTTTTATCTTGTAGATACATTTCCACTTCTGATCGAAAACAAGCAAGCGGGCGCTCTGAGGGAGAATAAAAAAGGCCACCGACTTGTTGTGGTACACACAATGTCCCATGGGAAGCAAATGAGAGGCTTGGCTGCTGAGTTTCTCATACCACACCATTTATCTTGTCCTGTGGAGTGTAATCATCAATGTGGTGTGCAGTGAATCAGGAGACACCCCATGTGGCTTCTGCCTCCAGACTGCCTTCCCCGTCTCTTATACTGACCTGAACTCCGTGTCAGTACACTCGGCATGGAGGAGGCGTTCAAGTGAAGTAGTCCACATGGATGCGTGTATACATTTTAGTAAGTTGTATCAAGTTTATATTTTCAGAAGCCTACTTATTATGTTCTTATGTACATGGCTTTACAGTATATATACAAATATACATATAACCATGTACAAGTGTGGATATTCACCGATCAGGCACATTATGGAGGATTTAAAGTGCCTTCAACACCTTATGTACCAACTTCAATCTAAACATTAGAACAAATGCTTTTCCATCTGTGTAGTTTTTCTGATTGGGTAAAAATCTAATCACTTATTGATTATTATTTATTTACTAATAATTATTAATTAATGTAACAATCATTAAATCATAAAAGTACCTTGTAATATGCTTTGCTTTTTAAATTACGAACCTCTGGAATATTGCATTTTATTTTAATTACTTACGCTATCCATTCCCTTTAATTTTTTATTTATTTTTATTGAACTAATTTTAGTTCTGTTTAGCTTTCAATTATGTCTGTTACAGTTAAATAATTGTATTTTGAAAAGTCTATTTTCTTTTTTAAATAAGACCTAAGAAGGCTAAAGGACTCTAAAGTCTAAGGTTTTCTCAGGATTTATTGATAACGTCCCCAATAAAGCTGTGGCAGGGGGCACAGCATGCTTGGCCACTGAAAAAGGTGGTCGAGACCCAAAACAGCCACTAACCACTTCATCTTCCACCTTGACGACTCCCACGGACGACGATGAGCTTAAATTAAAAGCTTTGAGACCTTTGAAAAGCAAAACAGGAGCTGAAATCAAGCATGGATGTGAATTATTCAGCTAGTCTCTTCCCTGAAGGAAATCTGAACACACGGAGATCAGGGCAGCCGAGTGAGCTTCTGGCAGCAGACGGTGGCACTGCAATATGGTGCTTTCTCTCTTTTTTTCTGGGTTTTGACTTGTGATTTATTATTGTATTTATTTATCTTTTGCTATCCGGATAACCTTCTGTCCGCACATCTTCAGCGCAACTTGAGATTTGACGTACCATCATAACACCTCCCTTTTTTTTTACCATTGACGGCCTGCAGCGACTTTCCTCTTGCTTTCTCTCTCTCAGTCTGAGCCCCCGTTTCTATTTTCTCCATCTTCTTTTATTCTAAATCAGCCCCCCCACCCCTCTGGAGAGTTCCAAGTCTGGCAATTGTTGGAATGAGTAGACCTATAATACTGTATGTTGAGTATTTTTCCTTCTGCTATTCTCACTACTCAGCCTTTCTTAGCCAGGGTTGTCATGGAAATGAGTTCTTCATAAAAAAAAGTCAGCTTTTTTCCCCTTCTGCTTTTCTCCTCAGTTTTATTCTTTGTCTCGATATTTTCCTCTTTTCAGTTTACCTGATATATCTGTGTTGCTATGGTTTCTTGCTGAGAGCGTATTTAAGATGTGGCGAGTTTTTGGCCTGCGGACTCACGTCTTCATCGACAGTCACAGTTGTGGCAGGGATCTTGAAAAATGGCCACTCATTCTGAAACGAACGTTTTCAGGGTGACTTGTTCGGTCTGTTGTTTTTGGAGTTTGCATGTTCTCCCCGTGTCTGTGCGTGTTTCCTCCCGGAGCTCCGGTTTCCGATTGTTCACAACAGTAATTGATGTAACCTTGTGAAACGATGATCAAAGCTTTAAAGGGCTCACGAGTGGGCCACGTTATGACTGCCGTTCCACCCAAGCGCTGCTAAACATGCGATGACTTTATTTGCAACCTACGATTTCAATTGAAACTATTCTCTTGTTTAATAAGGTTACTTCTGAAGTGTCGAACGTGCACTGTGTTCAGAGAACCATCGCACTTCCTCCTTTAAAAAGGCCACATTAACCACAGACTGTCTTCTTCATGCTCTTCCAAGCATCAAAGGTCAAATGACTGTTTTTAAAGTTTCATTCATGAAAAAACCCAGAATATATTATATACATTCTGTATTAACAGTGTCAGTGTTTGTCGGTGGCCAGCAATTAAGGGTGGCTTCTGTCCTAGCTGATGCCAGAACTGCACCAGGCATTTAGGCTTCACAGGTCCTGGGTTCGATTCCCAGGTGGGGAGGTCCGGGTCTTTTGTGCGTAGAGTTTGCATGTTCTTCCCGTGTCCGTGGGTTTCCTCCGGGTGCTCCGGTTTCCCCACACAGTCCAAAGACATGCACGTGAGGAGAATTGGAGATACTAAATGGTCCATGACTGATAATAAATTGTCTATTTAAATTTGTGAAATATTAAAGTCCAAAACAAGCCAACCAACCAAATGCACCAAATGGTTCCAAAGAAGCTGGACCCATCATGACCCTAACAGGACGACGTGCTACTAAAAGCTGAAAAGGGAATTAAAAAATGAACTTTATTGTTTTTGTAAACTACCTCAGAGGTAGGAAGTGAAGCCTGGTGTGAATCTTTCCCAGTATTAATGTATGCTTTTCATTTAGCAGACTTACAGCCTACAGTCTAAACAATAGAGAGTTGAGGGCCTTGTCCAAGGACCCAACCAGTGACATTATGCTTATGCCAGTAACCTCTAGGCTCAACATGTTTGCATGGCTTTATCGTGCATACTGACACCAGTGTGGATAATGATAGCGTGTTTCTGTAAATCATCTAGTTAAGAGTTCCTTAATGGTTTTGTTTCTGGCTGAGGCCAACAGTGGCATTTACACTAAATGACCACTGAGCCCAAACATCAGGCTCTAACTGCACATTAAGGTTGAATTGCACATTTGACTGAATTTTTCTCGCATCTGTGATCATATCTTGCCTCCCCAAAGCTTTTAATTTAATCACCTAGCCTAATGCGGAATTATTTGTGTGTGTTTGTGTGTTATAGTATGTTTTGTATTGACTTTACGCTAAGGATGTACCGATACACTCTAACCGCAATGTGATACAGGCTTCACGATACATGATTTTTTTAAAACAAAAGTTCTTAATTATTTATTTCTTTTAATATGAAACACTCTGTTTTTCATCATTGATTTGCAATGTGATTATCAGGATATAAAAAGACTCTCGGGCGCTGGTGTGCTAGTAAAAAATCCCACTTTTCCACATCCAAGGGAGAAAATAGATTTAAAACTCGACATTACATTATCACAACACTGTTAAGGTAAAGAAGAGGTAAAAAATATATTTAATTTTAATCAATTCTATTTGGGATTTTAGGAGTCAGAGCTTTTCCCAGGTAAAGAATTTAGGGAAAATGTTAAGTTTAAGGGTAAAAATTTCCCCCGGAAGTGTGTTGAGTTTCGCAGATGTCGAGGTACAAGGCACCGCTGTTTGTTAAAAGTACAAAGTCAAGAATAAAGTACATAAAGCATAACCTTATTTATATGCATCATTGATTCGGCATAGTTTTATGCCGGATGTTCTTCCTGACACAACACTCCTATTTATCTGGGCTTAGGACTAGCACTACAATTCCCTGGTCTGTGCATCCCTGTGGCAACTCGGAGTTTACAGCATATTATTGCTGTAAATAAAACATGTTTGCTCTAATAGAATACAATAGAATAACTAAGTGTTGGATCCAAGTGCTGTCATATTGCAGGAGAAGGATTATGTGAAGACTTTTGCATAATTTCTGATCCCCTGTGCTTTGTGTTTCTGTTCATAAAATATACGACCAAGCGAATGGTTAAATATTCATTCCACATGCTCATCACTCCGAGCTATAAAAACCGAGCCTGTATGTGCTCTCCTGACAATTTAGCACATATGGTATGCAACTCAGACATGCCAATAACCGGAGAACTTACCACCATCAGCAGATCTGAGGCTACGTGCTTCTGTAGCCGTTTACACTGATATACGTAGGACCTCACTTGCACGGGTTTGCTACTACATGGAAGTATTGAACTCGACATGCTGTGCTTTTAAGATTTCTGTAAAACACAAACAACAAAAATATTAGCAGATGCTCGAGCATAATTACTAGAGAAGGTAAAATAAAATATCTACAGCAGATATGGGCCGCTTGAAGACCTGAGTGACTTTGACGTGCTCTAGTTGTATTTTGGCCAGACAACTTGGCTGCTTTCAGGTGGTGGTCCATGGAGGGATATGCCACAAAACTTAGCCAAGACTGATACCCAGCCAAAGATGTGAAGGTTGGACCATCTAGTACAGACTAACCGAAAGCTATGTTGTCTCTAGACTGCCGATAGTTTTGAAACTGTTGATCAGGTGAATATGTTAATGCAATGCAGGGAAGCTTTCTATGTGTGCAACACAGAGGTGGTAGAAGTACAAGTTCAGTACTTAAGTAAAAGTATTAGTAATCTAGTAATTACTCAAGTGAAAGTTTAATGCATTTTTTTTACTCAAGTAGAAGTATAAAAGTACTTCACCGCCAATGTACTTTAAGTAAAAAAGTCAAAGTCATTTAGAAAAAAAAACTTTTAAACATCATTTCATCTAGTCTAGAACTATTTAATACACATTAAAGCAAGAACGGCAGAACACAATTTTACCTCAAGCAAATAATTTAGCATATTCTTAAATTACATTTAACTGCTTCAATACAACCAGCTTGAGAATAATAATTTAAAATGTATAATTACAATGTTTATATCATAGGAATCATAACTGCTGCTCACCTGACCCTCCAGACCAAATTTATTTATGTGTAATCCACTTGGTTTTCTTTTGAAGGCCATTTTATATATTTACAGATTGTATGAATCCATATTTAACTTTGTTTGTCCTTATAACTAATAAAAATGAATTTATCAAAGCTAAGATGTCATTTATATATTTACAACCAATCAGGAAAGAGATAAAAATTCATTTACAACTTGGCAACTTGCACCCGTTTCTCTTCTCTACCCATTTTAGCCATTGATCAATGTTATCAGACTAAGAGAGGTCGGCAGAGCATTGTTTAATTTGTTACAAATTCAATCCAATGAAGGGGTAGAAGTAATTTGAGGGGAGAAAACCAAATAACAGAGCAGCAGACCGTGATGATTTTTTCCAAATCAATCCTTTGACTGCTGATTTTTAAGGGCCAAACTGAAGCTCTAATCTCATTGTCTAAAATGAAGTCTGTGTATGTCAGCGCCGTAAGAGCATGTAAGGCGTGGAGCTTCTCATTACTTATGCATGCATAAGAACGGTAGGTTAGTTGTAATCGTATGCACATTTACTATGCAGTGGCTCAGAGGAACCATGGAGCGTGTATCCCCTCCTTACTCTGTAATTATTTTCAAAATAATGAAGAAATATGCTTTCTGTCCGGGGTTAGACATTACTGTCCAGCATAATGGAGTGCGGATGCAGAAGCGATTTGCCTTACAAAGTAGACCATTGGGAATGTAGGATCTTGGCTCATTGTTTTTATTAGTTCTGATGGCCCACCACGGTTTTGGAAGACAGATGTGAGGGCCAGCGAGCCAGACTAACCTGTGTTCCTGAGCCACCCGCAGATGTTGGCAATCTCTGGATTCAGCACAAGTGCCAAGATGATGCTATTCATCATGTGTGTGAAAGTGGGACAACGTTAGCTCCGCCCTGCATCCTGCACTTTTTTCCCCATTCTTTGCTCTCTGTCAAAGCATCTCGAGCGCTGTGATCCTGACGAACTGATAAAACGAAGTACAGTCTTGGGTTTTGTTCATCTTGAGCTCTGAACACTGACATTAATGTGCCCATCAGGGAGTTTAGAGGTTTACAAATGAACTCGAGCAGGCAGGTCGACCTCAGTGATGCACTGTTTGAAGTGAAGCCAATCGATCTGTAGTTTATAGAAGCAAATGAAATGGGGCAGAATGGAGCGTATATTTGTAATACTGATTGAGACCTCTGTGAATAAAACTTTAGACTTTGTTTAGTGAAGGATATTCCTGGAGTAATAGTGAAGAGTCTAGATGGAGTTTGCTTCTGGGTCTCAGTTTGCCTATAGGAGGTTCCTGAAGCAGGATTTGTTGCCTCAGTGTTTGCACTATATGGACAAAATTAAATGGACGCCTGACCAGTGAGTCAGTTCTGTATCTGATATAATTATCACAATTAATTATCGAAATAATGATTTACGAAGAGTCGATTAGAATCAATTTCACTTTAAACAGCAGAGGGAGCTTGTGCTCTCTCTCTCTCTCTCTCTCTCTCTCTCTCTCTCTCTCTTTATAT
>JAYDZG010000008.1:13361606-13373129 GCA_034509265.1 Microcambeva bendego | reverse complement strand
TGAACATAAATGGAAGAGATTGTGTGTGTGTGTGTGTGTGTTTGTGTGTGTGTGTGTGTGTGTGTGTGTGGGTGCAGATCTCTTTTTTCCCCCTTTGAATCCATGTTTTAATGTTTAGCTGTAGGTGTCGCAGAGGTGCTGTGTGTGCTGGCCTACCCCACAATCTTGACAGCTCTGCCTTTGTACCAGATGCCTTGCTGATAATAATTAGGCCCCGTTGCTGCTCTGACTACCTCTTACTTTGTCAGAGCTGCCACTTTCCTCGAAACAGCACAGCGCTTCACTAGCTAAAAAAGAAAGTTAAGAAAACGCTTATAAGAGAGATAATTACTACGCTCCCGGTTTAAAAGTGCTTCTGGAGACTTGATGGTGGTGAAGGGAATGGTGGAGACCTTTTTGGAAACTGGCTTATTAATCCATTACATTACTGATTACTAGTCCAGTACCTTTAATGTTGACTCACCAATGTCCTATAATATCAACTATTTGCTTGAATTTCAGCACGTTTGCTCCGTTATTGTTGGTTTGTTGCATTTTCAGACCATCCAAGCAATTGAGAGTTGCTCGAGCGCCCGGCAGTGTCGAGGGGTTTGAACCGGTGACCTTCTGATGCACATATTCTAGAACATTTTTATTTGTGGTGTTTAGAAGACTGAACATAGTTTGAGCGTTTGACGGTTAAGGGCTTTGCTTGAAGTCCATCAGGGGCAACCTGGCAATTATGGGGGTTAAACTAGCAACCTTCTGATTACTAGTCCAGGACCTTAAATGTCGATGTCTTGTAATTAAGTGGTGGCTTGAATTTGTGCATTTTTTTTCCTCAGAGTGATTAGCAGGGCTCCGGGACTCAAGCTGGTGGTTGAAACTCTGATGTCGTCCCTCAAACCAATCGGAAATATCGTCGTAATCTGCTGTGCTTTCTTCATCATTTTTGGTATATTGGGGGTTCAGGTGAGTTATTTAAGCCTTTATTATTAGCAGTGTCTCTTTGGGTTTAACAAAGTTGGTTTGGGTGCAGCGTTATTCACCGTTAACATAGTCGTAAACCCCATCATGTGTTTATCATACCACCTGTCCAAATCTTCCTTAACAGGACATTAAAACCTGTATATTTGAAGAGCATGTGTTTAGGACCCTATAGAAGTACCCAGGGGTTCAAAATCCACCCCATGTATGTAATTTGACTTATGAGAAGTGTCTCATTTTATATTTCAGCAAAGAACAAGCAGCATTTTGACCTCAAATACTGATCGATGGAACTAGATCCGTACGAGTGACATATTAAAGGAAAATCTTGAATAAATAAGTGATGTCCACGTTTTAACTAAGGTGTCCTGCTAGTATTTGTCTACTAGTCACTAGAGGCAAAATTACCGCAAATACCAACACGCCTGGGTTAGTTTTCCACTGCACATGTATACACAAAACCATACCATGTACAAATCTATTTCAAAATGAAACGCCATTCACAACAGATGCCTCCCAAAGATTGAGCGCACAGATCCAACGGCTCTCGATAATGAACACAACCATTCCAAGTGTCCCTAGAAAGGTAACCCACCCTCTCTCCAGGGCAAGTGGGATTCATAGTCAATCTACCTCTACTGTTTTTAAGCTCTAGCTTCCGCCTTTGCTCCAGAATCACTGATTGGTTGATCGCTCCATAATTGATCGTACTTGACAGTGTGTCAGTGGGGGGGCACCAAACACTGCAGGAGCGACTGAAAATGTGTTTATGGATGCAAATACGTGGTTTAAATGATAAAAATTGGCGTTTGAGGCATTTTTGGACTGTTTTTCACGATACGCTCTTGGAACGTAACCCCCTGAAAGTCTGGGGTTTCCTGTATAGGACAAAAAAGGTATTCTAATGACGACAGTATACGGCATTAAAATGAATGATATAGCAAAGAATAAGACTAGAATTTGTTGTTTTGAAATTATTATTCATGTCCAGTCAGATACTTATAAATGGCCGTTGCTCTTTACATGATTGTTGACCCGTCAGCGAGTAATGCGTCCTTTCATTGAACGGTCAGTAGACTCTTTATGCTCCGTTACTGACTGTAGTATATAATCCACTTCAGTGAGCTCTTACCTGTCTTCAGCGTACAGCTCATTAAGATGTGAATGATTTTTCTAGTTGTTAAATAGTGATATGAGCGTTCTGCTTGGCTCTTTCAACAGCTGTTCAAAGGGAAGTTCTATGTGTGCCACGGTGAAGATACACGGAATATAACCAACAAGTCCGACTGCTCTGTTGCAAAGTACAAGTGGGTCAGGCACAAGTACAACTTTGACAATCTGGGGCAGGTAAGCTGTTGACCTGAATCACTGAACCTACTATGAATGGAGTGGTGTGTAGGCTTGTGTAATAACTTGTAATACCCATAAAAGTAACTCTAATGTGGCTGCTGACGCACATCGCTGGTTGTAGCAGTCGTCTTATGAATTTAAATGGCTGGATTGAAATGATCCAGATTAACGTGCCTGTCTGTCATAACCAGCATTAAATTCTTCAGCAGTTTGGATTCGATGAGCCTTGGCCACCCCGTGATCCTGTCACCAGTTTAACACTGTTCCTTCCTTGGACCCGTGTTGATAAATACTGACCAGTGCAGACCGGGAACACCCGACAAGAGCTGCAGTTTCGGAGATGCTCTGTCCCGCTCATCTAGCTGTCATAAATTGGTCCCCGTTAAACTCGTTATGCTCATTTTTCCTGCTTGCTGTGTAATATATTCCACCCACTAACAGGTGCCGTGATAGAGATAATCAGTGTGATTTACTTTACCTCTCAGTGGACATAATGTTATGCCTGGTTGATGTATAGTAAGCATTGTGACATTTCATTTTTCTTTCTCTCTCCACAGGCCCTGATGTCTCTCTTTGTACTTGCTTCTAAAGATGGCTGGGTTGACATCATGTATGACGGACTGGATGCTGTAGGGGTGGATCAGCAGGTACTCCCCCCAAAAACTAATCAGTTACAGACTAGTATCTCTAATTTCACTGTATTTACAGTACTTGTTTACGTCTTTCCCGAGACGTAGCTGTGTCGTCCTAATGCACTTGATGTGTGTTTGTTCCAGCCCATTATGAACCACAACCCCTGGATGCTTCTATACTTCATTTCCTTCCTGCTGATCGTGGCTTTCTTCGTGCTCAACATGTTCGTGGGGGTGGTGGTGGAGAACTTTCACAAGTGCCGGCAGCACCAGGAAGCCGAGGAGGCCAAGCGCCGCGAGGAGAAGCGCCTCAAGCGGATGGAGAAAAAGAGAAGGAGTAAGGAGAAGGAGATGACTGGTCGGTAGTCTTTCCACATCTTTCTGAGTCCTGCTTGGCTGGTAGTAGTTTTAGCGGAACGCCAGATTCCACGCAAGCGCTGAAGAGAATGGCCGGCGTTTACTGAATGGAACGCTCGGGGCGGGTTCTCAGCCAGGACGGTCCTCTCCCAGCCTGCCCCTCCTTTGCCTGGGAATGTAGCTCACGCATGTCCCATGGCTTGCATGCCAGCCTGATTTCTGACCGAGAGCTGGGTGTGTGGTATGTTCCTGTCCCAGGGGTGTACCAACCCTGCTCCTCCCGTGCATGTAGGGCCGTGGTAAACAACATCCCTCGGTTTTGCACCATGTACACACATTTTCACGGTACAGTCAAGACCTTTTTGTCTATTTTTTAGCTAAGCACTTGTAGTATTTAGAACTGAGGCGCAGAAGTCTGTGTGGCGTGTTGTTAGACCCTGTAGTGGACAGTTTGTGGCCTTAAGTAATACACCAGCGTCACTTGGTTCTTGTAGCGGTGTTTAAAAGACATTGAGTTAATGCGTTCCGTATTCAGCATGTACAGCCGTTGAAAAAAAAGAGACCACTTCAAAACTATTAGTGTATTTTACGTTCTAATTTATGGGTGTGTGTTTGACCAAAACCATCAGTGTTCTTCTATTCTAGTTCTCGTTCTAGGTTATAGAATAAAACAACACTGCTCATTTCTGTCAAACACATTCACAAATTGTAAAACTTTTAAAGTGGTCTGGGTTTTTTTTTTTCCATGGCGGTATTTTATGCTAATGCAAATTTCCTTTATTTATTAATTTTTTTTGGAGGAGGCATTTTCTCCCTTATTTTCCCTCCCAATTTAGAGTTCAATTCTACCGCTGAGGAATCCAAGGAGAGCATGCCGCAACTCATCCCTCCTCCAACGCACCCCCGTAAAGTGCAGTCGTACTGCCTCCCAGGAGACACCGTGGCCAATTAGTGTCTGATCCAGGCATCGCCAATTAAGTCTGCTAGATGGCGCCCAGCTGACCGGTGGCTATGGCGGGTTTCGAACAGAATCTCTGTGTTGGTGTGCTGGATAATATCCCTGATATCCCCTAAATGGGGCTCTTTTTGATGCACACACTGAGAATAACAATAGCCTTTATCCAAAGTGACTTACAGTACAGTTACAGTATACAGTCTGAGCAATTACGGTTAAGGGCCTTGCTCAAGGGCCCAGCAGAAGCAACCTGGCAGTAGTGAGGTTGGAACTGCCGACCTTTAGATTACTAATCCAGTACCTTAACCACTGAGCTACAGCTGGCCCCAGCTAAAAATCAATACCATTGGAATACCATAAATGTTAACACACCAGCATTAAAAAAACATCGGTAAAACCTTGACTTCTGCTCTAATGTCTTTTTTGCATAATAACCTGGTGGGGCCCATATATTCATTTAGGTTAATCAATACCCCAGCTTGATCTGTGCTTTGTGCTGAGGGGTTAGATTATTTTAATGATGATGCTTTAAACGCTGTCACTTCTCTCCCGCTGCTGCCGGACTTTAATATCTCTTGGTTCCCTCTTCCAGCTCCAAGTCTATAATCAGTGTTAGAAATTGATTACATGGTTCCGTCTGGTCTAACTTGATTAGTTTTATTAAGTCTCCAGGTCTGTTGATTAGTAAAAACGTTTTATTGTGCCTCGGAGTCGACGCCGCAGGTCGAGTGTCATTAAAGCCCAGAAAAGCTAATTACACTAAAAATGTGTTTAAAATAGCGGCTCTTAACGTCATTTTACCTGCTGGAGTCTTGCAGGCAGCACACAGGCATAGACTTGCTGTTTGGAAGGGTGTCCATGACATAAATTGTCCTGTTAATAATAAGACAGATAAATAAGACGCTGCTGCAGAGGAATTTGCCATCATTTGAGTTTAAAGAGTTTAAAGACAAAGAGCTAAAGCATTTAAAACACATTTTCTTTTGACTTCAATAAAAATTTAGATTAAATACTAGTTTACATATGTTTTTTATTTCTTTTTCATCGTCTCCCTCTCACCGCCATTACCGTAGCTACATGTTTAGTTAAAAACATGCATTTAAATAGTACCTGCACTACACTTGTGTAATGTATACTCGTGTTCAAAATTAAACTAATAAAAAAGCAATTGTGCTAATTAAGATAGCACAATCACTTCACAGCAAGAAGCTTCTAGTCCTGATACCCGAGATGCACTTTTATCTGCCTCTTGGACATTTTTGCTAGCGGATTGCTAACTAAATTGCTGTAGGTTTGCTAGGACCAACTCATAGTGCAAATACGGCACTTTACAGCAAATTGCGTATTACACGGGGGATGGATTATTTCACCATGAGGCACGGTTTTCCCCCCAGTGACTCCGATCGGGCCTTACTTATAAACCTCGAGCAAACCAGGGTCTCCGTCTTTCTTCATACGGACTCAGAATAATTGGAAATAGCTACAGAGACTCTAATTTCAATTTTCTCAGCTAAACTAAAGTCCTTTATCTGCCTCGGCAGGCTGCCGCTGATTAACACGGTCTCATTCTTTTAGATATGTTGATGGGTGTCAGTTGGTCGAGCCCAGAGAGCAGTTTTGCAGGTACAGAGTATTTCCGGCATGCTTGTGTGTTCACCGTGTGGTGTGGTATGAGAGGTTTTGGCTGTAGAGAGAGGACACCTGTACAACACCAAGACCTCGACTCATTTAGGCTCGTGAGAATTGTCTGTGGGCGTCTGTGAACGTGCGGTTGATCACATTTCATCCACCGTCCACCAGCATCACCAGTGGCAGCCAGCTAAACGTCCTGCTCACAATGGGGAGACAGACGGGTAGATAAAAGCTTTGCCAAGTCCTCCCGGACAACAATTTTATTTTTAATGATGTTATTTTCTTGTACCGGACGATCATGGACCAAGCAGAATAATTACAAGCCGAAGCGTGATAACAGACCAAATATTTCCCCCCATTGTGACGCACTGCAGCTGACTGTGTGAAGCAAATGTCTCTGTTCCTGATACACGTGTGTCAAGGTTGTCAATGTTCAGTGGTCACTGTGTGTTGTGTAGTGAAGTTTTCACCGATATCACATGTGTAATTATATTTTTACGACTGAAGACGGTGGTTTCTGATAGAGCTTATAGTTTGATTAAGCACCATCCGATTTCAACCTTTCTGGACTTTCAGAAGCTTCAAGGTGAAGAAGATTTTCATGGGATGATGATGAGCAATAACATATTTAGAAAAGTGACGTTATTTGATCAAGATAGATTAAACTCTTTGAAAGACATCCGTGTTTACAGTGAGCAGTGTATTTAATTATTTATTTTAGCATTTACATTCTATGTTAACATTATATTACATGCAATTAAAGGTAGAACGGATCACCGACCTTTAGAGAAGCATAAACGCTGCCCTGCTCTGAAGTCGGCACAGATTACATTCATGACCAAAAGAAAGCTCGGATTCATGCTCCCTATATTCATTATGTTCAAAAGAAGTACAAGAGCTACATTTACTGTATTATGACAATGAAGCAATGTCAGCTCTGAAGGAACCATCATCAGTAGACACGATGACTTCTTGAAAGTTATCCTGTCAGTATGAATGTTTGATTCTTTTGCTATGTGCTCGCTACCCGACCCAATATCAGAAGATCCAGATTGGCTACTGGCAGGTTCCATTTTGCTTCTAATCAGCCAACACTGCTAATTAGCTTGGCATCCGGTTACTCTGCATCTGTACCTCAGCATGTTTGTAATTCAGGAATTCCGAGGGAGGGATTTTTTTTCCCTTAAAGACAATCTGCCCCTCTCTATTAGCTTGCATTTCTCTCTGGTGGATCTGCCACAGCTATTCGGTGCCAGTGGATGGGATCAAAGGAGCCGCTTAATCAAATCACATGGAGGGTGAAGCCATGTGCCTCTTCACCTCCTGTGCCTGGTCGCGGAGTTGGTTAGACATTATGGCGCCTTATCAAGGGTCTGTAAGAATGCAGCCTTGAGAAGCACACAGTCTTCCAGAGTGCTTACTTACGCTGACCAGGCATTACATTATGACCACCTAATATCGTGCTGCTCTGTGTATTCACACTCCTTTGTATCAGAACCAGCAGTACCTTCTTCAGCAATTTGAGCTACAGTAGATCATCTGCACGGGCCAGCCTTCACTCCCGAAGTGCAATGATGAGCTTGACCCGGTCACTGGTTTTCCACTGTTCCTTCTTTGGACCACATGTGACAGATACTGACCCCTGCAGACCGGGAACACCCCACAAGAGCTGCAGTTCTGGAGATTCTCTGACCCGGTTGTTTAGACATCACAATGTGGTCCTCGCCAAACTCTAACTTTGAGGGTAAAATGTTCACTTGCTGATTATATATCCCACCAACTAACAGGTGCCATGTTGAAGAATCAGTATTATTCCTGTTGCCTGTCAGTGGTCATAATGTTTTGCCTGGTCTTTACAGAAATAGTCAATTCTTTTCTCTTTTTTATTTCAAGTTCTGCTCATGTGGCTACATAAGGACCGAGGGGCGTTTTGACACTTTTATTCCTCCATATAAATAAACATACACTTTTGGTAGGTTGGTTTACTAAGCATTGACTAGTTGTGCAGACTAGTCTGCGTCTGAAGTGGCATACTTCATCGGTTTGTACTAAATTCAAGACAGTGACTGACTGCTCGGTCAGTGAAGCAGTATGCAAGTGCAAGCAAGCCCGAACGTACTACGTCATGTGATGCATGATGTCATAACACCACGGTTAAATTCGCACTTTTCATCACAATCGGACAAAATTAATTTTGTCGTTCTCCACAAAGCTACTCATAACCATATCATTTTTTTCATAACCGCCGACTCCGCTCCCTGCTTCTCTTCTTCTGCTTCGAATGCCTTTGCAGCTCCTGTTGAATCATGGGATAGATTATCCGACCACAGTGGGCTGCCAATGCAGTAGGTCATCAAGGTACTATTCACGTCATGTTTAATGAATACTATGTATTCAGACACACTATATTTGTGTATGATGAATATATAATGAATCAAGTTCCATCGACATGGAAGTGGCAAGTAAAATCGGAACTAGATTTTAGACTGACCAGTGAGGGGATCATTTGGCCCTTTAAGTACCTTGTGTTTCTTTCTCGGGGTATTGCAGTGGTTCTTTGTCTTTCTGCCGATGTATTAGAAAAGGCGCCACGAAACAAACTTCAGTTAAACTTGTTCAACTTCTGTCTGTGGGTTTCCACATGTGACTGATCAGAATGTTGAAATGTCCTTAATGCACTTTTTTTTTTCTTTTAGTTGTTTGTGCACCATGTAAAAAATCTAAACCTGATTAGCTGCAATACCACATACATACACATACGGCCTGCAAGAACATCATTAATATTTATATTACACTTTTAATTAAGCCTGCCTTGCACGATAACCAGAATACAGATGTTGGTTGAAATCCCTCAGCATCAGTCTGACCATACTTATGTTTCTTATTCTCCTAACTGTTATTCTTATGATTCATATATTGGTGTGACCTTAAACCACGGATTCTGTTCGTACTGACTTCTCATGTTGAATGATGATGAATGGCAATGCTACCTGCACAGCATCCCTTACACCCAGCGTCCCACATCCTTTAATCCTTCACCCAGCCATCCTCCAATCCTCATCCATCCATCCTCTATCCTGCAGTTGTACATCCTTCCATTCCAGCTTCATGATCCACCCAACCATTCTGCACCCAAGTTAGACTCAGAAAGAAAAAGTGGTTTGTCTACCATTTCTGCCAGCATATGTGTGTGTTGTCATCTGTGTGTGCGTCATCGTGTGTGTGTGTATATGTTATATTATGCCCTGTCATTACTGGAGTTGTCATATTTACCACAGAGTTTCCTTTTCTTATTCTTTTCTTCTCTGGGCTTCTTAATTTCCTGCACTCTCTACTTCTTTCTGTTTTTATATATCTTTTTTAACAGGGCAGCAGAGATTTTAGGACATCCAGAAAAAAGAAACATGCTTTCTTATTTGAGTTGGCTTAGGCTTGTTGCATGCTGGCATGTAATGAAGTGAGGTAATGTGAAATACATTTTATTTTGTTAACTGGAATGCATCATAGCAAACATTTCACTTAGCATAGCACATTATTGAGGTAATGAGTTGGAAATCGGAGCTGGAATTTTGCTAACTTGGCTTTTTTAAATCCCACATCACTGTTTCCAAACTTTTCTCTGGTGAACCTTTTTTCCTCCACCCCTGCCCCAGCTCGGAGGCATTATCGGTGAATCCTGAAAAGATCTTAGACTCGGAGCTCTTCAGCCTTCGTAGGTCTTATACAACTAAACGTGTTCAATTGAAATTTACAGCCGTTAGAAGGACATTTTGAAAAAACGAAGGAAAACATGCTTAAACAACTTGTGTTTTCACAGCCAGGGTTGCCAGATTGCAACAGTGATTTTTCAGCCACAAATATTTTTAAAATGTGCCCAAATGCATCAAAAAAATAAATCTGCTTACACAATTTCTGAAGCTTTAAATAAGCGTACGTGTAATATTACTTTTCATGATTTACTGATTGTTACAAATATTTTAAAATATAAATTATTATTAGAGTAAATTATTATTTATTAAAATAAATTTCCCTGAAGACCTGTGGTACCCCCCGGGAACCTAAATACTGAGTTAAAACACTTGATACTTGCACTTGTTACTATTAAATAAAATGCTATGGATAGCGTTTGTTCTTTAATAGATCCTTACATACATACAGAGATGTTTGGAAGTCAGTTGAAGCTGTGGTTTCATTGGCAGTAATGGAAGACATTTTATCATCCCAGAGTTTTAGATTTTTGTTGTTTTATGTAGTCCTAAATATCCTTAGTCTTGGTGTTTCCCTACTGCTCAAGCTCTTGAGATAAAGAATATGTAGATGGTCATGACAGATCTATACTGGGTTCACTATCACAGCTCTGAGTTCACTAGCATCAGATATCTGTTAACTAAGCAGTACAGCATTTTAAATAATAATTTATATGATTCATATTTCATAAAATGCAATTAAAATTTTCCCAGAGGTTTTTATTATGCGAAAGCAATTACTTCTGGCATAGAAGCAGTTTATTGTCACAAAAAATGAAGCTCATGGCCTCAGGTTCAACCGGCTTCGTTGTTCTCGAACTAAATCTGATTGTAGCTGAGACGTCACGAGTCTTTCCATCCCTTTAGCCTTAATAAAAAATTCAACTCATGGTTAATCAGTCTTGTTGTAAGATGGAAGACGTGGAAGTTAAATTTAAATGGTGGGTTTTTATTTGATTGTTTTTTAAATAGGAAAATGTCCAATTTTGCATCCAATTAAATATATATTGGGCTAAAAAAATCAATGATTTTAAAATACTAAGAGGACCAAGTTATTACCATATAGCTCCTGTTAGGTCTCATCACAGCGTATCATGATTTTGCTTAGTTTTTACACCGGATGCCCTTCCTGACACAACCTCCTATTTATCCAGCCTTTTTTATCTGAGCACTGTGTAATTGGATATGAATGAAAACGCTACGTAAGGGAATAACATCTCAGTAAATCACAGTCATGGACCCATTAGATGAAAATAGAAAAGAGGGATGGCTCATTCCAATATTCATTTTTCTTTTGTCGGGTTCAAAATAGTTACTGATAATTTCCTTTCTCTCCTTTCATTCTCTTTAAAGCTTATTTGGCAGATACTTACATGGCGGTTCTCTTTGAAAAATTGTGAGGGCATTACATCAGACTGGCACTTCTGCCAATAGAGTCCGAAGTTTAATTAATTTTCCATATGCAGCGTGCCAGTGTTAATCTCTCCAGGCCGTGGAAAATAAAAATGACGGGTTTTAGAGGCTACGCTGGCTGGTTGCACCTTTAGTTTTCTTTATTTTAGGGCTGTTTGGTAAGTCTTGTGATTTTAACAAGGTGCAGTAGTTTAATAATGACGATAGATCATCATATTTTGTTTAAACACCTTCAAATTATTTTTGTCCATTCTCTTTATATTAAGTTCTCTATAAAGAGTAGGATTTATTCCTACTCTTATTCCTACCCTAAATGTATTTATTTATTTATTATTATTATTATTATTATTATTATTATTATTATTATTATTATTATTAAGAGTATGATTTATCTGAAATAAATGGGAACCATTTATTATTATTATTATTATTATTATTATTATTATTATTATTATTATTGTTAATAATATTA
>JAYDZG010000008.1:13342309-13356945 GCA_034509265.1 Microcambeva bendego | reverse complement strand
GTTGTCTATGCTGACGAATGGCTCACTATGAAAATAATAATAATAATTGTAAATTTGAAGCAGAACCTGTTTCTGCATTAGGTGCCAGGGCTATTTTGGGATGACAGATGCACAGAGAGCCAAGCTGCTGCTGGGCGCCCTGCCTCATGTGCTGGAGTGATAAGCTCCCATGCCTTGCTGCTCTGCAAGCTCTCTATCCATTTCTTTCTGGCTTTTTTCTCATCCCATTCAAAACCAGAACATAAGAGCCACTGCAGCCTGCAATGAAACATACTGTACTGCATTGGCATGCTTTTTTATGTGTATGTGGTTTTTTTATATAGATTTTTGGACATCATAACCCTTTTAATGCTTTAGACTTTTCTGGCTGGTTTGGAAACACATTTTCATTTTAGCAATGTGGACTTCAAAGAAAGAGAGGAACTCTTTGGTGTATTGGGAGAAATTTGAGCTGGAACGTTTCTTAGACCTGAGTATCACATTATTAAGCTAAGAGTCGCAGGCCTGATGCTCCAGTACTGAGTCATAAGGGCTAAATAAATCATAGCAAACATTGGCTTCTAATTCTCACTGCAGTAACCAGTTAGAGTGCTACTTCTTAATAAAACACCATTTTTTATTCATAGTTATTCAATTATTGAATAAAGATGCTGTTTCTGCTCGACCTGCCATTATGTCAACCACTCATTTGCCCCCTTAGCCCCCTAACCAATTGACAACTTCCACTAAACAGATGTGACTACAGATAGCTTTGTTGCATGTGACTTCCTTTTTTATTTGTAGGAATATTAAATGTAAATAGAAGACATAAAATGTTAATAGTCAACAGTGTATTGTATGGAGAGATAGGTTACAGTCCAAATTAAGATTAAATAGAGACATATGCGGTCACAACTCTGTTAAAGATCATCATTGTTTACATTTTCAGCATTAAGCAGGCGCCTTTATCAGAAGCGACTTGCATGATGATCTAAGCAAGTGAGGGTTAAGGGCCTCACTTAAGAGTCCAACAGTGGCAACAGGATACAACTGTCATAATTTACAGTATGATATTGAGAATATAGCTAGTAAAACAGCTAATGAAAAGCCATTCTAAGCAGGAAATAATGAGCTTTGGGATTTTACAGCATTTCTAAATATTATTTGTGGCTAAAGAGATGAACAGTAAGGGTTGAACGAGGAAAATCTGCATTCAAACTGTGAACCCTTATAATCATGGCGGTTCTAGCTTCCGCCTAAAATCACAGCAAAACAAGTTCCGGTTAATGTCATTAATAAAAGGCACGGAGAGGTTAGCAAGAAATAAAGAACATCATCTTATATGTGCAAGGTTTTAAATGAAGGGTTTAAATACTTCTACATCAATTCTACATTTTCTCCCAATGTGTGTGTATATATTGCAAGGTTTCTAAATATTTTTTAGCTAAAGGGTCTAATGATAAAAATCTGCACATAAACGAGTCTTACCATCTATTATATCAAAGATTATAATATATTAAGTAATAATTGATTTGTAATCATCTGTAATGTACTACCAGTTGGTGCAACAATCATTTACTCTAAGATAAGCTAGGGTTGACGTTTCTCCTAAGCAAGTCACAGTGGACTGACCTCTAGGGCTGCCGTTTCCTCTCTTTCTTTCTGGACTCTTTATATTCTCTACTGCATTTGTCTTTTCTGTACTCCCTCCTTCCTCTTTCATGGGCATTTATGTGTGTCTTGCTTTATGAGTGCCTGTATAATTAACCTATTGTCGAACTTGCCTTCCAATCCTGGTGGCTCCTCTTCACAGAGGCTCAGTGTAAACCCTACTACTCGGACTACTCTCCGACTCGCCTCATCATCCACAAGATGTGCACCAGCCACTACCTGGACCTGTTCATCACCATAGTCATCGGCCTCAACGTCATCACTATGTCCATGGAGCATTACCAGCAGCCCAAGGTAGGCCCATTTAGATCTGCTTTTTCCTAAGGAGGTCATATATAGTTCACGTATTGTATATTCTGGAAATGTGCCTTTAAGTTTTCTTAATTGTTTCTTAATAGTCGGACTTGCTGTGTACTAATCAAAATATCCATTCATGTGTATCTGGTTTGAATAGGCTTTCTTTTTATTTCATGTTAGGGAGTGTGTAATTTACTCAAGCGTGCTTTAAATGATAGTTTAATTTCATTGGTCTGCTTTAAGATACAATCTCATAGCCATTTGCACCATTATAGAAGACCCAGACCCATTGCAGGACCTTGGCCTATTAAAATACACTAGGCAATATATTTGTGAAATTTCATTTCCACCCGATATCACAGCAAAACAAGTTTAATGTTTAATGGCATTAGTAACAGACCCAGGCTAACAAAAACTGTATTTATAAATTTATTTTAATGCATTTAATGCCCTTTTCTCCCAATTTTATCAATCTGCTTCTGAGGACCCCTAGTGGATGACTAGACTGTCACTGAGCCATGCTTGATCTCTGTGTTAAGAAAGCGACGGTCTGAATACTTTATAAATGCTTATGGAGATATGTTAATAGAGTGAAGAAGTTAGAGAGTCTGTCTGGTTATGTCTGCTGCAGACTTTTCTTATTATTCCTCTGCTGGGGTCGTTTCAGGCAGGGGTTTCCCCGGCATTGCCCCCGTCAGTAATGGATTCCTGACCTGTGTCTATAAAAAGATTGCGGTTTTTATTAGCAGCTTAGCGTGGGAAGGAAAAAGGTTGAGGCTGATGGGGTCAATTGATTTTCGGTTCTTCGGCCTTAGCGTGGATGGAGGTGAATATGCAGAAGTGTCTGCTTTTAATGCCAGACTCATGAAATGTTAATTTCTCCTCAGGGAAATGTAATCAACAGTGATCCTGGTATTAACATTAGGGGGGATACAGGTCAATTAATGCTGAAAAAACTTTTTAAAGAATTAAGATTTAACTACATAGGGTTTTTTTTCCATAATTAAGGAACCATTGTGGCACCAAGGATGAGCAGCAGGATTTCCCACTAGCACTCCAGCGCCGAGGGTCTGAGATTCGCAGATTCTAAACAATGTGTTGCCACTAGGGTGCAATTGTGCATTGTAGTGTAAGCCCCAAGCCCGGATAAATAGGAGTTTGTGTCAGGAAGTGTATCAGTAACAACTATGCCAAATCACGGGAGCAGATGAAAGTCACAGTTAAAGAATCACTGGATGTTTTTATTCCAAACAAAAAAACTTAACCTGAAAACGTCAGACCAATACACAGCCATGGTTTTAGTTTAGGGGGCTTCAATAAGTCTTAAGTGCCTTTTCTACCCTTTACTCAGTTAGTAACCTAAAACCTTTGTGTCAGATTTATTTATATTTGCCCTGACTCTGATTTGACCTGATATCTCTTCTGATGCTCTGACCTCATGTGTTACCATCTGCTTTCTAATTTAGCTTTTGAACTCACCTTCACCTATTTTAATGTCAAATAACAGGTTCCTTGAGTCGGCACTTGAACCAGGTTTAATTAACTCTGTCCCTAAAATATCAGTGACTCACATCCAGAACATGAATATTCTTCCTTCATTAATAAAAGTTTTATCGATCACTGCATCATCAAACATGATGGAATGTTTTCACTATCCATCCAGTATAATGTGTTTATGATTAAAATGTTATAAATCATTTTTTTACATGTATGTTAGTCTAGATTGGTTATAATCTCATTTATTTGCAGGTGCTTGATGAAGCACTGAAGATCTGCAACTACATCTTCACTGTTATCTTCGTCCTGGAGTCTGTCCTCAAATTTGTAGCGTTTGGATTTCGCCGTTTCTTCAAAGACAGGTAAAGGATTCTGATAAATAAACTCTTAAATCAACCAATAAATCGACTTTAGAAGGTCTCGGTTAGTCCAGTACATACAAATAAAAAAATTGTATATTAATAAATTGAATTACATCTGTATTAAAGTGTTGTCAATAATGATATTAGAGTTATATATGATGATGATTATGCATTCAGTCGCAGTCGACTCTCGGTCACTTGATGGATCATGAAGTATTTCAGCAATGATAGTGGAGTAGCATGAAGTGGAGTAGCTGTTTCCAGTTACACGGCTGGGTAAACCTACAGGACGATCCAGTGTCTCCAATTAACCTGGTAGCATGTCTTTGGACCGTGGGAGGAAACCGGAGTACCTGGAAGAAACCCACGCGGACACGGGGAGAACATGCTAAACTCTACACAGAAAGGACCGAGATCGCCCCACCCGGGGATCGAACCCAGGACCTTGTCGCTGTGAGGCGACAGTGCTACACACTAAGCCACCACGCCGCCCAGAGTTATATATAGTTAATAGTTATAATAGATGTACGTAGTTAAAATGGATGTGTGTTTTATTCGATTCAAGTTCTTATTCTAGTTTATATATTAAAACAACACTGCTCATGTTGGTCAGATAAAAAACGATACTTTTGGAGAGGTCTCTTTGTCTTCCACGGCTGTATATTGGTGCAGTTATCAAGAGCAATATCGAACCTTCTTGTTCACCATTCTATGATGATTTTGCAAAATAGAGCTCGGAGACCATGTGAAGAGGGAATATTTAATATGCTTTGGTAACGTTTATTGTTGCTCATAAGTGAAGACATGATTAAGAGTTGGTGCATTAATGAGCTGGAAATAAAGTGATATCTTTCAACACGTGTTTAATGGACAAACTTATTATCTTCACTGTTTACTCAGATCGTAGTTCGCAACGTCGAACCGAGATGTTATTTTTGGTTTCTGTCTCATGTCTAATGAAACACCTAGCATGCCTGCTGGCCTTAATAATTTGGCTTGTGTTGAAACATTTCACCTGAGTGTCTTAAAATGCGTGACCTCAGTGGGATTGATTTAACGTTTGGCAGGTAGTTTAACAGCATGTAAAATATTAATGTTTAAAATGAATGTTTTTATATCTCGCTCTGATGGGTTTCGTGTTGACCGGTGCTCTTGTAATAACACGTGCTTGTGTTTTACAGGTGGAACCAGTTGGATCTAGCCATCGTGCTTCTGTCCATCATGGGGATAACTTTAGAGGAGATTGAGGTCAATGCGTCACTTCCCATCAACCCCACTATCATCCGCATCATGAGAGTTCTCCGCATTGCCCGTGGTGACTAGACTACTCCTCCTAATTTACTATCAGAACTTATATAGGGCAATTCCAAATTAAAATAAAATAAACGATGTTTAATATTCCTATGAACCTCGATGAACCTTATTTCCTCAGTTTCTCAGTCGTATGTGCATCCAGGTTTTTGCCGCTGATGTTTACCATACCATGATCAGTCTTGCCATTTTTGCAAAATCAGACCCCCTTTCTAAAATATTTGTACAAAATGATGTACAGTAGATGGTGAAATATGTAAATTAGTAATGGTTTCAAGGAGTTTGGCACAGAGTTGTAAGTTGTAATGTGTATTTGCTTTTAAAAAAGGGCTTTTGGATGGTTCAGGTTTCCTAATGGCTCTAATTTGATCTATTCGTCCTATGGGCGCTCCATCCTCTGCTATTACACATGTCAATACATACAAGCATAACCGTCTTTTCTAATAAGTTGGTTCTTCTGATAATTTTTCCAATATAATAGTTACAGTGAGGAACTCTCAAAAGTCTTTGATTAAGGATCAAGAGACAAATCTTCCATCTTAGCCCAGAGAAGTGGCGTGGCAATTCTGGATGTTCTTGGCATGTGACCCCTGGAGCAGAGAAGGTTTAAAGTCTTGCTCAAGGGCCCCAACAGTGACTGCATGGCAGAGCTGGGATTCAAACTGGGATTATAGTTGATAGCAGTAAAGCTCTAGCACAAGACAACCCCTGGCCCATCAACTACATGACGACTGATTGTGAGTTGTTGTGATCCGATCCAACAGACGAGCCCCTTAAGATTGCTTAAGATGTTAATGCAGGTTCTGAAAGAAATGTTAAAGGTACTCAGAACGGCAGTCTGTTGTGTACGGGGCAGCAAAAGGAGGACCAACGCAATATAAAGGAGGTGGTCATAATGTTATGCCTGTAAACAAATTCAGCCTAACTTCTCTCTTTCCTTTTAGTGCTGAAGCTCTTGAAGATGGCAGTAGGGATGAGAGCTTTGCTGGATACGGTTATCCAAGCACTGCCTCAGGTAACTCGAGTCTTTTCTTCCTCCTTGTCCTTGTCAGATCTGTAATTTTCTTCATGCCCAGCCCCAGCAGGCCTAACTTCTTCCGTCTGAAAGTGTAGAAAAAAAATGAAGTTAACGACAGTAAGGACGGGCCGATGTGAAGGTAGCGAATACAGCGGGAGGCTCCTCAGCTCAGCATGTCCTCTCTAATGCTATCTGGTTCGGCAGCTTCCTGTAGGAAACCCTTTGGTTATAGAACAAGCAGCACTGCAGGACTCTGGCTTAATTTAAATAAATCATGCAGAATCAGATATGTGCATAATTAAGCTTATGTGCCTGGGTTACTCCGGGTCAGAATGAAAGAACATTAGCTGATGGCTTTGTGTAGGATTTTTAGGGACGCGAAAAAGGGTTTTGAAGCATCTAGCAAGCATCAATGCTTTCCTGTACAGTGGGGACTTGGAGTCGGGATTTAGAATCACCTTGTTGGACACTCAAAGAAGCTTCAAGGGAAGAAATTATGAAAGCGGCGATGCTATTAATTTTTTGAAAATCTTAAGCAACAGCGTTATTAAGTGCAGAAACTAGTTCAGCAGTAAAACACACTAGCACACCAGAGCTGACATTTCGAGCTCATGAATTTCACTGACTGTGTCCGGATAATGGACTCTCTCATAACCGCTTCAACTATGACCTCTAGTGGCCGATTGATAGCATCTGTACAGAGTCGATAAACGAATTGCATTGAAAGCTGTTCCGCAAATGAACTCGCCTAGTTGAAAAGAAGCAGTCGGCCACTGCACGGGTTGGGGGGGTGTTAGTTTAATTCTCCTTAATCGGGACGGGGATCTGTATCAGTAAAGAGGAAGCATAAGAATTTAAATACAACTTTTTGTCGAACCTCATATATTATTCAAGACAGTCCGCACCTATCAATTATTTTTACATTTCACATTAGGGTCTTTTGGAACCAATTAAATTTGTAAGTCAAGGGTCCACCTTACTGAAAATGATCTTACAAATATCTTAGGTTGATTCCACTTCATCCTTTTGTTGGTGAGGTAGTGCAGGGTCGTTATTTACATGCTCCTCTGATGTTCGCTGTATGTATCCACGTGGAACCTGGTAAACTCGGGCTTTAAGTTCTCTCATTTCGTACCTCATTGGCTCTCAGGGCTCGGTGTTTCTGGATCTTCCATGCTTCTGGAAAAAGCTCAGCTGGTTCTTAGGTAATCTACCCTTGGTTTCTGCACTCTCTGTCTCTACAGGTGGGGAATCTGGGTCTTCTCTTCATGCTTCTTTTCTTCATCTTCGCCGCACTGGGAGTAGAACTCTTTGGTGATCTGAGTAAGCACGACACATTAACAGAAAATACCTCTCTACAATCAAGTCACATGCCATCTGTGTTTTAATTTATTTAAGTTAGTGATCTTTTTCTTAGATTAATTAGTTAAATGTCCTAATTAGTTATTTAACTACTTAAAAAGGAGTGTATGTCCAAATTCCCCAGGTGCCAGTATGGATTTAACTTTATTGTCATTGCTCTGTTCAGGTACAGGTAACGAGACAACAGCTACATAGTACTATATACATAATAGCAATAATAATAAACATATGGATATAAAGTTGAGGAATTATCATGCTGTGAATCCTTTGGTACCTTCTAATAAGAATTCATCTGTTAAATTAGTGGGCTAAAACTGGGTCCTTTATTACTGTCCAGAGTGGGATGTAGTCATATGATGAGTCCAAGAGTCTCGCTGTTTAAGCTAAAAGCTTGTTGATCTGATCCCCGCCACCATACTAGCTCGTCTTGGGCATCTGTAAGCTGGTGGTTGGACATTGGCATCATCAGCCAGGCATGTTAAGCTTATTGTGGTTTCATTTCATGTTTTAAGAGAGATCATGCCTGCTTAAAGAAGTTTTATTTAAAAGCTCGTGCTTAGCTGTACTGCTTCTCGACCAGGAGCCATCAGGACTGGATTCTAATGACCTCTGTGAGATGTCTTGTGAGGTCATATAGTTAAACAGTCTATATTGTCCAATTGGTCTTTGAGTTAGAATAGGAATTTGGATAGAATAAAACAACACTGCTCATTTCTGTCCAACACACACTTAGAGATCATAAATTAAAATAAAGTGATAACTTTGAAGTGGTCTCTTGTTTTCTTCCCCATGACTGTATATATGGAGTCCAGCCAGAAGGCATGTTTTTGTCATAAATAATTATATTAATAGTATAAAACAACACTGCTTGTTTTGGCCAAACACATACCAAAAAGATTTAAAGCATAAAATATAACATTTATGATAACAACATGCCTTCTGGAGACTATTCATCTGTGGCTGGTCTCCATATCGATGCCAATGGCTTCCACCAAGCTCCTGGTCCACACACGTCAGTCCACTTGAGTAAACCGTTTGGAAATGACTTCTCTTGTTTCTGTTAGAATCTGTCCAGACTGATTCATCCGTCCTGCCTTGTGTGTTCTAGTATGTGATGAAACACACCCTTGTGAGGGCCTCGGGCGCTACGCCACTTTCAGGAACTTCGGGATGGCCTTTCTGCTCCTGTTTCGTGTGTCCACTGGGGACAACTGGAACGGCATCATGAAGGTACATTCACAGACTTAACCAGATGTTTTCCAAAGATCAAAGTTGAGGCTATCACTTATGGTTCCCGTCTGATCCCAGGACACGCTGCGGGACTGCGCCCATGACACCGGGACATGCTACAACACGGTCGTGTCGCCCATCTACTTCGTCTCCTTCGTCCTGACGGCTCAGTTTGTGCTGGTAAATGTAGTGATCGCCGTTCTCATGAAGCACCTTGAAGAGAGCAACAAAGAGGCTAAAGAGGAGGCCGAGCTGGAGGCCGAAATGGAGCTGGAGGCAGTCGGGGGAGACGGACTGAGACCCGTGGGGCACGCGGGTGGGCCGCCGGGGTCTCGATGGATCTCCAGGGACTCTCAGGACAGAGGTTACCCCACCGACAGCCCCACAGCAGCCATACGCAGAGACTCCACGGCACACACGAGCGTGGACCCACCTCAGTACCAGGAGCCCGAATTACAGGTGAGTCAAACTTGCATTATGGACCAAACCGTAGCTTAGCGGTGAAAGAACTGTAATGAAAAAGTTCTCGTGCTTGAGCAAGTCCCCTGAGCCTCGACGTCTATATACTGTTCCCGTAAGTCATGAACGTAAATGATGATAATGCGATTTGTCAGGTACTGAAGGACCTTTGCTCTACTGTCTTCCTGGTCGGATCAAACCTGTGAGTAGATGTGCCTCAAGCGGCGTGCCATGTGTGATGTAACGGCTTTACAGAATGAGCGAAGCTGACCGTTGACTTGAGCATCTGTCCGGTTTACAACATCCTGCCAGACGAAGAGAAAGACAGCAGCTCACGCCCCATGTGTGCTAAGCCTTCGCCGAAGAAGGATAAGCTGATTATTTCCACATTGTCCATCGTCGTTTGTGTTTGACTGCATTTTTATATTGTATCATTAAGTCAGAGAATTATTATCGGGCCTGTTTCTATCTAAACAAAGAGAATGTTAAATTCAATAGTAAGACCAGTTACTGGGATTTGCAGGCCGTCGGCAACTCCTCGTAGACACCAGATACCAGCTTGTAGCTTGGATCAAGCATGGATCTCAGCGGTGGTAGGCTAGCGTAATACAGCATGCCTCCACCCGAATGCAATTACAGAGCAATTTTACCTTGTCATCGGATATTGTGTATTGTATTCATGATCTGTTGATGAGATATTGGCTGGTAGATGGAAGGGCAAAAAGATAGACGAACAGATTGGCTATCCATCTATTTTATCCCATCCATTTATCCATCCATCCCATCAATACATCCATCCATCCATTGATCAATACATCCCTCTGTCCATCCATCCATCCATCCCATCAATGCATCCATCCATTGATCAATACATCCCTCTATCCATCATATCAATCCATCCATCCCATCCATCCCCCACTCATCCACTCATCCATCCTTCATCATCCCACTCATCAATCCCATCCATCCATAAATCCACATATCTATCCATCCCACTCATGGTGGATGGGTGAATGAGTGAGTAGGTAAGTGTATGGCTGGATGATGACCGGGTTTACACATTCTACTGCTGTAAGTGTAGATTGATGTAGATTGAAGAAGAGATTGGTCCACAGATGAGTGTTTAGACAGACAGTAGATGGTTGAGTTAGTGAATGGCAAAGTGCTGGATGAGAGAGAAGATGAACATATCAACTATATTTAGTAGTTATATGTCTATATTTATTTACTTATTGTTTTACAAATTAAAGTATGATGATTAGGAGTTGCAACTACTCTTTTATTAATGAAACGGACTTCTGTTATATTTATGCTCACAAGCCATTGAGACCTATCCCGGCTGTTTTCCCTCTTTAGAGCTGAAGCTGGCGGAGGTCAGCCCGGTGCCATGGGAAAGCACTGAGACATAAACTTTGTTTCGTTGTTGTTGTGCCTGACTATTTCTAGAATGCCATTTTTTACTTAATGCTGACCTTCATATCAGTATAGATCCCTCCTCCATGCCATTTTAAACTAGGGACTCACTTCTGGTAATTAGGTTTTTTGGTACCGTTATGGAGGGTCAATGCTAGAGTACTTCTGCCTCCTGGTGGAAAGCCTTGGTAGTGCAGGATGACAAGGTTTTGGAACATGTATGTATGATTATTATTAGGATTATAACATATACAGTAACACGGTATATATTCATCACACACACAAGTTTATATTAAAAACAGTAATTTAGTATTTCCAATTTACGTCACTTAGATGTTTTAGGACTGTGTGAGGAAACCGGAGCACCCGGAGTAAACCCACACGGACACAGGGAGAACATGCAAACTCCACACAGAAAGGACCTGGACAGCGCCACCTTGGGGATCGAACCCAGTAACCTTCTCACTCTACACGCTTAGCCACAGTGTCGCCCCGGAAGAGGTTTTAAGAAGCAATCTGTTTTTTTATTCATGAATATATTAGATATTAGTGGTGCGTGTCACACTGTTTATTAAGTGTCTCCATGTGCTACTATTTGTGCATAGTAAATGATTTAAGTGTTCGAGCTCTACATTAATCTAAATTATCCTCGGCTCATTAAATCTAGCCGCGTTTTATTTATTTCCACAATTTAATACATTAACCAGAAACGGTGATTAAATATGTGTAACCAAGGAATTTCATAGCACGTCTACTTGTCTTAGATTGGTGTGTTTCTGAATGCAGCATGTATTTAACTGCCCTAGTAACCATTTCTGCCACATCTTGATTGTTCTACTGCAGAATATTGTTTAGCCAATATCTAATTATCTTTTAAGTGCCCTCATTTTCCTGCACACATTATTAGTTCATTAACAAAGATGCTTCTCCGTTTTTTCTTGTAGGTTTCGGAAGCCTTTTTGTCATTTTAACTGTGCTTTAACACACAACTACTCTCCGGTAGATTGAGTGGCTGGAATTGTCAGTAAACGTAACGGATGAAGTCTTTAGTGGTCCGTAAAAACACTACAGCAGAACTACAGATGATGCTTTATTATCCTCACTTCACCAGTCTTAAGTTCACTATAATAAAAATGATCATGTTGGCTAACGTTGGATATTCTGTGGGGGTTTCTTCAGTGATACAGATTACAAAATACAAATTGCAGCTTGGCTCTTTAGTTCCGCTAAACACTGTCGCTGTAAATATATCACATTATTATGACCACACCCTGCTTTCACTGCTGCAGCGTGTACCTTAGTGAGGAAGTCCTTAGAAGGCCCTCTCAATCGATTTGGGTATGAATCCATCCCTCCAGATTAACATACATTACATACGTTTGATTTGCTTTTATGATTCTCTATAAATGTTTCCCCTTTTCTTCCCGTTGATCTGTTGTCTATGAACCGCTGCTTTCACACCACAGTCCCTCTCTTATTCCTGTTTCTGTCTGTCTGCTCCGTCTCTCTCTGTCCTCGTTTCTTTTCTGCCCTCAAACGGCCGGCTCTGTAGCGGAGGCGCATGTTCGACTCGGTATCTCTGGTGATCCAGGGTTCGCTGGAAGGAGAGCTCAGCCTGATGGACAACCTTTCAGGCTCCATCTGCCACCACTACGCTCTTCCCCCTGTCCCCAACAAGTACTGCACCGAAAAACAGGTCAATGGCTCACCTGTGCACCCGCCTACTGAGTGTCATGCCCTGGGTCTTCTGTCTGTCTTCTTTCTCTCTGTAATCTGTCTATCTATCTATCTATCTATCTATCTATCTATCTAATCTGTCTGTCTGTCTGTCTATCTAACCTACCTACCTCCTACCTACCTACCTACCCACATGATGCATAAACCAGTTGCAAGCCTGGATAAATCGGAAGGAATGTGTCAGGAAGGGCATCTGGTGTAAAAACTATGCCACATTGTGGATGACACCTAACGGGAGCGAAAAAAAAAATCTATTTGGACGGTAGTAATAATTAAAGTATAATCCCAAAGCATAATTATGGTCTTAAGGAACTTTGTAGTGGTGCAATATTGCCCATGTTGAGCTACCAAGGATAGATTCATTGTTTTAATTTTAGCACAAAGACTCTCATTGTGAGTGCATGAGGCTGTATTTACTCTGTGTGCGTGTGTGTGTGTGGCTGGATGGGTTATGTTCTCACCCTGGCCTCATCTCTTCCTCTTTAGATCCCCCTAGCTGAGGTGGAAGCTCTGTCTCTGGCGTCTGAGAAATCCTGGTCGTTAGCTCTGACGGATGACTCTGTCCCTGATGATTTTAACCCCCCCTTACTAACCACTCTGGAGTGCAATGTACTTAACAGTCGAACGTTATTCATTCATCTCTGCAGTTGCCTCGCCATTCCTTACACGTCATAAATGTATTTACGTCCTCTTTGATGTTTAGTGAGCTTTATTAAAATTGAAGATTGTGTACATGGTACTTTATGCACATGTAG
Source organism: Microcambeva bendego (assembly GCA_034509265.1). Lineage (NCBI taxonomy): Eukaryota > Metazoa > Chordata > Actinopteri > Siluriformes > Trichomycteridae > Microcambeva > Microcambeva bendego. The sequence continues at coordinate 13,343,854 of JAYDZG010000008.1, read as the reverse complement.
GGTTGATGGGTCTGAATATCAGCAAAAAAAATCAGGAACATCAACCCTTTAGAGACAGACAGACAGACAGACAGACAGACAGACAGACAGACAGACATAAAGACAGACAGAAAGACAGACAGACTGATTCGCTTTATTCTCTCCCAGTAGTTTTCACAGACAGACAGACAGACAGGATGATGAACAGATGAATGAAGGATGATAAAAGAGAATCATCTAATATTCCTCTGGCTTTATTTCACACTTCTGTTTGTTTTCCTCACACGTGCAGACCAGCCGTTTCTCTCCTGGCCGCCTTGGCGTCTCCTCCTCTCTCGTCTCCCCTTCCTCTCCTCCTCTTGCCCCCGCTCGGTCTCTTTCCTGCCCTCCTGAAACGTCACTTGCCGGTGGGGGTGTAACACCCCTCCGGGTGCCACTGCATGTCACGGACCCGCCTCACCGACTGCATCTGAGGCCAGCGGGCGCCGAACTCGTTAAAGTGCCGGTACTCGCCCTTCTCCAGCAGGTACTGGCTCCCACGGTAACCCGGGTACTGGTAACCCACCCACCTGAGAGAGCGAAGCAGAGGACAGGATGTGGGTCCGGATATGAGAACGCAGAGCACAGAGGTGGGCGTGAGGAAGTGTGCTGGTAGGGATGAAGGTAGAAGGTGTAGGAGGGATGGGAATGAATAGAGACCCGGCGGGTCAATGCTGTCTGCTGACCCCTCTCTATAAACCCACACATCACTGGATTCAGCATCAGGCAGGCTCCCCGGCCTCCGTGGCCCCTGGGTAACCAGGTTCCTTACACAGCCGTGCTCCTTAAATCCTTAAATACTTCATGTAAGCTCGACACCCCGTCATATATACTACTTGTGCATTAATAATATATATTTTTAATATCTTACATGTACTATATTGTACACTTACTGTTTGTGCAATGATAATAATACTACTAACAGTAATAATGTATTAAACTATACTACACTTCAAGATTTATCACTTTATTTTACTTTACAATGTCCAAGTGTGTGTTTGATAAAAAAAAATGAGCATCTTTGTCAAACACACACTTAGACGTTGTCATTTTGAAGTGGTCTCTTATTTTTTTATAAATACGCTGAACCCCCTAATTCTCGGTTCATGGTTAGCATTATATCATTTCTCATGCGTTCTAACACTAAATGACTAAGAACGATATCATTTACTAATTTTGTAACAAATATTAGTTTAAAATCAGCTAAATTGACTTACTTACACCACAGTAAAGGCGCTCGTATGACCCCCGGTAGGTACATGTGGGTGTAACATGGGTACAGTGATCCCAGCCGGTCTATAAAGTGTTTTTAGCTGAAGACTAAACCAACGTGTTGAGTTCTACAAATATACTATTTGTGCCACAATAATAAGTTTTATTTTATACCTACTGTACGCATAATGATGATGATTATCCGTTCAGTCGCAGCCGACTCTCGGTCACTTGATGGATCATCGATCCATGAAGTATGTCAGCAATGATAGTGGAGTAGTTCGCCGTTGCTTTCTCCACCCCTCCCTATTTATC
>JAYDZG010000008.1:13136446-13158622 GCA_034509265.1 Microcambeva bendego | reverse complement strand
AGGTCTTTAGAACAGCCAGGGAATATGAGAAAACCATGAAGCTCCAGAGGTAAAGATCTAATCCAGGTATTTAGAACAGCCAGGGAATATGAGAAAACCATGAAGCTCCAGAGGTAAAGATCTAATCCAGGTATTTAGATCCACACACTTTTTCATCTTAGCCAATATTAATATTATCATTAGTTAGTTTTTCAGATCTTCAGCACTTCATTGGCCAATCCAGCTTTTTTGAAGACGTCACTACTTTAGTAAATATGAGATATGAGTAAATGTACTCAAGTGAATTTCAAATCTATTCTCCCTACATGCTTGTGCGTCATTCCTGCACCTCCCTTCCTCAATGGACACTAGGCTGCATCTTTCTCATTGTGTGTAATTGGATCATTAATCTTCCTGGTGCTGTTGTAGTGGTGGACTGACGAAGACTGCTGTGCTCAGCACTGCCGGATGACCATGATCTGCTCTAACCTCTTCCCTCGAGCATTTAGTCCACACCCATCGTCTGATACCGCAGTCCGGCTGAAATGTTGAGCTCCGGGCACAAGTGCTTACAAATACCCGCATCACTGGTGCATTTGATGGAATTTTGATGGAGAATACATGCTTTTGCAATGCAGGTCAATATTAACGGGGGCTCCATTTATAGCTCCTTGAGTCATTGGAGGCCCAGCAGGTGAACGTAGGTGTGAGGAGGAATGTCACTGAACAGCAGCTGTTATCCTGGCTTGCTGCTCAACCCCAACTAAACATTACGAACATAAACTCACCCAACTTTCAATACCTAGGGATGCAATTTTAAAATGAAATTTACACGAGGTGGCTCCTACACACTTTTGTTTTGATTCGGCCTCGACTTGAAGTGCCCTCGAGCAAGGCACCCGAGCCCTTACTGCTTACTAGTGAGTGTTTCACTGCAGGTATCGGGTTAAGAACTTGACAAATCTTACTGTCTGTAAAAGCTTTTAGAGCTTCTCAGAGCTGACTCCGTCTCCACTCCTGACTAACCCCTCTGACATGTGTGCAGTAGCCGGCTGCCTTTTCACCTGCACGAGGCAAGTTCGTATGTGGCTTCATCTCGTGTACAGAGACTCACGTAGGTGTAGGTGTCCGGCCTGCTAGAAGAGGAGCTCAAGTTCAGGATGTCAGCTCTGGTGTGTTAACGCGTTTACTGCTGCATCTCAAGCATCTTATTTGGAAGGCAACAACTTACAAAATATGCAGAATTGAGTGCTCTTAATTTTGAGATAATATTACTACATAATATATATTATTAATTAATATAAATAATTAATATTTTTTCAAATGATGGTTATTCAAAAGATTCTGATAAATATCGCTCTGGAAAATAAAATCACGTGTGTTTAATCTTGCTCAGCGCTGTCAAACATGAGTAAGCATGATAAGACTTCATGACTGGCCAGTTGCACAATCGACTCCTACCACAAGTCACACGTCTTCTAGGTGGGAAAGGACTGCCGGGTTCTTAAACTGTTTACTTTTTGTTTCTCCTACAATCATAAACCTTATTTTTTCAAGTAGGAGTAAACAAAATTCTCAACCATCTGGTACAAAGCATCACGAGGTAGAAGGACCTTAAGAACTGCTACATTTTCTTCAGGGTCATTTGTAAAAAGCACATTATTCAAAAACCAAACCCTGCCGTCTCCAAGATGCCTTGATCAAGGCACTTAATCCTCCGTTTCCTCTATCACTATGATAAAAACATCTGTTGAATGCTGTTGAATGCCTTTGTGTGAATGTTTTGACCGCCTGTCAAGTGTAGCTGATGTGCCTGAATGTCTGGTGTCATTTGAGTTTAGTCGAGGATGAATAATGAGTTTTGTTGCTAATGATTTAAGCTGGGTCATCCTTCAGACAAATACAGGAACATCCCTAAAGTTAATCCCACCTTATGTTTCCAGTTTATAATGCTTGCACACAGAAGCACCCCGGGCGGGGCATCGACCCCTCGCAGGTCAGAACTTACCTTCCAGAATGAGAGGCATGGATCTGAGCTTGGACCTGACTAGGTTTCATTCAGACACAAATCTTTGTTAGATGCCTGGATGCCTTGTGGATTTGAATTAGGACTTTTTTTAATTTTAATGATTCGAGCTGCTTCACTCTAATAATTTATTAGCAACGGTTTACAGAAGAATCGTTTTTGTTTATTTGACCATAACGTAACAATTTTAGGTAAAATTAAATAAGTATCTAAATAATTATGAGGATAACCTTACCAATGCTCTTCGTATTTAATAGTACTAAATCAGAGTGGTCATGTTTCAAAATCTGAAGGTTTTTATACCTTAGAACAAATTTTGGACATTTTAATAATAATAATTTAAATAATAATACTCAGAAGTGATGTTCGGGGGTCAACATACTTTTATCAAATGTAAATTATTTTTGTAAATGATGTGCCATTAACGATCAGTTCTTCTGTTCCCCTTTAGGCGGCATGAATGCTAAGTGTGTAGCACAGTCAGCAAAACGGTCCTGGGTTTGCAATGGGGCAGTCCCTTTAGTGTGGAGTTTGCATGTTCTCCCTGTGTTTGTGTGGGTTTCCTGTGGCCACAGACCAAAAACATGCAGTCAGGTTAATTGAAGACACTGAATTACCCTATAGGTGTGTGTGTGTGTGTGTATGTGTGTCCTGTGATTACATGAGTGACGCTGATTGTGCTGTGTGTGTGTGTCCTGTGATTACATGAGTGACGCTGATTGTGCTGTGTGTGCAGTTTCCCATGATCAGTGACTTTGGGGAGGACAGGAACTCCTACTGCTCGTTCGAACCCAAAGACACGGCCCTCCTTCAGTCTGAGAACGGCAATCTGCAGCAGAGAATCAACATCCTCACTCATGAGGTCAGTGGAGAGCTCTCTTACATAACCGAGCTCCCTTTTATCCCTCCATCCCGTTGATTTTTTTTCCTTGGCAGATGCATTAATTGCGGAACGGCTCACAGCGTCCTCGAGCTTCTTTTTTGTTGCGGCGATGTGACGAGACGATCGTAGCCCTGATCGCTCGCTGTATCTCAGCTTGTTGACTTCTGGAGCCTCTCAATTAATGATAGCTGTTATGTGTTTCCATAGCGACGCAGCCTCCACCTCTCATTTCCTCCAGCATTTCATGAGCCAGCGTCTCTCTTTCTGGCATCGCTTTCTATGCCTGGCCCACTTTCTCTGACATGCGTAATTGTGTGACTCTTGTTTTGCACCTTCCTTCCACCACCCGACAATACCCCCCTACCCCCACCCCGCTTCCCCCCCGACTGCTTGTGTACCAGTTTCCTTCACTTTTGTATTTGGGGTTCTATTGTTCACTTTATCACTTTTCCCACCTGCTTTCAAACTTGAGTGCTTGAGCTCTCAGCGGTGGTGGGTTAGCGCATTAAAGCACTGCACCACAAGTGACCGACCCCCCCCCCCCATCATAATATTAGTACCAGTTTTAACTCCAAATAAAGTTATCCAGCACAAATAGTGCAATAGATCATTACACAACTTTCTGCAGACTGGAATCAGCAAGACCATTTATGCTGCTCCTCTGCCCCCCCTCCAAAACTTCTTCCAAACTTGAACATGAGTGTGACTCCTCACACCCTGGAGACAAACGTCTTAACCTCCTACAACATCCTAAATGACTGTTACTAGCATGCTGTTTACATGTCATGCTCACTATTCTTCAGGATGTCATGGTGGCTCAGTGGGTAACACTGTCACATCACGGCAAGAAGGTCCCGGGTTAGTTTCCCAGGGGAGTGGTCCAGGTCCTTTCTGTGTGGAGTTTGCATGTTCTCCCTGTGTCTGCACAGGTTTCTAGTTATCTCGCACAGTCCAAAAACATGAGCCAGGTTAATTGGAGACACTGAATTGTCTGATTCTACCTTGCCACTCGGATACCTAAACCAGGCCTGGTGGTTAGAGTACTTTGCTTATCATCAGAAGGTTGCCGGTTCGATTCCCAGAGCTGACAGGTCATGACTGGAATGCCCTTGAGCCAGGCATCTAATCTCTATCCGCCATGGCTTGGGCTGGCCACCGCTCCGGGCACATGTGCTCACTGCCCCCTAGTGTTCACTAGTGTGTCTGTGTGTCTCACTGAACAGATCAGGTTAAAATGCAGAGGACGGATTTCACACTGCAGTGATGAAAAGAGTCTAAATCTAAAAAGCCAAGCCAGGATAAATAGGAAGAGTTGCGTCAAGAAAGTCATCCGAGGAAAACAAACCATGCCCAATCAATAATGCAGATCATGATCCACTGTGGCGGCCCCTAGTGGGAGCAGCTGAAAGAGAAATCAAAATAATCTCTCGTGCTTTTTTTATTTTTGCATTAATGTCAAATTTAGCCTGTGCATTAATTTTTTGTTGTTGTTTACTGTATTATTGCGGAGCCCAAATCCCTTGTGTGTGCAAACATACCTTCCGATGCTCATATCATGTCAAATGGTTTCATGAATTCGTCTGATAGCACTGGGATGTTCTCGGGAATTTAACGCCGCTGTGTGTTGTGCGCTTGTGCTGTGACATCCAGCTTCAAAAAGGCAAAGAGAGAGAGGAACAGCTAGAAGATGTGATCCAGGCCTATGAGAAGATTCACATGGAGAAGAACAATCTTCAGAGAGACCTGGACAAAATGGTGAGCCCAAGCTTATTAAAACATTCATGCAAGCTGACACTCGACGAGCTGGGCTAATTTAGGCACCGGATACCCCCGGCGTGAGTTATAAGTAGCCGTAACATCTGCGACTTTATATATAACCAAGTGTCTGATCAATCCGCACCATGAATGTCTCCTAATTTTGAGAAGATACATGATTTTGTTCTCAGATGGCGAACAGTAAAGAACATTAAGTGGCGTCTTCAAGATCTGATGATTCTTCATTTTAAATGTGCAATATACGGTCAATTATGCTTCATTTATAGCATCCCAAATGCTTCGAAACTTGGTTCTCGCCAAAAGGCCAGGTTTTGGAAATTATACAACGTTAGCATGGAGCATCTGCGCCTCCTGCTACATTCAAACAATCATCCATCAGCTGTTGAATTTTTAAAAATCTTAACATTTGGTGTTGGCGTAATTAAATTAAGCATTTTGCCCCTCAAAAACACACATTAGCTTCTTTTTTGTCTTGAGTCAGGTTAACTGGAGATACTGAATTACCCGATAGGTGACTAAGTTTGTGTGTGTGTGTATGTGTGTGTGTGTGTGTGTGTGTGTGTGTGTGTGTGTTTGTGTGCTTGCGCGCCCTACGTTAGACTAGTGCCTTCCAATCCAGGGTGTTTCTGTGTACCTTGCACCCTTCGAAAAGCCGTGATAGAGTCAACAAAAAGGTCCTGGGTTTGATTTTGAAGTCGATTAGTCAATTCCTGTTGGAGCTCCATAGAGTCTCAAAGCGACTCCTATCTCTGCTGCCCTTTCTTATCCACCCCCTTTTAAAAATTGAATTATAACTACAGCTTGAAACATCAACACTTAAAAAAACATAACATTTTAATCAGAGTTTATCAGGCAGCTCTTAGAAGCCCTTCAGGTTTTACTGCTGCTTGACATTTAGCAGCTTCTTCCCCTCCCGGACATCATTTCTGTTTTTGATGCCTCTTGTGCCCGGTTCCCCCAGACGTCTCTGGTGGAGAAGCATGTGGAGCGCATTCACGGCCTTGAGGCGGTTCTACGTCAGAGAGATAACTCACTCCACAAACTCAACACGCAGCTACACAGCAAAGACATGCAGTACCTGCAGCTGCATGCTAATCCAGAGACGCACAGTAAGTCTTTCTGCTTGTTTATTCGCCTGCTGGTATCTACGCATGCAACTGGGAAACATTTAGTGTCTGAAACGTCTAAATAAACTAATAAACATTTTACTTTAACCAAAATGAGTAACAAATCAAGCTAAAGTTCAATAAGGACTCAAAGCTTTGACATCGCCATCGTATATTACATCAGTGCAGTCACCTAATCACTTATTTTGGGCATCTTAGAGAGGCTTGTGCTCAGAAAATCAGTCAAAGATGACGGGCCACATCCAGCTGACTCTCGGAATATGAAATCCATGACAGAGTTCAAGAACTCGAATGAGAGAGGGGACTCAAGTCTGGAGCTTGAGGTTAACAATGGGGTTCGATCAACTCTACTGCAGTTGGGTTGTTTGCGTTCCTGCCATCCTGGAACATTACTCATCAAGTCATATCAAGTACTGATCCGAACAGCATCATTACTGATCCGAACGAATCATTAAGGAATAGGGACGTAACGACTCACCATGAGTCAGTTCAAGAATCGATTCACTTGAAGCAGGATTCTAATCTGTGTTCATGTTTAATCAATCGATATTCACTTGAAACAGCAGAGGGCGCTGCCGCTATTCACCTAGTTGCCAAATCGGCTTCATTAAAAATAGTTTTGTACCTAAATCAGAAATAAAATGGCCCTAGTTATTTAGATGAATAAATCACAAATATCGTATTATTTTATTTTCAAGAGAAACTTTCCAGTGAACTTGGTCCTAATCGTCAAGTTCTTTTTATTAAAAGAAAAAAATATGACACATTGGGGGTATATGTTGACTTGGTTATATGGGAAGAGCTTTCAATATTAAATGAATAACAGTATATCTTCTAATCTTGTTCGCTCACCTTTTTTGCTGGCCCTTCCAGAGCAACAAGAATATTCTTTCCCTTTCTAACAAGAGGCAGTGCCCTCGTACAATTGATTTCACATTATAGGAAAAGGAATGTGTTTTATTGTACGTGTTCCATTTTGCCGCAGCTCCTAGAAGGAGTGATTGTAGTCCTTTCTGGCCATGTCCTTGTTTTTGATTGCCTGCTGGAGCATCTGCCCGTGGTCGTTCATTTTCTAAAAGCCAAGAGAAAAAAGAGAAGCATAACAAGCCGTGAAACTTAGACTCTGACCTTTATGCCGTGACCTGAAATATTAAAAATATTTGCACTAGATGTCAGTTCAGTCCAGGATGCGTATGAACTGGAGAGTAGGGAGAGGAACAGTGTAGAATTGAGTGGGTGTGTGTGGGCGTGTGGGCGTTCATGCTGGTTTATTGCTGAACCATCATAATAGACGACTGCTGAAGTGCCGCTTCTTTCTGAGCGGCTGAATCAGAGCGCCCACGCTGAATGAGAAGTGCAGGATGCGCCTGCCTGAGTCTTCCATCCTCCATCATCTTCAGGACCACAGCGTCACGCCTGGCATGATGAAATGAGGAGGTCCTGGTGGCCTGCTGCGTTCTGCATGCACACTCCTCGGGCTTTGTGTTTGTGCACCACAGGACGAGTGATTACGCTCAATAATCGAGTAATAACATTTTGTTTCATGAAATACTTTTCTACTCACTGCAGTCATGGTCTTGCAGAGTCGGATAAGATCTCATAAGATGTATGTGGGTGGGAATGAGAACATATTAGGCTGGAAACAAAAGCAGGTCCTGTATTGTAAACCAGTCCTACGCCTTGAAAAAAAAACACAGTTTTAAACCATCATGTAGATCTCACAACAACATCCCACTGCACTAATGTATAATACAACCCCTCTCCACGGGTACTTAAAATATAAATGGCATGTTTTCCTAATTTAATGTCTAAATGCATTAGGTTTGGATGGGGTGACATCATTTTCAGAAGTTTTCACAGGTTAAACTGTTATGTGAATCCTTTCGGCTGCTCTCGTTAGGCTTCGTCACAGTTGGTAGATAGATCCTGGTGCAACCCTCCTATTTACCCGGGTTTGGTCAGGTAAGTAGGTAGGTAGAGATAGGTAGGTAGGTAGATAGATGTATTGGTTGGTTGGTTGTTTGGTAGGTAGGTAGGTAGGTAAGGTAGGTAGGTAGGTAGGTAGGTAGGTAAGGTAGGTAAGGTAGATAGATGTATTGGTTGGTTGTTTGTTTGGTAGGTAGGTAGGTAAGGTAGGTGGGTAGGTAGGTAGGGAGGGAGGTAGATATATTGGTTGGTTGGTTGGTTGGTTAGTTGCTAGGTAGGTAGGTTGATAGATGTACTATAGTCAGTACTACACTAAAACTAAACCTGACAATGAGATCAAAACCACAGTTCGAGAACAGAGAGAACAGAAATAAACCCTGAATGGCGCCATATTTTACTCACTCACACTCATGAGCAATTTTTTTTAATGTTTTTTGGTATTGGGAGACTTTAAGAGAAACTTCTTACAGAAGGTGATCAAAGGCAACGATCAAATTCAGGTGCTCGGGTCCTGAGGGAAAATAAATGAATAATTGAATTGAATTTGTATTCTTGGTTCAAAACATTTTTTTTGTCTCATAATGGTCACCACAAGCTGAAAAGAATCAAAGACTGTTTCAGTGTTTGATGTTCCGATGGGCATCGATCACATTAAAGAGACTCGCATTGTGTCTGGGACTGCGTCTATGTGTGAAGGTTAATAGTGTGGGATAAAGGCCCTTAATGCTCGTTCACATGAGCTAGGATGAGCACCCTACTAAATTCAAGGTAAACTTCAAAGTAAAAAAACTTCTCAGAATTCACAGAATAGTGCCACATCTCGCTCCATTAATTAAACAGGTTAAATGGAAGCTATAATACAGAACAGCCTAACCTAGAACATCCACCTCCCGTGTCCACGCTATTGGTTAATAGTTTTCTAAACTCAGTTACCCGAGTTGTCATTTTAGCTGCTTTAGACTTCACCAGCTTGGACATTTTGACTAACTGAACTGCCGTAGTATTGCTAGGACCGCCTGATAGTGCGAATTAACCAGAAAACACGAGGCACTTGAACGCTACGCAAATGAAAAACGTTGATTTGCTTAATAAAAATTTCACAGGAGAAAGCTTGTTGTACTCGGTTTGGTTCATTTAGCAGGGCTTTAGCTTTAGCTGTGATGATATTCTACATTCGTTCTTTTATTCATGCCATGTTAATCTTAATTAAACAGGGGCTGATTAGCAACATTTAAAGACCAAGTGAGGTAATGATTTTGGTGGCATAGTGGGTAGCACTGTCGCCTCACGTCGAGAAGGTCCTGGGTTCGATCCCTATGTGTGCATGTTCTCCCTGTGTCCTTGTGGGTTTCCTCCGGGTGCTCCGGTTTCCTCCGACAGTCCAAAAACATGCAGGTTAATTGCAGACACTGAATTAAGTGAACGCTTTGAATGTTACCTGAATAAAATAAAAACATTTCTCTGAATTTTCCTATAAATCACAATCTGAACTAAAAGCAAATAGTTGTGTTGTTCATGTTGCATTGAGAACATCTGTTGAACATCGACGCTAAAGAAAGAAAGTGAACCCCCATATTAATGACGTCTCTAAGAGTTTAGACGCTGACGTTGGACATGTTGGTTTCACAGGTGTTTTTTCTTCATTAAAAAGGTACTTTATTATTAAGTTCTCTAGACGTGTCTGCTAGTTTGATCCACACCTTGGAGAAAACTTTTACACAACCTTAAATGACCTTAAATGCTGTCCGCTGCCTCTGTTGTACTGAAGATGCTTCTGTATTTTGTCCAGGGTTAGACTGCCCAGCTTTGACCCTGCAGAGCTCTCGAAGTCTGGACACCCTCTCAGATCTCAAACTGCAGCGTCTGGAGGCGGAGCTTGAAGGGGCGCGGCACGAAGCACAGGGGGCGTGTCAGCGGGAGGAGGAGCTAAAGGCCGAGTGCGAGAGACTACAAGAGGAATTGGGAGAGCTTCAGAACAGCCAGAGACAGCGGGTCAGTCGTTACTATAAATAAATCTTAATGGTTTATTTACTCCTCCTGTGTAAACAGTGCTAGTTTTATTTTAGCCTTTTAGTTTTGTGTTGTCCTATTAAGATTTTAACATCATGTTGTACACTTCGGTTACATCCATGATTCGAATGTTCGACTGTGGGAGAAAACCGGAGTACCCGGAGTAAACCCACACAGACATAGGGAGAACATGCAAACTCCACACCCCACCCCACCTGGGGATTGAACCCAGGACCTTCTGGCTGTGAGTAAGATATTCCTTTATTAATCCAGCAGTGGGGAAATTTGCATTGTTAAAGCAGTGCAGAGGACAGAACAGTGTCAGAGAAATAATTTAAACAATATGTAAAAAAAGAGAATATAAAAAATACTGACTAATACTTAAAATCGAATACATTTCACCGTGTGTGTGTTATGAGTGCTACCCACGTCACCACCGTGCCACCATAGTTACCGTGTAAAGCTTTCCAGGACCAAGGTCAGTCCGAGGAACAGGAGTTTGATTTTTACTCTCAAACTTATTTCGAGTTGTTAAAAAAAAGAAGTGGAACATTTTGGAACTTGTAGGTCTTGCTATCTGACATGAAGGTCACAAAATAATCCACAATAAGAACATCCTACATACAGTTACACATTGATTCTTTGCTTTTTTTAAGACTTGGCCACCTTTCCAATACAGCCATAACCATGTCAACCAGTCAGGAGTTTATGAGCTGGTCAGATTTGCTTTGGTTTCAGATGTTTTTGAGATGGACTCATCTTTTCCCAACATTTAATGGGATGAATAAAATAAAAAACAATAAGAAAACACACACACACACACACACACACACACACACACACACACACACACACACACACACGCACAGCGTCCACAGCCTCTGTCTCCATGCCTATGCCTAAAGCTACTAGGGCCAAAGAGATTACAACTTTAGCCTTACGTTTCAGTTATGGACTACGCTAAATGTTGTTCTTGGTGTTTTGGGTGCAGGAGGTGAGCGCCACCTGTGCCCAGTGTGACGTGGAGTGGATAAAGAAAGTGGGAGATGAACAGTAAGTAACTACTGCGATTCTTATTTTATATTAAATGTAGTCCAGTTTGAGACAGCATTGAAAGTTCACATAAATAAATATAACATCGAGCAGTAGGGGGCAGTATAGGGTTATTACATATGTACATATGCACATGACGTGTAAATCACCAAGCTTTCATGAACACACTGAAACTCCTTTTTCATCATCTGCCCTGATCTCTCTTCATTGTCCTCTACACACCAGTTTAAAGCATGTTTGAGTGTAGATGGAGAAATGCTATGAACTGAAAGTGTGCTCGGAGAAACCCACTCCTTTTCCACCTCACTCACTTCAGAGTTTCATCTTTCTCAGGGTCTCTTTTCTTGTAAGTGCTGCTATTTAATGTAAATGCCCAAACGCCGATACCACAAGATGCTTTGCTGGTTGGCACTTATTGGTATTTGTTAAAGATTTTTTACATTCATTTCCTGTGAGTGGGTGAAATCAGGCAGATTTTCTCCTGACCACGAAATACGTGAACTAAAAAAAAAAATCACAGCCAACTCTGCCATGATCTGTTTAAAAAGTGCTTAACATTCATGCAGATTTATTTGCATTTTACATTTATATTTAGGCAGGATAAAGACATTAGAAACAGGGCTGTGCAGTGTTTGTTCACTGGCAGCATTCATCTATTGTTATGATATTAATCTATAGATTTTCTGCTACTTCTGGTGGTGGTTTGGTTTTCTTTGGATAAATTATTTAGGAGTTTTTACACCCCATTAATTGACGCCTTTATCCAAAGTGACTTACAGTGCTGTCACAGTAAGCAGTTTGATGGTGGTTAAGGGCCTTGCTCATGATTTGTATATTTATTTATTTAAATTATTGCATCCTTGAGAAGTAAGTTAAATTCGATTGGTTTAAAAAGGGTGTCCGCAATATACACTAATCAGAAATAATTATTGTTAATTATAATAATTACTGTTAGTTAAATAATTACTGTCAAAAGCAGCAATCTGGCAGCGGTGAGTTTTGAACCAGTGACCTTCTGATTACTAGTCTATTGACCTAACCATTTAGCTATCGCTTGACCACAATTTATTATTAACATTAATATTAATTATAAAACACAAATGTTGCTGTTTTGTCAGCAATTATTAAACTTAACAGTAATTATTTCTGATTAGTGTATATTGCGGACACCCTTTATAAACCAATCGAATGTAACTTACTTCTCAAGGATGCAAGAAATTAAATAAATAAATATACAAATCATATGAGTCTCAATTAAAGTGTTTACATAAATAATTTGGCATAAAACCTTACAGAAACTTTACATACTTGAGAATCAGACTGGCCTCTTCATGATTACAACTTCAGCCTATTATATGTTTCCCAACAAAATGTTATTCGTTTTATTTAAAGATCCTGCAGGGCTAACTGAGTAAAGATAGTGTACACATTTTAAGATTTAGTTTATTAAATTTAAGATCTGAAACATCACTTGTTGATTTCACCTCCCAGTTTAAGCAAAAATGAACTAGTGTTTAATTTAAGTTGATGTTTTAGATCATTTGTAATAAATCCTGTCCAGACATCTCATAATGTTCTGCTGCCGTATATTTTATAGTTTGTATACAGGTCAGCTAGCTTTTTTAGAGAGGGTGGGTTCATAATAAACATTTTAAGACTACAAATGTTTTTAGTTTCTTTCAATGTCGATTTTCATTCATTTGAAGTGATAGCTGTTTATCCTGATGAAAACAGCGCCCCTACACACACACACACACACACACACACACACACGGCACAGGTGTTCACGGTCAACATCCTGATTGAGCTGGCCAGGTACTTCGTTGCACAACATCATAGTCTTCAAATAACACTGGAGCTACGGACACTTTTCAAACCCAATGTTCATAAATGTTCATAAATCAGAACTTCTGCAGGAGCATGCACAGGAGACCCGGTGTGGTCTTGCTTAAATACCTGTGAATTTTCTCGGAAGCGACATTTCCTTTATGTATCTTCATTTCCTCAACATACCTTCACACATATGCAAGCCCCCGTCCTGACAGCACTGATGCACCAGATTCGAACCTTGCGTTCAACCCTAAGCATGGTGTTAACATTGCCATATTTCTTTCAGTCCTCGCCCGGCACAGGTACTGGACATTGGCTCATTCTCATGCTAGAACCAAATGAACGAACCATGACAGCACAGCCTAAACTATTCACCAATCTCTCAAATCCTCTGTCATGTGTGTGGTACCCGGCTGCTTTTTTCCACCTGCACAAGAGCAGTTCACATGTACCTCAATCTACATTCTGGCTGCAAAAATAATGCTAGTTTGTCCAAGCTTGACCTGAATTTACCTAACCATTTTTGAAATGTACGTTCTTATGCTCTATAGCTGGACAACATCTGTCAGAAGCAAGTAAACAAGTATTCTAGGTTTTAGTTTCCATAGCAAATGTCAGCTACAGCTCATGCAGGCTGCTTTTGTGTGCCTACCCACACCTACATTCACTCTCAGAAACATCAATATCCTTTCAAAAATGCCATGACACATAGACGTACCCACTCACATGTTCTCTCAACACATATGTACAGGTAGATACATGACAGGGTGTGGGCGGGGTCCTAATGTTTGTGTATATACAGTAATACGCATTAAATACTTCATTAATCATGATCAAGGGCAGTTCAGCCTGTTCAGGCCTAATATTAGTATTTATGATCGTCTTGGTTAGCGAGTGCTTTCGTTTTGCAGTGCTGCCTTAAATAGATCTGCTCTGGCTCCTCATCATATAGGAATCTGTACCGCTCACTTTGACACAATGCCTGTAATTCTAAGCTTTATTACTCTCGATATAATTCACTGATCTGTCAAGTCAACTACCAGTTATTCTGATAACTTCCACTGTTCCAGGATATTCTCATTTAAATATGGGTCGCAATTGTGTCCTACACTCCTACTGTAGTATGTTCATCCTCTTCATTATTAATAGGTTTCTTTAATATTGCCAGCATATAAGCTTTGTTGCATTCCCCTTTACAGATTTAAGAGATCACACCTTCAGGGCCATGGTGTAGTGTGTAGAAGTGAAGTTAAAGTGTCAGACGTGTGAAACTCATTACCTTAAACATTAAGCAGTGTGCCTCAGAGGTCTACCCATGTTTTGCAAGTTTTCTCTACTAGGGACCTGAATGAACCTTTAAGGTGGGCCAGAGTGGCATAAATGGCCTATGGCATCATAGGCACCACGGTTAGAACAATGCTTCAGCTTTTTGGGATCAGTGCTGTAAAGTAGTTTTGATTTTATCAAATTGTTTATTTTAGATTCTGTGATTTGCTGATGAACAGCAAGTTGTAAGTCATGAACCTTTAAGACTAAGCTTCACATGTTCCGATTATTCTGCAAAAGCTTTGTCGCTCCTTCCTCTTTAGGTTCAGCTTTAGCTATGTCAGTTTGTCGGTGGAACTTCCTTCTCCTTTTTCCACATGCACCACATAGACTTTTCTGTAATTCATTCATTCATTCAGACTTCATTTCTCAAACCTGCAAAAACACAATAAACATGAAACAAAGTCAAGTAAAAAGAATCAAGTAAAAGACCAGAAGAATATGAATGCAATGGAACACAGACAGTGTCTCTGCCCCAGAGCTTCTTGCTTCTATACTGGGCTCAGGTTACCTGGAATATTTGGTTTGTTCTCAACTTCAGTCTTGTAACAAAATGCTTTACTTTATGCTCATTAGGAGTTTAAATGAGTAAGTGTACACTTTATATATATATATAGCTTGTCACTAGATGAGTAATTTGGATCACGATCTGCTGTGGCGACCCCACACTCGAGAGGACTACTGTTCTACTGTTCATCCTGGAATAAAGCACATTTATGTTCTTTAGATTAAAACATAAGCCGCTCGAGAATTGTTGTTCTGCTTTCATGGTCTGCATTTTATTGTCTTCTTATTGCTGTGCACATATTTACTGAACATTCATTCTTTCAGACCAGTGATTTCAGTTTGAAAAGCAGCTTTTAAAACATCATTCCATTGTAAGAGAGTTTTATTACTCATTCATGTTAATATACTTCCTTAATAGAGCAGCAGTAACAAAAATATTAGATTTTATTCTGTAGATTTATTCTCCATATCTGCATTTTTGTGTTTTTTTTTTTACCTTCTATTTATTTTCATGTTGTGATTATATAATAAAAAAAAACATTTAGATGAATTCATCTACTCAGAGTAGCACCACTACTAGTCTCTCAGAACTGCTACCACCGACACCCAGGAATAATGGGACTATAATTTCACATCAGCTCTGTTTCCTAATGTATACGAAAGGTGTGTGTGGATGAACTGTATCTAAGGAATTAAAGCTCATTCTTTTTCATTACAAAGAAAAAAATAATTCCTATCAAAGTTCACTGATTACACTAATGCTTTGCCGAAAAAAACCCACAAGCTGTAAATACTTAAATCAAGCCGATTCTAAGATACAAAGGGAGAAGTGTTAAAATGTGTAAAATGAGCTTGTGTTTGTGTAGCTGCCGTGTCACAATTCTCCCTACTTTTGCTTATCTGACACCACAGGAGGGTGAAATGAGTGTAAAAGTGCCGCTTTATAGCAAAGCTCTGGTGATTTGTGTGAAATTGGTCTGGGTGTGATCAGATAAAGCTGATCTCATGACAAACGTCACGTCAGCCGGCACCAGCTTGTCATGCACGACTTGACAGTTCTGTTTTTGATTTTGATCTGGAGAATCTGCTGTCGATCTTCAGGTTAGAAATGAATGAGTGGTGGCGTCTGATTCATCGTAGAGTATTAATAGTGGTGCACTGTAGAGCAAAAGAGTCCGGACCTCTGAAGACGTATGTTTGGGTTTCTCCTGTGTGTTCCGGTGTCCTCCTCCAAAGTCCAAACTGATGCAATCAGGCCAAAGGGAGGTACTACTATTGCCCTATGTGTGTGTGTGTGTGTGTTTGTGTACTATTTCTCCAATAAACCAGACCCTCTATGACCCCGACCAGGATAAGCCAGTGGTATCACCGCTTTAATTATCAGTAAGTCAGGTGTAAATCTTTTTTGATTGTTTGTGGTGAAATAAAGCTCATTTTACCCAAGTCACCCAAGTTCCAAAGGCTTTTAATTCCTGAAACTTGTGTTTATTGTGTTTGTGTATTACAGCCGTCAATGTGGTAGAATCTTCTCTCAGCATATGGTAACAAATGTAATGTTCCCTAATCACTATTTCAATAGATGTGATAAATCACCAACCCGAGTTCCTTATGATTGTGCACAAAGAAACATTATAAAACTTGCTTTAGAAGGTCCTGGGTTCGATCCCCACGTGGGGCGATCTAGGTCCTTTCTGTGCTGAGTTTGCATGTTCTTCCTGTGTCTGCTTGGGTTTCCTCTGGGTATTCCGGTTTCCTCCCACAGTCCAGAACCAAAAACAAGACTATAAAACACCAGGTCCATAAGGGCCCACGGGTGCACAATAAGACCCAAATAAAGCAATCGGTGCCATTAAAAGCAAAACAATGTATACTTTTTAGCACACTAATACCAAACTCTGTATACTCCCTTACAGAGTAAACCTGGCCCTGGCTTACACGGAGTTAACTGAGGAGCTCGGCAGGCTCCAGGCACTGAGCACCAAGCAGACCGAGATCCTGAGGAAGGTCTCACAGGAACCGACCAGTCCAGGTACATTACTTCTTCTTTTTTTATGATTTAAAATGTAAGAATTGCTGAACATTGTCTCATCGGGCTGCCAAATGATGCGTTGTGCTTTCCATCAGCGGTGCACTATTAAAAATTTCACTAACTATATTTTATACTCACGGATCTATTATAGAACCGCCGAATCATACAAACAATGCAAGCAGAAGAACGTCATCTGCCTTTCAATAATGGAAACTAGACCAAAAGCAGAAGCAGATAAACATGCTGGTGGTAGTGATGATTCCTGTACATTACTGATCGCTATCTTTTATTTGCAGGAAGCCTCACAGCAGTAGAGTTTCAATTGTTACTTTTTCAGTTCGAGCAAAATGAATTTTCTTTTTTTTTTATTCGTGTTACAGAAACCAACAGTTAATTTCCATAATTCAGTCAAAACAGAAAAGTGTAAAGGTCATGATTAGAATCGAGCAAATGAGCCGTGAGGAGCTAGATCGACTTTATTTTGGAAAAGCATGTTGAGCATTAAAAGAGGAAACAAGTCATTAAAAACGCCGGTGAGTCTGACAGCCATGCTAATGACAGATCACGTTTTTGGCTCGTGTCGTTGCTAAGCACCTGAACTAGCGGCTTAGGAATATTAAAAGTAATCAACATCATTAATTTAATTTAAAAGCGGTATTGTTAAAAAAAATGTTGGAGATCTAAACAGACGATGAGGCATCTTCAGAAGCTTGTTGTTTCACTTTTATATTGAGTTGGAAGCGCTGAGGGCGGGAGGTGGAGTGATAAGTAGAGTCTAAAAGGGTTTACTATAAGAGGAAGATGATTTTCATGTGATGATTTTAGTAACATGAGCGTGTAGCCACTGACGCGTCGCTGCTTTCACATCATCATCAAATGTACATTTACATTTACAGCATTTAGCAGATGCCTTTATCCAAAGCGACTTACAGTACAGTATACAGTCTTAACAATGACGGTTAAGGGTCTTGCTCAAGGGCCCAACAGCAGCAACCTGGCAGTGGTGGGGCTTTGAACCGGTAAAAATCAGTATGAAGTAAAGCTATAAAGGTTGTCTCACAGTCTATTGTTTTTCTCTCCTATCTATATGTTTAGTTCAGCGGCATTCTCCTGTGCCTCACCAGAGGCACTCACCTGTGCCCCAACGGCACTCCCCCATCCACCAGCGCCACTCCCCCATTCAACAACGCCACTCCCCCATTCAACAAAGCCACTCCCCGATCCAGCAGCGCCGCTCCCCAGTGCTCCAGCGTCTCTCCCCGGACATGCACCGCCGTTCTCCCCTGGCCGAGGTCACCAACGGCCCGGCGTCATACACCTGCAGACCTGCCACTCAGCACCTCAGAGCCAGCTTCCAAGGCCGCCGCAGCTACTCGGAGGTCGCCGACCCTTCTGCCTATCAGCGCCCGCCACGCTTTACCCTCGACCCCGTCTCCACCCTGCCAAAGCCCCGGCCCTATGTCGACAGCTACCACAAGCAGCAGCAGCAGAAGCAGCCACACTCCCATATCCTGGCTCAAAGACAAAGCTCCCAGTCTGGAATTCAGGCCATGGGAGGAGAAGTCAGTATGGCGGAATCCCCCAGACACTCCAGAGATCTCTCTTTTCAGCATCCAGAGCTATCGCATTTGCATTACGAGCCTCAGCGAAGTCCCTCGCCGCTACACACACCCTCCCAAGCTGCCCATTCTTCAGACGAAGAAGAAGAGTGGAACTGTCCTCACCCCATCAGTCCCCCGCGAACACTGGGTACTTCTGGTCCTGCCTCCAGCATGAGAAGCCCCGCTTCTTGTTCTGCCTTTCCTGTCCCAGCACGCAACAACACCTTAAGCTGCCACTCACCTGGTTACCTGCATGCGGAACATGCCCAGTCCTGGCCTTCCATCAATGTAAGTGTGGTCGGGATGTGAGCAGATTATTAGAAATCATGCACATGCAGGTCTTCAATTACTTGTAGATGAAGAAAATGAAACCTTAATAAGAATATAATTAAATATCATTTGGATGAGTGACTGCCCTCAGCACAGCATGACATTGACGTAGAGATGGAAATATTGGGGATGATGTGGTTGTTGCTACGCATAACTCAGTTTTCTGTATGCTCAGACTCTAGCTTTGAATCAGTGGTTTATTTGTTTTTACCACAAGATGGTGTGGGTTGGTGGAGTGCTTAGCAGTACAAGTTTAGCAATATTAACCGTTCTGGTAATGCTGCTGCACCCAAAACATTTACTCCAGTGCCGTACATAAACGATTAAAGCATTTTAATTGTGTAATATCCTGTAACACAGCAGGTTTAGAATCTGGGACTCACTGAGCAGTTGGTAACCCCTTTCTTTCTCTAAAAATCCTCCACTTTATACCCAAAAGCAGGTAGCCGAGTTTGTTAATTGGCCATTTTGTTACAGAATTACTAGCGTAATATTATCATAAGCATGAAGTTCGACCTTCTTTTGGTTTTTAATTATTTTTACAGCAAGAATTGATTAGCAAATAGTAAACTGGCTTGCAAATGATGTTACAGTCTTAAAGGTGTTACCTGATCCTTTCCATAACTACAACAACATTTAAAGCATGTCATTTATTTAATGTCATTAACTGTACACACATTTCAGCGTACACATTGTTAATGGAGAGCATACATTTATTAAATAGGGGTATTCACATACCTCGGGTCAAATAATGTACTGGAGTAAAACAGGAAATAAAAGAAACATGAGGTCACAATTGCTGTTGCCAACTTGCTATACTGCATTAAATCTTACCTGGCAAATATTGATTGTACTGGTGAGTTACCAATTTAAAAGGGATTATAGTGATTGCTGGCTCTGTGGTGTTTAACATGCAAGGCCATGGTTATAATACATAATAGTGGGACACATTCCTTCGATATTTAAATGTAAATCAACAGATTACCATGTTGTTGAAATGGCAGTAAACTGGCATGCAATGTTTTAGGATGACCGGATACACCCCGATCAGCCCCTCGCCGCACCCCTGTTGGTCCCCCCGATAAGAAGCTCATGACTGAGGCATTGTTACTGTGTTATTAAATAACTGAAATACATTATGACTATTAAAGTCAGTTCAGGTTAAACGTTTCTGTTTTATCTGCAGCTCTGGATTGAAACCGAGGAAGAGACTGATGTAAGGAGCTGCCCGCTATGCCAGCTCATCTTCCCTGACGGCTACCCAGACGATGCCCTGATCAAGCACATTGACTCGCACTTGGAGAACAGCAAGATCTGACACCACAACCACCTTGCTGTCCTTTAAACCCACATAACACTCATTAACGGCTTCTGCAGGTTCAGTGGGGGACGACAGGTCGGGCCAGGCGAGGTCAGATCCTCATAGATGGACGATTGGGAAATAAACGCTTCACGTCAATATGTTCATAAAACGAGGTCACATATGTCTAAAAATAGACTTTTTATGACTAACTCTTGGTAGAGACGATATGACGTACGTGCTACAGTAAGCGCAGGTTCCGTTTGGTTCCAGATGAACTTGTGCTGACGGTGTAGGTGCGGTGTGCATTAGCAGCCCACAGATCTGCTCCCTGAGCACACTGTTAATGGCCCTTTTGTTTTTACCAGATTCGTATCGATTTGAATGCCTTTATTTGTCATTACACATATACAGAATCACTGAACAATGAAATTCTTTCTTCGCATATCCCAGCCGGGGTCAGAGTTCAGGGTCAGCCATGGTGCGGCGCCCCTGGAGCAGACGGGGTTAAGGGTTTTTGCTCCTATATATCCAAAATATTTGTCGTAATGACTATTTGAGCAGATGCATCTGTCCTGCCCACGTCCAGCATGCTTGATTAGGCATCTTAGCTACTCTACTGTGTCACTTTGTAATTAGAAAGGAAAAAAGTTTTGCACTAAGCAAGTTTGATTCCTGTGAGTTTACTGTGTAATTAGAGCTTATAAGAGAAAACAGAAATGTAAATTGGGTGCCATATTTGTTCTGGGCTCTGATAATCATATTTAGGCCCTAACTCATCTAGTATCTGACCCCCTAAAAACTTAACCCGGCTCACGGTGAGAGCTTTACACTGTGTTTTTTTAAGTTTAATTGATTAGGCCATGGCATGAGGTCCTTTAGTTAGTTTAAATATGGCGTGAGTGATCAGGTTAAAATGCAGAGTGATGAAAAGAGTCTCTAAAAAAATAATGAAACACTATTAATAAGGTTAAATAAGCATTCATGGAATATTACTTAAAATTAAATTGTAAATCAAATAATCAATAATTCAGCTTCTCGAGCTGTTACTTAATCAATCATGGGATCCAAACGAAGGTCTTATAGGGTTTAGACCCCATTTCTGGACTACTTTAGTTTGGAATTGGAAATTTCTATAAATTCTGTGATTCTTAGTAGGATTGATCTCAAGTTGGTCTTTCAAGGTTTTCTTTTTGACTTTGTCTGAGATTAACACAACATCCGGCCTATATAATGTTGCTAATCTTAAAATCAGGTAGTCGGGAAGGCCTCGGATTACTAGTCCGGTCCTGTAAATAGTGGCCGGGCGGTCAAGTTGTGTGGATTAAACTATTCATCTATTCATCCATGGATCAAGTTCAGTGTATCGAATTCAACTCTATAAGATTATATAGATTATACTTGTGTCTTAAAATGATCAAATGCCACACTTGATAGATTGGTCGAGAGACCTTAATATAACTATTGATAAATGTATTTAAAACACGATTGAATCAAAATGCTTCTATGATTTGTCTTCCTGTGTACAAAATCATTTTATATTGACTTGTAAACTATACAGTATCTAACCACAATATTAACGACCTGCTCATATCGAACGGATACACGGATATTTATCAAGGTTTTATGAGTGCGAGTGATATAAGGGATCAAACTTCAATTGTGTGGTTTATTCTCCTACGTTAAGATCTTACTGTTGTGTTTCTATTATATAAAGTCTTATAAGTGACAAATCCTTACAGGTCTTTAAGAAGAAAGAAATAAAATCTTATACTGGTTCCAGTAGCTAATACACGAGACAAAGTGAAGCAAATGAATGAACTAGAATTTTATATTTATAAGCACTAGTAGACAATCTACATTCACACAATCTTGACAAGTGCTTTGAATGATTCATTTTTTCTGACCACACCACAACTGTTTTATTAAAGATTCTTTATTGTCTCCTCTATAAGTGTACCTTACCTGTATCTACAACCATGTAAGTGTATTGTAATAACATGTAAAATCTATGTATATAGATAGGTCTTTAGGAAGCTCTAATGAGAGACATTGTTTAACTGACTCAGGACGTAATTGTTGGATTTTGCTAATTGCTAACCACACGCATTGCTTTAATTCTACCCTGGTGGCCACGGCAAAAAAAAAAAATCAGCTTTCTGTGGGCGTCCTGTACTGTGTCGTGAATTCTCCTTGCAGTTTTTAATTACCTGTGTGCACAGTCTGGGTGCTAACTATCCCAGTGACCAAGTTAGCTACGAAAGCGAAAGCAGAACAGAGCGATCACATCGGTGAAGCCCCAAGTGATTACCGTAAATTCCGGCCTATAAGCCGCTACTTTTTACCGGCACTTTGAATACTGCGGCTTTTAGCACGGAGCGGCTAATACAAGTTTTTTTTTCATAGCGCCAAAACAGTAGACCAATAAAATTGAAGAATAGTTCACAGAGATCCAATGAAATTGTGCGATACA
>JAYDZG010000008.1:13054026-13064659 GCA_034509265.1 Microcambeva bendego | reverse complement strand
ATATTTAATAAGCATATTTAATAAGCATCTTTAATAAGCATATATAATATGAATATATAATAAGCATATATAATAAGAATATATAATAAGAATATATAATAAGCATATTTAATAAGCATATTTAATAAGCATATTTAATAAGAATATTTAATAAGCATATATAATAAGAATATATAATAATCATATATAATAAGCATATATAATAAGCATATATAATAAGAATATATAATAAGAATATTTAATAAGCATCTTTAATAAGCATATTTAATAAGGTGGTGGTTTTGCCAAGATCACTTGTTTCCTGCTGAGACTGAAATGTTCGTATCAGTTTCTTGTGAAATGCTTTCCTCGTTGTTTTTCTTACTTTTCTGTCTCCTGCTTTTGACCTTTTTTGCTACAGATCACTCAGCTGAAAATCGACCACAACCCGTTCGCTAAAGGCTTCAGGGACAATTACGAGACGTAAGTCAACTGAAACTGACACCGAACTAAGTCATGCTGATCAATATTAATACTAACTAATAACTAATTCTTAATAAAAGAGAGAACGCATTCAACATTCTGCTTATCTAATAACGCAACACGAACGACTGTACAACATCAATAAATCAGAGTCCAGACTTCAACATGTATGGATTTGTACATAATAGAATTATGGATTTGTTTTTCTCATGAACTGTTTTAACTTCCACAGTGGAAGGGAACAAAGGAACATTTGATTTTTGGATGTCTTGTGTTACCAGTTCTTGTCAGATCATGCCACATCGTTTCTGTTATGTTAAACATTCTACAGACACAAAATTATATCTCTAGTTCTCGTTGTTTTGGTATATATTAATTTATATATTTGAATGGATTGTTATGTATTGGTGGCACGGATGTGCACTGGGTTACTGAGGCTCTTTTAATATTAACATAGACGCCTGATTTTGAACCTGACCTTGATGTTTCCCACACAGATTATATGCACCGCCTGATTCGGAACGTATCACCCCGTCTCCAACAGAGGGCCAGCAGCTCATGGCAGCTAGCTGCTATCCACGCCAGCCTTATCTCTCCGACCAGTACATGAGTCCGATGCAGCACGGTCGCTTCTACAGCTGCGAGCCTGTCAGCATGGCACAGCCCTGTCTTAAAGACCCAAATGGAGGCCCGCATGGGCGCTGGTACCTTCCCGGGCAGCAGGGGACCGCCTCCAATCTTCTGGACTTTAGCTCTTATGAGGCTGATTACTCACCAAACAGTCTATACAAGCACTTCCCTCTGCAGTCATCTCCCCACCACACCCTGGGCTACTACCAGGAGAACCCATTTACTTCTGGTGCTATGTCTAATGCCAGCCCTGGAACATGGAGCACGGGAAGGCCTTCACCACAGTACCTCAATCACGTCCACCCCGGGAAACCCACGTCAAGCCTCAGCTGGCTCCGACCCATGTCTTCCCCTTCTATGTCCTCCTCTCCTCCAGTAGTAAATTCCCACCTGCATCCTTCTCCATCACCTCTAGAGTCACTGAGGCTGCAATTACTACAGGACAAGCCGAAAGAAGTAGTGGAGGATCTGTGGATGGAGACGCCATCTGTCAAATCAGTGGACTCGGCTGACTCTGGCCTGTATGATGCCGCAGAAGGCAAGAAGAAACGAGTGTCGCCATATACTTCCAGTACTGAGAATTCCCCTTCTATCCGAAGCAGCGAATCCTGTGAGAAGGACAACAGCAGTGACGCTGGCTATTACGGCTTCTACCACCATTGAAAGCTGTTTCCTCTGCACTAGTGGCTCTCCTGCTGAGGCCAGGAAGAGGTTTCAAAGAACTCATCTTTCAGATATAGCACTGGTGCCATTCAGTCTACCCCTTGTGTGTTATTGTTGGTCCCATCATGTGTGTGGTGGTGCTTCCCTGTGGTAGCTGTCAGTGTTAGAAAGGCCAGCTGAAGGTGCTCTGAAGGTCACCTCCATGACAGGTACCCACAAGTTAAGATGATGTGATTGTACTGAAGCACTGGCCTGGAGACACACAGACCTGGGTCAGCTCAAAAGCTGTAGTTGTTTAAAGACGTCTACACACCTGCTGACACTTCCCTCAAGGACTTGTCCAGTTTTGTATAGTGTTTTACATTGTCTCAAAGCAATTGTACCCCACTGTAGGGCAAGACAAGGGCAACGTTGGCAAGAAAAAGTCCATTACAGGTATAATCTTTTCATTATCAAGAAAACAAGAATCAACACGAACCAAAATATCAACTTACTAGAAAAAGGTGAAAAATCTGAGATGTCTTTACTTCCAGAAACAAATTTGTTTGTTTAGTAAATCACAGTCATACAAGGTAGGCATAATAGTCACCCACAATATTAATATAAGAATGGAACAGATGTAGAAAAAGATGCAGCATTCATGTTTAAAAATAGAATTCCTGCTGTGCGTCCAGGGTTTTGAGAAGGAACTGGACACACGCGGCCTTGACCAGGATAAAGCAGTCAATTGAATCTAAAAATAATAAGTGTTTAAAACTCCATAAAACTCAACGTTGGTGATTTGTTATTCGTCACGTACTGTAGTGTTTCAGGGGAAACTCAAACTGTCAATGGGTAGAACTGTAGTGAATGATCATTAGAGCCTAAATTGTAAATGTAAAACATTATTATATTAATATTATTATTATTATTACCACTATTAGTGAAACGATGTGAGTGGTCAGTGCTCGTTCCACTCATCGTGTCAGCTGTCTTCCATCTAAATCACTCTCAGTAGGTTATGCTCCAACCAGATGAACTTACTGTAATTTCATCTGTGTGTGCATGCGTCAGCAGACCTGTTCTGTTCCTAAATGAACTATTATTAATGTGAAGTCCACTGTTAAGGTCCAGTATGAAGAGCTATAAACAGCCCCATAAAGGATCCTCTTTTGTTTGGTGATTCGATAAGCTCAAAGTATTCATGACCTTTAAGTAAACCATCTTATGTTTACAATGATTTTTCAGAACGACCAGGACTAGCAAAACATTTAATAACCACGTGTGCAATTTAAACATTTATTCTTTGTTAGTCACCTTAAAATTCATTTACATTCTTGACAGATAGAAGATCTAAGACAGTCGCTTTAAGAAAGTGAATTTAATGTAAACTGTATTCAATATTCCACAGCACTGCCAATGTTACTTCTCAGAATATGTGTGTGTTAAATTATAAATCTTAAAATTGTTCACCAAAATATTCATCGTCACCGACTGCTTCATCCTGTTCAGAGTCGTCTCGCCAGTCCTGAGCAGGGACGCAGACACTATGAAGCATTATAGAGCTTAATATAGAGCAATTCTGAGTTCAGAGGAAATCAGTAGGCAGAGTAAAAATATGTCCTGCAAGTGACAGGAAGTAAACCCAGATTCCTAGTAGTAATTCACTCTTCCAGCTGTGTCACTGTACGTTCTATTTAAAGATTGAAGATCTGAGCTCTAAACATTTGTATTAACGTCCAGGTCCTTTATCAGGTAAAAATAAAACATTACTCATTTCAGTTTGCATGAAAAATAAAAACAAATACATTTAAGCAAATCACTCACACAGCATAATAAGATAATACTAGATACATGATTATGTTCAACGAGCCCTGATGCAATGATTTTAATGAATCTATAGATCACAGATCAAGTGCAAATCGTCTCACTGACCTTTACTACGACGTCTACCCACCGTGGCACATTGGGACGTAATACGCCAAACAAAATATGTTCGAATTTTTACTCAGCTGCAGTGCAGATCAGGTATTACAGTGTTTACAGAGCCGTGCCAAAACCAGCAGTGTCATTCTGATTAACCTCAAAAGAACATTCTTACACCAGCATCAGCAAGTCCAGGGGCCTCTCGCAAACTGGTGACGACATGCAGATAGACAGGGTGGAAAAACGGACACCTGGAAGGGGCGTTGTGGTGACCGGGCTTCATCTTTAGTCAGACAACAGCCTACATGAGCAAACCTCAATGACACAGAGGAAGAACAAGCCCGAGTCTGCAGAGCTCTAAAGGTGTAAATGGCCTTTGACAGGTCAGTGGGCGACAAATGGCGTCGACATACATACAGAGGAAACTAAATAAAATAAATATTGTTCATTCGTCTTTTTTTAATAAACTTTAAAAACCACAGGGCTTGTGCTCTCACACTCATGCAGTTAACGAGTAGATGGATAGGTGCCAATGTAAAGTGAAAACATTTACAAGGTCCTCTTGTTCTCTTAGAAGGGTCACCACAGACCAATACAATGCCATCAACGTCTCAAATACTTTTCTATCCTCTCATGTTATGTTTCATGGACCTCAAGCTATAATGCGGGATGCGTCACTGAAGGGATGAACAGAGTTTACAATGATTACATGATTAAAATCATTATCATTATCATCTTTAAACGACCAGATCTTGATTAGACATCAGTAGAAGAGAAGATACGCGATTGTGGGTGTTCAATGCCATCAAACGAACCCGGGGGAATGAATATGGTTCAATTCTCAGTGGTCTCCAGACTAGTTCCAGAGACTCTGTTATATAATCTGTGTCATGCTTATGGCGGCCCAAAAGCACACGTAATGTTAATATTTTCCCTTTGTGTGTGAACTGAATCTGGCAACCATCTATGTGATAAGATTGCACTTACTTTTAAGTACATTTGTAATATATTCTATAATGAAAAGGGATTTTTATGAAATGTTAAATCAGTGTTCTGATCGTCTAGTGTTCTGTAGTTCGGCGCACAGCTTCGGTGTTAAAATGAAATCGGTGTGTGTGTTTCAGCAGCTTTGAACCTGTGACTTTGCATTCACATTGGGACATTTTGTATTTATTTCAGTGCTGAACCAAATAATATATGCTAATACGCTAGCAATATAATCCAAATGACAATCACAGTAAGGTATTCATAGAGCTTTTGTTTATTAAGCTCAGGGCAAATGTGTGCCAGTAAAACACACTTCTGTTATTTAAAATGCATTCATCCAAATTTTAATACGGTTTAAAAGTATTGAGTGTTTATTCTGTTTATCATATATTGAGAAATATTTAACCAGCAACCAGAGATTATTGTTGACAATCAATCGGGGTGAATTTACCTGAGAAAGTTGGTGAACTACATCAAATATCATTCATAGAAATTTTAATTTAAGAGAACTTTAAGAGACTTTTTACAGTTAAATCTTCTTCTTTTTTACAAAATGTGACGAATCGTAATATGACATAAAGGTATATAATATATTTACAATAATTGTGGAATGGAAATGCTTTGGATGACCTCTAGTGGACATTAATGCCCAATATTCTAACCATTTATAAACGTTTTTATAGGATTAATTACGAAAATAAGACGTTTAATGAAAGCCATAGCTCAATAATGAAAAAATGACAAACAATGCAAATAACTGCACATAATTAAAATACTTTTTTAAGATGTTTAATTTTTTTAATTGTGAGGTAGTTCAGCAGATGTTGGTGCTTCACAGTTTAACGATCCTGGGTTTGATCCTTGCCTCTGTTGATCCTGTTAAATGTTCAACAGAGACCTTTGCTCTGGGTGTTGCCTTGTCATCTAAAATGACCCCCTAGATGTTAATGGGTGCAAATGAAAGAATAATGTGTACCTGTATTCTTGTCTGCATGTTTGCAGGGTTCTTGAGTTAGGCTCTGGACCCACCACCAAGTTGATCAGAAAAGTTAAATTATGGATAAATAAATAATTGTTAGAGAAATGTTGCTTAATTCACATTATTTCTCTTATCTATGTATTCAGTCATCTATTTATATTTTCCAACCTGTTTATCCTGATCAGGCTTTCAGTGGGTCCAAGTACAAGGTGTGAATGAAGTTCATTGCTGGGCAACACACACACTTGCTTACTTACATCAAGGTGCCTAGTAGCCTGTTGTAGTTGTTCCTTCTGTCTGGTTTCGGAGATCAGGGGTGCAGACTTGAGGAGAACATGTTCAGATGAGAACTGAGAGGCAAGGATCAAAAGCGAGGTGTTTGGTAGCACCCACCTACCAGCTCTGTCAGCCTGCAGAACGCGGCCTCAAAAACGTCCCTCATGCCATTCCCAGTGTTCCCACATTAGGAAAACATTTTTCACAGCTATACTTTTATTCATTTATGTTTTAATTTATACGTTGCACTCGATTCTTGTTTCAAACATTTTGATCTCGTCACCTGGAACAGCACAGCAGACTCTTTGGTTATCTATAATGGCTGTGCGAGGCTCTTACCCTATACAATGCAAATACTTGTACATAATTAAATAATGTGGTTGAATTGTTTTAAATGTAATAAAATTATGTTCTTCCTTGTAAGTCTTCGTTTTCTTCTTGGCGGTATTTAATCAGAATAATCATGTGACTTAAGATGAAAAGTTGAATTCTAAAATATGTACTGTTAGTATTTGGTAGGTTCTCTTTGACAGCTGATAGCATGAAAATCTGATGGACCGTGTCATCCTAGAATGATTGAACAATACTCAGGCAGTTTAATAGTCTTTGGTTTCCAAAGCTTAGAATGACAAACTTTGTATTTATTTTTGAGTCATCCTTAATATAATTTAAACAATGTAGAAACACAAAACTCTAAAATGTCCATTTATTCATTAATATTTCTATTTCTATTGTGCAGGGAGCCAGCCCAAATCATCACTGTTAGCCCACTTGAGTGTTTTTCCTCTGTGACATAAATGCTGGCTCATGATTCTTAAGTCCAGTGGATAAAACATGAAGTTTGTGTTTGGCTTCTTGGACATGAAAACTGTTTTTGGACTACTAGACTATTAGACTCTTTATCTATGGAACAGTACTAACTCAGTGGTTAATGTACTTGCATAATAGTTTTATCCTTGTTGGGTTAATTAAGCCCATAAGCACGGCTTCCATTGCATTAGATCACAGTGTGCTTTCTAAAGTGTCCGCTAAGTGAACTAAACGTATAATTAGTCTACGGTTGCTGTCCATATTCCTACCATAGGTCCTTGACATCTTAAGTCTCGACTCTTTTTGAGACCTTACCATAATTCCACATTTCTAATGTTAGTAAATCCAGGATTTTCTCTGAGTTTCCAGTAAGTCCCATTTGTCAGCCACACTTCTCTTCCAGCTGCATCAATAGATTTCCTGCATAAGTAAAAAATATATCTATTGACTGTGTTAGGTACCAACCTAAATTTAAGGGCTAGACATGATTTCTCTAAATCAAGAGGCCACTATTAAATTTATTATCTTTCTTAAGACAGTGGAAGATTTTTGGGGGTAACTGTGGCATCCTAGAAGGTAAATTTCATGATCATGTGTTGCATCACATAACTCTGTTGTGCTTTACTTTAGGTTTACTAGGTCCTTGTTTTGTGAAATACCTGAAGAAGCGAGGGATATGCTCCTCTCCTCTCTTAGCCAGATCTTTCCTTCGCTCCCTCTGTTTCTCTTCCACTTCATCTTTTTTCTTGTCTGCCTCCTCCAGCCTCCCTTCCTCCAGCATCCTGACCATATAAAGGTGTATAATATGGATACTGTCTAGGTTTCAAGAAATACACATTGCAACTTATACAGTGAAAATTACAGCGTTTACTTTTTCTCCAGGAAGGAAATTTATTCGCTTTTACCTCTTTCTGGGGCTCCTAAATACGAGGATCATCTGAACCATGACTAGAAAACCTTACAGATTTACAGGTTTACCTTTGGTCCGGTCGCAGGCGTGTGTCTGTAAGGGGCAGCAGAGGTTCAAGCTCCGGTGTTACTTCATTCATTTCCATAGCAAAGCTGGAGAAGCCATAGTACAGCGTGTATTCTTTAGGCTGTGGGTCTGAACACACACATGGACGAGTGCTGAGGACAGTAAATACTAAAATACTAAAACACTCAGGAGTCCAGGTCCCTAAAAGATGTGTATCAACACTACCCGCCGAACCATTGTGTCACCTTTTATACTACAATATCTGACCAAAATAAAGTTTTACATAACTCACATGGCTTCCAAATACATTGGGGGTTGGGTAGTGTATCACAAAAGATTCCTTCATGCCAAAATCCTCCAAATCGGTGCACTATGTTGCCACTCTGGTCCAGTACTTGTCCTTGAACCTCATTTTTATTTGCATTTGACCCCCAATAGCGAGACTGAAGAAAAGAAAAGAAAAGAAATACATCATTGCTTTGTACACAATTAGTGCTTGTTCCAGTTTCTGTAATCAAATAAATGTCAGCAGGTCAAACCGAAGCAAACCAGGCTCACCTTAACAAACGTGATTTTACAGGTGCAGACGGAACTGTTCAGGTTGCAGATTGTGGCCTCCCCGTAGTGCTCGAGGTAGCGTTGCTGACTGAGAACATTGTGGATACACGTCACCACCTTGTTCCACTCGTAGTGGTCTCCATACCTCAATGAAAAATGCACCACATGATGACTCCCAGACAATAGTGAAATAAACATTAAAACAGAAATCCACACTACTGGACTTTTACCTTGATAACGTCACATTCACCATTCCAACAGGAACTATCTCCAAAGACTTTCCCCAGAATTTATTCTTCCATCTTTGGTCTGCACAGAGTAGAGCAACACTGGAGCTTTTTCACTGTTCTTTTGACTGAACTTGGCACACACTTGTAGATGTAGAAACAATAGTTGCAAAGGGGGACCAGATAGTGTGTACTTCTTTCTACACGTTGTAATGAACAGTGCAAGTATATTAGAGGACCTACC
This sequence comes from Microcambeva bendego, assembly GCA_034509265.1. Taxonomy (NCBI): domain Eukaryota; kingdom Metazoa; phylum Chordata; class Actinopteri; order Siluriformes; family Trichomycteridae; genus Microcambeva; species Microcambeva bendego. The sequence continues at coordinate 13,055,942 of JAYDZG010000008.1, read as the reverse complement.
CTGCCAAAAGCTGAAGTTTTCAGAGACGGCATGGCAAGCAGAGATGGGTGGATGGTGAGAAACCTGAGGATATAATGAAAATAAATCTCACAAATCAGAGCTAAGTAGCAGCTCAGCTTGAGTAAGAATGTTAACCTACCTGCTCACTAATGAAGCGGAAACCTCTGTCCTCCCTTATACACTCAAATGTTTCTCCCAGGACAGGGTTAAAGGGTTTATATCGGTTACGAAATGTAGCTGTAGAATAGCCAGAGATTGCAAAAGCAGCAATGTAAAGCTAATCAGAGAAATGATAATATATTAGCAATACAGTAAAACCTTGAACTGTTTTAATTCATGTCAAATATTATCAGCAGTTTCACCCATTAAAATTCTTTTTAAATCTGTTAAATACATTAATATCAAACAAATGGATTTAAAATGAAAGCACGCTTCAATTGTTGAAGTAAGTCACCCACTGCACAATTAAGAAGTCTTTGCTTCCTGGAATTATAATGGTTGGATCATTTTAAAAGCAACGGATGTACATTAATTCTGTCTATAGTTTTCTATCATTTTAGTCTTTCACATCTCTGTGGTAGAATTTTACCAAACCTGAGTACAGGACTGCTTCAAATTAAACTGGTTTTAGGCCGTAGATGCTAATTCCATGTCTGAACACCATCTTCAGATGTGGGTCTGCATTTGTATTTTGAATTGGTGGTTTCTGTATAACCCGAATTACTCCTCAGCTTTAACTCTGGCATTTAATACTCCCAGACATAGATGGCAATGAAATTGAACCATGTGTGGTCAAAACTACTATATTAATTATAACCCAAGACCTGAAATATTAAGGTTTATGTTAAGGAAATCCAAATTTCCTTTAAAAAAATTTATTGACAAGAAGACTTTTTTATATATATATATATATATATTGACCCTCTGTTAAGACCAACTACATCTCAGGAAGCTAGCAGTGCACTTACCATCCTCTGATAAGGGTCGTCGGTACGATTTGCTGTGTCTAGTAGTTCTGAGTACTCCAGCTCCTCACAAAGTCTCTGAAGCAGACTGACTGGTTCGTTCAAGGCTATCGGCATGGAGACATGTGACAGGTCCTTCCCGATGTTGTTGTAAAGGATAGACATGAGGCCTACGTGGCTGTTATCGGGACACACTGCAGGCAGTGTAGTGCGGCGGCCTCGACTCTGCAGAATTCGGCTGGGTTTTGTTGATGATTTGGAAAGGCTGGCACGGTACTTCCATGTCGCTGCTGCTAAAGATTACACCAGGATCACATTAAAGTCAGAGGCTTACACACCCTTGGACTCATATTATTTTTGTTCCAAAGTTTACATACAGTTGTAGTCGGTGTGTAATTCTATTTTACTAAAAACTAAATGACGCATCCTTCATTGTCAAGTTTTGTATTCTATAGGTGCATATAGTCATTTCACTTATGTCCCAATTTCTCATTAGTAAGATCTACAGATAGCTTAGGTACTCAGAGTGAGCCTCACTTATCGCTAAAAGGTGTATAAAATCCATAGAATAGAATAAATTATTTGTGTTCAACGTTGTAGCATTTTTAAGAATGTTTTTTTTTTTGAGAAGCCAGCTTTATTCCAGAATGACCATGCCTCACTGCTGCCACTTATATATGGTTAAGCCTCAAAACCTCTCTGTGGCCTCGATTGTAAAAGCATTAAACAAATGTAACCTGAATGATGTTTGTAAGTCTGATGAATAATCACAAAATTGTCCTATTGTTGTCCTAATAATATTTACAACCGCAAGGTTTGGACCCAAAGTAAAGTATTTTAAAAATTTAACCCAAGTTGCAGGTAAAAAAAATAAATTATTAGTTTGAACACTGGGTGTCGCTATTTCATTAATTATTCTAAAACATTACACATCTCCTCTCTAAAACATTT
>JAYDZG010000008.1:12876450-12886800 GCA_034509265.1 Microcambeva bendego | reverse complement strand
AAACAGAAAGGACCGAGATCGCCCCACCCGGGGATCGAACCCAGAACCTTCTCGCTGTGAGGCGACAGTGCTACACAATGAGCCACCGTGCCGCCACTGTGAGTTTGTAATGTGAATATTTTTTTGCCTCCACAGTTCAGGAAGTGTCTGATTCAGATGTTTAAAGGCAACAGCACCATCATGAGTTCATCAAATCTAAACCAGACGTCAGACCGGGGGGCCATCCTGAACACAGGAGAAACTCATTTAGGAGAGATGTCATCCATCGCAGCCCGTGTGCCCATGTCCATTTACAATGTGGAGAAGACCGATGACGACGATGAAGAGCAAAACCCGAATGAGAATGGAGGCTCCAAGGAACTTCCTATGTCTGACAGCAGAGTGTGTTCTCTATAAAGTAGCCACGACGTATAACCTATACCTTACGATCTTGTCTTTGCTTGTCAGTAAACATTGTGGCCAGATTCAAGTGTAGGCTTCATAAACTTATTAGTTATCTCTTAATGTATAGTAATTTTAGTCCTGTAATATAAACACGTGGGCCACATGAACCTGTCAAAGCACGTATATAACGAACCACTGAGCTTTATATGCTCTGTAATTGAACAATATCCAGATGTTTATGTCATTGTCCTGAACGGCACATCTGTTACCTTTTATCTACTGCAGAGCTTGCTTGCTGATTTGTATTTTTTTTATTTCACTGTGTCTATTCCTTTAAAAAATGTTATATAAGATTATATACAACAGGCTTTGTTTTTCACACATGCAGGCCTCAGACAGTAATTTACAGGGTTGTGTCATTTCACCCAAAACTACAGGCGCCCTAGGGGACCATGTTTCTGTTAAAACAGATCTGAACTGTAGCGTATTAGGTCTTCTTTTTTTCTGTCTGGATGCCCGCTTGCGGTTTCAATTAGCTTTGGTTACACTAAATTTCTGCTCACAGGGTGCTCAAGCTGCGCGACGATAAAACACACTAGCACATCAGAGCTGACATTTCTACCTTAGTGTCACCAAACTCAATTATACTTAAACGACAATGTGCTGCGGTTTAGGGTGGGGGCGGATAGGGGACTTTTAAATTACTGAGCAAATTGGGCTGGGCGATAATGAGACCAGGGTTTGCTGAAAGCTGATCCTCATATGAACGCACCTCCTGCAGGTGAAGTCGGCTACTGGACGTGTCGGAAGGGGAGTGAGGCAGTTTCACTCTTCTCTATCAGGACGGGGGGTCATCACTTGTAGAATGGATAAATTTGGGTAAAAAACAACTGCTGACAAAATGATTATAGACATGAAGCTTTCTAAAATTTGAGGTAGGATGTGTCATCAGGTACTTTATCCTACAGATGCTCACTGTTCATGGGAATGCTAAACTTTTGCACAGAAACACAATATTCTTACAATATCCTCTTTTTTTAATCCATGATCCATAGAGTATAGAACTATTACATCACAACTATACACACATTTCTCTCTTACTTAATGCCATGTCTCAACTAGAAAGCAGTATCCTCTGAACTTTTCCACATTCTTTTTTAAACAAATCTCTTTTTTAAATACATTTTTTTTGTTAACAGATACAAAAATGACCTTGTGTCATATCTTAACTGTAATTGAAGGAATTGAAAATGAAAGAGATTTATAGTTCATTCCAACGTAATACCGTCTAATTACATTACAGCATAAACATGCACGTTAAAAAGGTTTTAGCATAAATTAAATATGTGTGTCCTCTCCTAAATGTAATCTGTGTTTACCTGAGTGTAATAGATTTTGTGACATTTAAGATCTCATGCTAAGCACACACGTATATATTTAACTACATTTATCCAGCAATAATATTATAAGACATCAGATAAAAAGACTGGACCTCTGAACATCTGGTTATCGGGCACATGTGTGTTGCAATAACGTATAAGCTTTGAAAACGTTTATGATGTTAGAGCTTTGAGCCTTGACTTGATCTAAACTTTATAAAAGAGTGCTAGGCAGGACTGAACGTTATAAATCCCGTTTAATAAAACAAGAGTTTGTTTGGTTTACAAAATGCAAAGTTTACTGACAAGGCTGAAATAAGATTTTAGCTGTGGACTTTATTGTTTAATGTGACTGTACCTTTATGTATATGCATTTATATATATATATGTGTGTGTGTGTGTGTGTGTGTGTGTGTGTGTGTGTGTGTGCGCTAACTGTGCTTAATGCTGTCTAGAGTTTGTATGATACTGCTGTTTGGTGTTTTGCAGTGCTGTCTGTAGCTTCATTTACTGGGACATATCCATACATAAAGTCTTCATGTATTGTTGTTTTTGTAAAAGAGCAGGTTACAAAGACTTGCGTATGAAGTTTTATTTCTTTGCATTGTGTATTTAATGTAGATAGCAGAGAATTAAAAGTGTGTCTTTTGCCGAATTAAAGCTTGAATATCAATGCTAATTGTACAAAAGAACTCAGTTGTTCTTGAAATCAATAATTTACTCCTTGTTTTATGTATTGAGTCAGTTAAATAAAATACAAGATATGCTTATAAGTATAGATAGGCGTTTTGGGAAGTCTCCATGCTGTTCTGAGGTCACTGTGCTACTGTGCACTGAATCTTCATCTCATCCACTCGTCCCTTGTGACCTGAATTGTAATGTAGATTTTGTGAGTCAACACCATATGTGACCCTACATGCACATTTTCTTCCCAGATACAGTCTAACATCTTGTAGGAAGCCTTCCTTAAAGAGCGGAAGGGACTTTATAGCCCTATAGGGACTTTATAGAGCCTGTACAGCCACAGAGGAGTAATGGATTTACAATGAAGGTGATGTTGGTCAATTTCATTCTACTACAAAAGGATTTTTTTAGTCCGAGGCTTTTTATTTCAACTTAACGTATTATTAAAGTTTGGGTCACGAACCGACGCAAACAAAACACGTGACATCACTGTAAGCATCCTAAGAGTATATATTCTGCAATAAGGTTCTTCCGACCATTAAGCGCCAATGGGAGTAGACACAACACACCTGATAAAAGAAGTGCTACAGGTGCTAAAACTATGTTCTGTGAAGTCTTTTAAAGTGATTATATTAGGAAACTAATGTTTCCTGTTCACTATGTGTAGAAATGTTCAGCAGGCAAAAATCCATTTTAAACCAATTTGGGGTTTTGTGGGCATTAAGGATCAAACCGCAGTCAATGCTGCGATGGACCGGCGCCCCATTCGGGGTGTTACTGTGTGCCTTGTGCCCGTTGAAGGGCTGTCACCCCTACTGACCCTAATTAGGATAAGGGGTTAAAGACAATGAACTGAACTGACCTGAACTGAACTGAACCGCAGTCAATGTATTTAATGAACCCTAAATGACTGTGGACTCCACTAAAGATCTGGGTAAGATTAACAATGTAAATTAAAAGACTGAATATGCCCAAGCCTTTATAAATCAGTAAATACAAATTATTTTCTACTAATTTGATTGAATTGTAAATATACACCCATAGTGTATTTTTACAATTTACATTTTCGGCATTTAGCAGACATTCATCCAAACAATAACAAAATAACTGGTAAGAGGGAGGGTGGGGAGCTTATGGCACGGATTAATTCTATTTACATTATTTATTATGGGAAAGATAGATTTAAGAACAATTAAGAACAAACTTTTGAAACCAATTGCATTCATGTGTTTCATGTTATTAATTATAAATTGTTTAAAGGGGACATATTATATTCTTTTAAAATAAGTTATGCGTCTATGCATTATACAAAACATGTTCATGAAGTTCTCTCGAGTAAAGAGATTTTACCAGTTTTATTATTGCCAGATTCAGTCCCTTTCAGAATGAGCTTCTTTAAGGGCTCTGTCACTTTTATTGTATTATTTAGGCCACATATCCAAAATGCAAAGCATATCAATCAGCTACAGTGTGAATTCGTGATTCATGAGAATTTAGTTTATTCACAAAATATATTTAGCTCACAAGAGGGGGGATGCAAATCTAAAGGTACGGTTTTCAGTTAATGTTATAAATGATTGAGCACTCTACAAGTAATGAACCGTGCTATTACTGAGCTATCTTCTTCGTCCAGATTAATTTAGTAGGCAAGCCCACTTTGAGGTCTGAGCTTTGAGCATCACTCAGTTTTGGTGTCCTTTATCGCTTTGGTCTGCTCTTCGTACTGACTTTTAAATACCACACACGTCATCAAATCGAGCCCTCTTTACCACTGCTGAGAATTTGGCTAAATTTTAACCTGAGTTTTATTTATACAAGTAAAAAAAATCACTCACATTTCAAATTTACTTGTACAAGCTGCCATTTACAAATTCTCATCTTAATAAATGCCCATAAATATACAGATTTCCTGTACACAAAAGTTTTTTTTTTATTAATATTATTCATTTGACAATGTGAGTCCAGCTACTACAATACTAACTATAATACAGCAATGTATTTGCAATGTCCTTTCTTTGATTTTGTTTTTAGTGTTTATATTTAATATGCTTGGGAATAATGCTTTCAATAGTCTAACTAAAGATACTTGACAGTAACATTCGTAATGAGGGGCATCAAGCTTTTTCACAAAGAAATGATTGATGTTGGATGACTTGAAAACAGGCATTTACAAATGATTATCCAGAAAAGAGGCCACAGGCAAAAAGGTAACCTAGAAACCTAGAAAATAGAATTATTTAGTGAATAAAAAGCTGTAATCACTTGTCGGTAACACAGATCCGAGGTATTAATTTATTTATGATGTGTTTTATTGTTATTATTTCAGCCAGCACAGAGCACAGCAAGAACTGGTGAATCTGCACATTTTCATTTGTACTTGCAGCCACTGTAAAATTTAGCACAGACTCTCGTATGAGTAAATTTATTTTAGGTATCCTAAATTGGTCCCAGGTATTGCAGACTCTGGCCCTCTCTCAGGGTTATTTTTGCACAGTGCTTATAGTTTCAAAGTAGGATTCTGACCAGAATAAAGCAGTTACTATTAAATTAAGGAATTAATTTGCAAATTTTAAATAAGCTTGTTTGTAACTCTTTAAAACAACTCAAGTCCTAAAAGCAGAAGGGGGGTGTATGTTCACACCCTGACTGTGCCTGTGCTGCCCTCTGCTGTATAAAATATAATATTCTGAAAACTGTTACCCGGGTTAAACGTCACTTCTGTCTGATACAGATATGGTGACATTGTGTATCCAGTATGGTAAGTGATTTAATACGTATGTAGTTTTAATAATGAAAAATAAAAATACTTCAAAATACTGCTTTTTAGTAGTGGTACCGTGTATTGTGTTCTGTAATGTTACTGATGATGAATGAAAACATGAAGAATTGCAAAATGTGTCCACAATGAGAAGTGAACATCTCAACTGCTTCTCAAAGCTTCTGATAAAGAATAATTTCCTTTACTGTATGTTTTTGTGCAAATGATGCACAAGTCTAAATGTTATATTCACACATGCAAGACACACTGATGCTCTCTATACCACACACGAACCCAATTCAATAATAAGTCCTTTCCACTTTGGCACAGATAACTCAAAGCCAGCTTATAAGCATGGACTTATCTGGCCTTAGAACACTCTTCTACTGTCTCTTAGTCAGTCTGAGCTCTGGCCCATCAGATTTTTATTGCACATTGCTAATCTTAACATATTAGACTTTCAGGTTAAATTTTCAGTCATGCGGTGGTGGACTGTGTTAAGGGATAACAGCTTTTCAAAATACTCCCAAGCAGATTTGGCTTTATGGTTAATTATACATTGTATGATGTTTCTGAGGACCCTGTCTAGTACTTAAATAAAAGAGTACTGGTTTTCAATTCCTGCCATAGGTTAGAACTGGAACGTTAGAAACACAAAAATACCTGCAGAACAGTTCAGCCATATAAAAATAGCTTCCATGTATGTAGCTTACTATTCCAGGCATCCGTATGAGACAGAGCTGAGACAACCTACCATTATCTCACACAGTGGAAGCAGAGGATGGAGCTAAGGATTGTGCCAACGTTAAGAAATTCAAGAATCAGACAAACAAACCTCTGCCCAGTCCACCCACTCTCCACAGTGATTATTCTGGCACATTCTTATATAAGTCCAAAGCTGTTTATTAAAAAAAGTCGAAGTTGCTGGAGGCACAAAGCATATGGCATACATTCTCATTGCCCACTCGGCACAACAACAGCCTTCAGCTTCAGACCTTCAGCATCTGCTCTGCTGCCGCCCCTCTAATAAAGAGCGTTAGGGGCCAGCAGGCATGATTTTTCCAACACAGGCCACTGTACATATCCTGTGGCTCAGATTTCATTTTCTTCCAGTAGTGGATAGTGTGAGTGGGCGGCATTTAAGTGCAGAGCTTATGACATGTTGCTTTGAAAGCATAGTGTGTGCTACTGTGACAGATCATTCTTGCTTGGCTGATATGATGACTGTGTAGGAGCGGGGTGGACTTATGACTGAATGACCACGGTCTTCCTGAGATGAGTTTTTAATAATGCTCTCAATATTTGGACTTCTTAAATCCATTTTTTTACCAGTACACAGATTATAGTACAAAGCTGTTCCACAGACATGATTAAGTCTTCTGAAAGAGTACTGGAGTGCCTTCAATGTTCTTCTTTTAAAAAGGAGAATATGTAGGAGTGCGTAAGCATGCATAAGATGTGCATTCATAGTCTTGTTATCAAGTGATTTTGTTATCTTGTTATCAAGCTTTAAACCTCCCCTTAAAATAAATTTCTATTTGTCAATACTAGCGCAGAAACATTGGACACAATGCTTCAATCTTAGGACATTATACACATAGAATATTTAACTGTTGGAAATAGATTTATTTTTCTTTGTCTAGCTGCCACCGCACACAACTAACACTAAACAGAGTTTATATAACCTACCTCCAGACTTCATCTTTTATAAAATCTACCCTACACAAATTCCTATGCAATTTACAAGTTTGTATTTAAGTATTGAACAAAACTTGCCATCTTTATGCCCTAGTATCTACACTATGTAAGTAGTTTTTTTTTACAATACAAAGGTTACAGCAATGCATTTTAACGAGGAGGGGGTTATTAACTTAAATCTTTAAATCTTGTTGATCATAGTGTTTATGCACCCAACCTAAAGACACAACATTGTCTCTAGGTTGCACTATGGCTGTGCAGAAGTTCAAGAAGGAAAAAAAGCAAATGTAAATATTTCTGGCATGCAGCAGTGTGTTTTAATTAACATCTTTAATAAATAATCTTTATATCATACCCTCTGGCTGCTGAAATTCAGTCTCTCCTTTGCTAAAAATAGCCCCCATCAATTTGATTTGGAATCTATATGCTTGGTTTGATATTGACTGGTGCATCAAAAAAGAAAAGGAGCAACAAAAAATCTTGGTATGATAAAGGTCTGCACTATAACTGAATCATTTATCAGCTTTATGTTTGTACTGAATTACTGTAATGAGTTATGTTGTATAATAGTGTTTAAGACTTTTTTTCTTTTCTTTTTAGCCATCCTATTGAAATTCTGTTCAAGGAATAGTTAGATAACATGAGTTCCTTGTTTGGGGCACAGTGCCATTATAATGTCACCTTCAGACATATAACATCATATCCAGCTAGCCAAACTCTTGAGTGACCCAAAACAACAGCATATTTTTTAGTGTTGGCTGTCTATCAAGTAACTTGTCAAGTCACGCCATCTTATCAGTAATGACTATTCAGTTCTGACTCACAAAATGTTTTATTTAATGTTGATGGAAATTCACTTAAGAAACCTTTTTGCATTTGCTTGGTTTCTATAAGCAGTAAAAAAGTAGATACTATTCTCAGTAGTTTCATGCAGTTCTAGCTCACACATGCTCTCTAAGGCATAACGCAATATGCAATATGGGTGTTATACTAAATTTTATAATGTCTTTAGTGTGATAATACCGTATACAGTGTTGTTTAATGACAGTGTACTATGCTAGTATACAGTGGTTTGCCACTGAAGGGACATTTTTATAGGATATGTGTTTTTTAACAGTCTACAGTGGAGAGGTATCAGGTTTAATATAATCCTCTTTTGTGGATTTATGATATTATTAGTTTTATATTCCATATTAGTATTTAAAACATTATCTTAAAAGGTTTGTTAATGTATTTTATTTAAAATTTTTCTCAGATTTTGCTTATTTTATGCACTAATGATTGGGAAGAGGGTTTTATGGCTGGTTTTGATTGAAGTAGACTGCATTTAAGCTTCATTTACATTCTGAAACAATCAACAATAAGCATATCCACACTGCATCCGGAAAGTATTCACAGTGTTATGTTAGAGCCTTATTCCCTAATGGATTACATTATTCTTCCCTTCCAAATTCTAAACACAATACCCCATACTTTGCTTTAAAAAACAAAACAATCACATGTGCATAAGTATTCAGGGCATTTGCTCACTACTTCGTTGTAGCACCTTTTTTTTAGCAATTACAGCCTCAAGTGTTGAGTATGATGGAGCAGGTTTCCTTCAAGGATGCCTCTGTACATTTCCTTCACCCGTGACTAGTCTATCAGTTCCTGCTGGTGAAAAACAACCCCACAGCATGGTGCTGCCACCACCATGCTTCACTGTAGGGATGGTTCTGGCCAGGTGATGAGCGGTCCTGGTTTCCTCTACATATTATGTTTGGCATTCAGGACAAAGAGTTCAAGAATTGTGTTTCTCATGGTCTGAGAGTCATTTAGGTGCCTTCTGGCAAACTCCCAGTTGGCTGTTTTTGGCCTTTTACCGAGCCATCTGGGCACTCTACCATACAGGCCTGATTGGTGAAGTGCAGCAGAAATGGTTGTTCCTTTGGAAGGTTCTCCTCTCTCCTCAGAGCAATGCTGAAGCTCTAAGTGATCCTTGGGAAGAGCTTTAGAAATCCTGTTGGTTCCAAACTTCTTCCATTTACAGATTATGGAGGCCACTGTGCTCATTGGGACCTTCAATGCTGCAGAAAGGTTTCTGTACCCTTCCTCAGATGTGTAACTCGATACAATCCTGTCTCGGAGGTCTGTAGACAATTCCTTGGACTTCATGACTTGGTTTGTGCTCTGACATGTACTGTCACCTCTGGGACCTAATATAGACAGGTGCCTGCCTTGACTTACCACAGGAGGCTCAAGTTTGGATGTCATGGCAAACACTTATGTACATGTGATATTGTTTTGTTTTTTATTTTTTAATAAATTTGCCACAAATGCCAAACAATGTTTTTGACTTATGGAGTGTTATGTGTAGGGGGAATTGACGTTTCCATTGGAATAGGGCTGTAACATGGAACAAGTGAAGCGCTGATAATACTCTCCGGACGCACTTATTGGCTACTATAACTTTGATTGGGTCTTTTAATAATAATCTTGATAGATTTGTCAGTAGATTCCCAAAAAAACGTTTCTCAGTGAAAGCTTCCATAGTAAACATGACCATACTCTAGATCATGTAGAGACCAGTTCAGAAATACAAATAAACTCAAACCCTGCAATTCTATCTCACAAAGAAAAACATATTATTTATATGCAGAAACGCGGTCAAACTAAACTTTGATTGCAACTTTATATAATTGGTATCTGGGTGTGTGCATGACTGACACAGGTGTGCTGATCTTGGTTTGTTAGTATGTTCGCCCTGCTTGATTTGGGTATTGGGTCTTGCCTTGATCTCTTGTGCTTTGATGGGGGTCTTTATGGGTTTTAATATAGACATGCATGTACTGTACAGAAGATGCTGTTCTGAAATACTGGTGACTAAACAAGTTTGCCTCACATGAAGCGCAGTGTTGACACTCTTGGGCTGGTTGGCACTGAGGACTGTATTTGGCGCATTAAGGGAGCGCAGTGAGAGCGCAAGACTCTCCGGAGCGCAATAAGCGTGATCTGTCTTTGCGCATCTGTAATTAACACTTTTGTGCATTTTAAATTGTTTTCATGGGTGGAATTCGGACTTTTACTTTAAGGAGGAAACAGATGGTTGTAACCAGTGACGCATTAGGTCTGTCTAGAAGAGCGCAGTTAAATTTCGCGGCTGTGTCCTGTGTGGACATGTACACGACTGAAGGACTTTAAATGTAAGTATATGGATGATTAAAGTTCTATTAATTATTTACGTTCGTGCCGTGAGATGACACGAATATTTATTTTAAGATCGTGCACCCACTTATTCGGTAAACGCCCTATTGATTGTCGCAATTATAAATGTTAGAATCTTTATAGAATATCTTGTAATTATGGGTCCCCATCTTTGATCAAGGTTAACACATATTGTGAGATACATTAATGCATCCAGTTTATGTAATACCTCTCACTTTTATGTAACGAGATCTCGATTGCTTT
>JAYDZG010000008.1:12797550-12809197 GCA_034509265.1 Microcambeva bendego | reverse complement strand
TGTGTTTTTTCTGGTTTTGCATATTTAAGCTGAAATATTTCAGATCCTTATGCATTATGTAATATAAAAGCTACATTTCAAGTCAGCGCTTGTCTAGACACAAACCCCCTAAATATATTCTTTTGAGCCACTCAGAGGTGGGCTTGCTTTAAGTTGGGATCATTGTCTTGGTAAAAAAAAACCTAACTGGGCTTAAGCTTCTGATCATGATGTGATTGGAGATTCTCCAATAGCTTTTATAGTAAAAAGCTGGAATTTAATTGATCATGGCAGGTTTCCCAGACTCTGTAACCCATAAACCGACCGTTACATTGCCTTTAAGAATGTTTTATAAAATGTTTCTATTGTACATTACTGTGTAAGCTTTATGTGAAAATATGCCTCCAAAAAAAGTTCTTTTTGGTCCCTGAAGGCATTATGCGGCAGTCAGGAGTCTTCCTTTGTAACCAGGGTGAAATATTAAAATAAGGTTGATTCCCAGAGCCGACAGTTCACAACTAAAGTGCTCTTGAGCAAGGCACCCAACCTAGAACTGCTCCTCGGGTGCAGTGGCTAGGGCTGCCCACCGTTCTGGGCATGTGTGCTCACCGCCCCCTAGTGTTCACTAGTGTGTGTGTGCGTTTGCGCAAGGTTTAAATGTGGAAGATAATTTCCTTTGGTGAAAAGAGTATTCTAAATTCTAAATAACATTTTCTTAATTATTTTATGAAAGCAAAATTGTCTTGTTTATTCAGGTTCTGTCTTGTATATTTTTTTCTTCAGTATTTAAAGTAATTAAATGTCACATTTGCCAAAAAGATGCTTTGTCACACTACTGTTCACCCATGTCTTTTAATGAACATGTCCATTGCTATAAGAATTGTGCTGTGAACAAACCCAAAGTCTGAAGTTTATTTTATATTTTTGTCACTATTTCCAATAAATGTATTTTAAGAGCATGAGTAATTCACCCTCATTTTACAGCTAGTAATTAAGACCTTGGAGGCTAAAGGTTCATCTCTCTGTCACAACCATGTCAATTGTGCTTAAACTTATTCAGTCCTTATTCAAAGCTGAGACAAAGCCCTGGCTCTGTGTGTGTGTGTGTGTGTGTGTGTGTCTGCTGCTTGTTCTTGCTCTTGTTGACAGCTTGCTGGGCTGCAGGGTTTGGATGATTCTTTATTTATCAATTGCTTCCACACTGCGCTTGATCCCTTCTTATGCATTCTGTTGTCAAGGATTCTAGCATCAGCCAGCCTGGCGCAGTACAAGTCAAGAAAGGATGATTAATGAACTGCCTCATTCTAGCTGGCATCTCTGGAATGCCTGTGATTTTCTTTTTGTTCATCTGCAAAGTCACTGTGTTAATAAAGATCGATTATTTAATACTGAATCATTTCAGGACACTTGGTAGAACAGCCTCAAGACAATGAAGTAGTTTCTGGATAAGCATATATCTATGTATATATAAACGAAGGGAAAGGGTGTGAGATAGAAATCCGCCATCAAATTGTTGATTTAAGAGCACAGAAATTCACTCAGACTACACACCTAATTAGCATGTGTTGAGGTAACATCGGGTGCTGTCCTTAAAATGTACCATGATGATGAGGGCTTTCGCTTTGCATCATGTCAGGATTGCAGGGACTGGTTCACCTCAGCTCTCTCTCTCTCTCTGACTGAACACTGTTGGGACAGGCTGCAGGCAATAAATTATTAACTGAGATATGCTAAGAGGCCAGCATTATGTAGATGCCCCCTAGTAGATTCTGCTATTCCGGCCAAACCCACTTGATTAAAATCAAGCATCCAATGATATAATGTCTATCTGTCAAATTTGTGGCAAGGTACGTTCTGTTTATTATCAGTAACCTCAAACAAACAGGACTAAATGGCTTGATGAACAGGACCACCGTTGGATCAGTGTAAAATAATTCATCACTACTACCTGGTTCCAAAATGCCTTTGCAATAGGTGTTTGTTACAAGCATGCAATTTGTAAATCCACAGAACAAAATCATGCTAATCGAAGTTTAGGTAGAGCTGTACAGTCCTTTCTGTGTGCATGTTCTCCCTTGTTCATGTGTGTTTCCTCTGGGAGCTTCGGTATCCTTATACAGACATGCAAAAGAGGTGAATCAGAGATTCAAAATTGTTCCTGACTGTGTTTGAGATTAAAAACTTAAACTGATGAATCGTGTGTGACCAGTAATTAAAAAAAACAACATGATCAATGTTTTACAAAATGTATTCTGGACATTAGACAGCCTTAAAGGTTAAATATCATTTTTAAAACATAGTGAGCTCTAATTATAATTCTGCTAAATAAATATTAAGTTAAACAAATATACTAAAATATATATTTACATAATTGTTCAAATTTTAAGCCAACAAATAGAAAATAGACCTTAAATCTCCTAATGACAATAGATTAAATTGGAAATGAGTTGTGTGAGGGGATGAGCCAATAAACTTAGTATTCAGGTTTCATACTACTAACCACAAGCTTTACCTGATAATGGTTTAAAGGTAAATGATCGAAGATGTCAGGAGTTGAGGTAAAACTCACATTTGGTTTATGTAGAAACCTGCATTCACTGCAAATTTCTAGATTCTGGATGAATGAATGAATGAATAAATGAATAACCTACTGGTTTATACATTAAGAAAGCCAGAGTACAGGAATTCTTACTTTGAAAACCAACACTCACTACACAACCAAAAAGAAAACCCTAAACCCCTTTTGAGGCTTTAAAAGCCGAGCATCCATTAATCATAACCATACCAGTGAGGTGAGAAGAAGCATTCAGAGCTGTGAATAAGAGAAAAGCTTTCTGCACCAGTTCACAAATAAAGACATAAAAGCCTAGGCTTTGCAATAATGATTAACAGTGACTTAGTTTTTATTGTTTTGCAGGTGATATTTAAATGGTTTATTATGGATTATGATTTACTGTTCAAATGCATGTTAAATAAACCAGCTCTAGATTTAGCAATAGCTGTGGTAAAGGACCACACCTAGCATTCTTAAATGCATCTTCCATAACCATTGTCTTATGTTACATATATACAAGTGGTAAAGATAGGCCACTTCAAAATTACAGGTTATACAATTTATGCACAGGCGTCTAATCAAAAGGAGCAGTGTTGTTTTATTCTATAAGCTACAATAAGAAGTGAAATTGAATAAACACTGCTCACTTTGGTCAAACACGCTAATTTGGAAGTGCTCCCTTATCCCCCAATGATGGCTTATATGTATAGCGAGAATTTACGTGAACTATTTTTAAATACACTACTATTCACTTATGAATGTGCTTTTAGACAGATTATTAATCTTAATCAGTACTGTACGTATGTTTTTTTCTGTGATTTAACTTTGCTAATTGCTAAGCTAAGGAAAGCTTGCTAACGAAAGCTATTTAACACGTCAAGTCTGGTGATGTACTGCCCCCTAGAGAACCAACAGCATAATGACAATCCCTTACTAAAATAGGTAAAACTACTAAGTTAGTTTAAAAATGTTATGCTAAAAGAGACATTTCAAAGTATAAGGCGAAATAAACATCACAAATTAATTTAACGTATTTACATTTATTTAAGGAGGAACTGCAAAGAGGAAATTACAGTACAATATAGTGTCCACTTGGTGCATCACATTTAGGCACTTGTCATAGAAAAATATTTTCTTCCAGACTTCCAAATAAAACCTTGAACCTGCGTGAAATTACTAAATAGAATTTGCCTCAGTAAAAACGTTATTTGGTTGCCGTCCTGTTGGCCATGAGAGAAAACCAGGGTCATGTTTTCTGCTCTAATGTAGTGGTATCAGGCTGGATCACATAAGCAGAGTAGAGATTCGGAATTCTGCCTGTAGACGGTAAAGCAATTCAGAAGCAAAAGCCGCTGCAAAATTGATTCTTCCCTGCTTACTAACAGCGATTGTCTTTCTTTAAATCAGAAATGTTTAAGGTAACATCTCACAAAGAAAGTCAGACGCAATTCGTTTAAGTACACAAGAGAAACAAACCACTACTCGAGTAGCAATTATACCTCCATTTACAAATTCTCAAAACATTTGAGTCAATTTTAATGAAAATCTACAGTTCTTGTGGCTGCCACAGGCAGTGAACACAGGACACGCGTGATTACAGATGGGAGACATTATTCAAGCAAGCATAGCTCGCTCGTTTGCATGTTTCAAGCTCATTTCAGCCTTCATACGTGTTTGAGACATCGATTTAGAGAAAAATCACCTGATAAAGGGGGAGGTTTGGTTTTTCTTTACCTTAAAAATCACTGACATTCCTTTTAAGTTGAAGATGTTTTATTGCACATAAATGTGTGAAAGTCTGAGGTAAAGCTGAACCTGCTGTTTTCGAAGTTAGTGTGACTTGACTTACAGGAAAGTTTGCATATGCTCATTGAGACTTTCAGCAAAACTAATGAAACAAATCAACCTAGTTAAACTATTAAAACTAAATTTCACCATTCATTACAACCAACATGGTGGTTTACCCTGCACTGTGAACAATTAACACATGATCAATTGGACACCGTTGGAACATTATTGGGTTAAAGACTACTGGTTAACGTTTTTGGGATCAGACTGAAGCAGGAAATGTAGTGTTTGTGAAGAATCTCAGAGATGGTGGCTTGCATCAATCCTTCAGTAAAGCATTTCTGTGCTTGAAGTATTAATTCTGTCCTTTAAAAAGAGGACCACATTAAAAGGAAAAAAAAGTCAAATATGCATAATGTAATACGCAATTTTAAAAATCACGATGAAATGTATTATTGCTACTAAAACAATTCTGGGTCGGGTTCAGGAACAAAGATGGCGTAGCACCAACAAATAAAGATCAAAACGACATGGCAATAAGAATACAGTGTAAAGCAAACTATTTTAAAGGTGCGGCTTCCACAGGAACCTATAGGGTTGTATTTATGTCACTTTTGTACATTGGGAGAAGAAAGAAAGCACTAGATACAGCAAACAAACATAAGCACAGTGGCCTCTATTAAGAAGTATCATGGTTACAGCGAAACACTAAAAACGACTGGTCCTTTTGTGAACTAATATAAATGACGCCTTTTTAAAACTGAAAAATTGGAAATTACCTGAGACGTTTGTTAAAATAAATGTGTTAAAACGGGTCCGTTACAGACAGCACCTTCCTTTCAAACCAGTGATCTTTAGCTTGCACCATAAACATACAGTGAGTTCAGTCTTCACAGTTCTGTACAAAAAAGAGTCACGAGTTCGATGTACACGTGTTAAAAACATTTACATATAAATTGGTTTAGATATCAAACACTTCTCTGTCACGCTAGAATTAAAACTCTTTCGAAAGTATATCTATGAAAAATAATATCCACAGCCAAACTGTATCCAACTGTACTATTTACAGAAAAGAACCCTTTCTACATTAGAGGACGGCTTTGTACCCGATCTGTGATTACATCAAAACAGCTTATTCCAGTCTCTCGTTGCCTCCATGAGGTGTCGCTGTCCATGACCGATCCATTCCTCTTGATTGTTGAACGCTCGACCGCAAAACCAGCACCTGAACATTGAACTCTGATCCGAGCCCGCGGTGGGTGACAACTTCACCACCTCGTATTTGCGTCTGTTTTTCTTTCTCAGCTTCAGTTTTAAGATGAATCGCTCTTTAACATTGTTCCTGGTGCGCCGTGAAACGTCTGCTACACAGGAAGCATTCTTCGACGGTCGACCACCAGGGTTAATAAGGCTCCACTTTGAAAGAGCTTTGACCGTATTCTGCGACAGAGTGACTTTAATGATTTTGCCGTTGTACCTGTTGATTGACTTCATAATGTTCGTCACCTCGGGAATGTCAGCATCAGGGTGGTTTAGCACCACAACCGGCTGGTTTTGACGAGGACATCTGATCTGCTGTAATGGTCGGAATGGAGTGAGTCTGAGTGTCCTCTTGACATCTTTTGCTACTGGCTTCCAAGGTGAGACATGCTCTTTGTGTGCAGAGGACATGCCCAATATTCTTCTTGTTTTGTAATGTGTCTCAAAGGAGCCCTCGAGTAGAGATCTCTTTTTCCTCCGGAGGCTTCGTGAACCGGCATTTATAGGCATCAATGAAGACCGGAATTCGTGAGCCTGCGCGCTGTTCATGTTCGTTTTGGGTAAAACGTCCTTAACCTTTCTTGAGATCAGTCTATAAGAAGGGCTCCGAGAGACCTTGGAGGTATTCAGTCCAGCTGAACATTTTGTGACGGAGTTATCTGAAGACATAAGAATGTAAGGTGACTGCAGAGAACTTGCGGCGACGTAAATAGGCTTCTGGTCTGATGTGTATGGGGAGGGGGTGAGGAACCTGGTTCCGTTAGGACCTCTCACTACTAAGACCCGGTTTTTACCTACTGTGTTTGACTGGCTGCCCTGATCTGCTCTCTTTTCACTCGAGCTATTAACCAGTACGCCCGACTTGGCTTGAGAGATATATCTAACCAGGTATGCCTGTCGCCCAGGCTGTAGATGAGCAGCTTTATCAGCCGAGTTTACTGGTAAAGCCAAAACGGGACGTGGGCCCAGTACAGTCTTAGAGGTGGAATCAGAACTTACTGGAGAAACAGGAAGTGGTTGGTGAACCAAATAACAAGTCTGTTGTGCGGTTGTCATTTGTTCTCCAGAGGATGACTTTACAGGACTTGATAAGAGCAGAGGCCTTTTAATGGCTGAAGCACTGACAATGTAGTGGCCCCCACCGTTGTTCACCGTTTGCAGAACTGATGGCTGACTTTTGGCCTTTTCACCTAATCCTTGTGTTGACATTCCAAGTCTTCCGCCATTTAATGTCAGAGATAAACCCCTACCTTTGCAAGGCCTTTCAATCCCTGGCTTCATGTATGACACATTAACTTGAGAGCCGCAGGACTTTGTAATGAGCTTGAAGCCTGGACCACTTTTAAGCTGGACCGGGACAGCATAGGGAGTCTCCGAAGTCTGGAGGAACATCTGCCGTTTTCCCTCAGGCATCTGAAGGATTCGAAGTGTCGTTTTAGCAGGTCTGTTGGTATCCCGTGTCATAGCTGTGGCTACCATCCTGTCTTTTTCCAGCTGCTGGCTGATAATGGCATCAGAGTGCTTTTCAAGTATCTTGCCCAAAACAGCAGCGTTGGTTAAATTTGCCGTGCCCCTTTCAAGCGCAGAAGACCTAGCGTCAGTATCGTCTGCTTTTTGTTCTAGTTCCGACGAGCCATCTTTTTTTTCTGTCTGTGCCATGGGTAGCTCATCAACGGTAGCTATGCACTCGTCAACCTCGATATCGCTATCCGAAACCCTTTCGAATGATGTTTGGAGATTTGAAGGCTGCTGGTCGTGATCACTGGTGCTGCTACTTTCGAGGCACTCCTCAGACTGTTCAGCTCCTGTGGGTGGGGATGCAGGTAGTGTTAAGCTCCAGTCAGCATCCAGCTTGAGCTCTTCAAAATGTTCTTCATAGTCGTCTTCATCTGGATCTCCGGGAGACTGATCTACATCCTGCAAATCAGGGGAACTGCTAAAAGTCTCTTTAGAATAATTGTGAAAACTAAAAACCTCTTTATTTGGGGAGTTTTGTAATACTGCTTGAGCTTCTGTACTTCCATCGTTGCCTGTTAACAAATCAGTTGGATTCTGTGTAATTTCTGGAGTTTTGTCTTGGAGCATTTCCCCATTGGCATTCTGGCTATCCATACATGCCATATCTGTAGCTAGTTTTAGTTCTATTAATTCCTTTTTTGGAAATGAATCAGTACTTGTGGTATAGTCATTAGCCTGCAAAGACTTATCCTCCACAGGGCAAGTATTCACACATTTAGCATTTATAGATAACGAAGATTCACTTTTATTAAGACCTAAGCACTGGTCTTCTTCAACAGTCGATTTAATAGAAATTTTGGATGTGGTCTGCTCTGTAATTCTCTCACATGGGTCAATTGAGGCAGTTGTGACATCGTTTTCGATGCAATCAGAAGTTGTGAAAGACATCGGGGCTTCACTTTCAGATACAGAAATTGGGCTGGAAACGACTGCGTCTTGTACAGTTAATTCCAACTGTGAGGTTTCCTTCATACTTAAATCCTCTGTAGTTGGATTTGCTGACTGGGACTCATTAGCAGTTGAATGAGAAAAAGAAAGCTCATGAACATGTGATGGGGTTCTTTCTAAATCATTAGTCCGGTCCTTAGAAAACGGTGCCAAATCTACATAATGCGATGCTGATGTCTCAATAACGTCTTTACTAGCCCGATTTGCTTCATGCTTATCATCCAAATTGTTATTTTCACTGTCCTGTGCCTCGACATTTATTAAGTCAATCAAATCTTTCTTTTTCTCTGAATCTAGACCGAGAAAACATCCTGATCTACTGGACATGGAGACACCGGGAGAGCAAGCAATCTTTCCATTTTCTTCATTTTTGATATCGGGTTCCTGTTTTGTTGGAATAACTTTCAAAACTAAATGCTTTTTACCATCTACCATCTTAAAGCCCATGACCTTTGTAGTACAGTTGGGGGGAATGGAGATTTTATTTTTGACCATGAGAACGGTCAGTCCGTTGGTGTTGCTTGCATCCAAAATTCCAGATCCAAGAGCGAGTTCGTTTTCCAGGATCTTTGGCTGCGCTGTTGAAGATGTGACTGGATATGAACTCTGCTTTTCACTTTTGAGTATTCCTTTACTCCATTTATTACTCTCTTTACTTACTCCAACAGCTCTTTCAAGAAATTGTTGCGTTTCCTCTAACGTTTTCTCTGGATTTAGGAGCCGTACATTGTGGTCAAGCAGACCTACTCCAGGAATGGAATTCAGCTGTGATATCCACTGTGGTTCCCTGGATCCTCCAGCAGGAGGACTCTTCTTAAGCAGCAGCTTTAGTCCGGGAGAACTGACCTTAGAACCATCGTCTATGGTTTTCCATTTGTTCGTTTTATCCACTTCTTTTCCATGCGCCACGGACATGTGCTTATTAAGGTACTCCTTCCAAAAAGCACCAAAGCCACAAACTTGACAAGTGAAAGGAAAAGTCCCTGAGTGGCCTTTCCCCCCGTAAACTTTCCCGTGTGTAGGACTCATGGATGGACACTTTACATGTTTTTGGCCATCCTCATTGTGATGATGAATGTGCTGAACAAAGGTGCCTGCATCTCTGGTTGAAAAGTCACATTTCTTACAGCGGAAAAATCCATTACAGCTGTGGCACATAAGAAAATGCCTGGTAAGCAACAGTAAAGAGTACTGGACTCCATCATTGCAGATTTCACAAGTGACCAAAGTGTCTCTATGACCAATGCGATGCCGCTGAAGAGAAGAAAATTCATTGGTCACAAAAGTACAAAGATCACACGGATAGGTTGGAAGTGTACCCTTGTGTACTCCTTGGAAATGTTTCAGCAAGTCATTTGGGCTGTAGGTGACATCACCTTTGCATTTAGAGCAGCAAAAACTGAGGATTTTTCCAGAGAAAACTGCACCCTGCTGCAGCTTGCATGGTGATTTCTCCAAAGTTCTGCTCTCTGTGTGAGATCCAGATTCAGACTCTCCAAACATGGCATCATCTTGGCTATAGATGTCATTATATGCAATCTCTGTCGGAGTAGCGAGCTCTTTTACAGACAATGCATGCACTGCTAAAACGTGTTTTTTTGCATTTCCATTCTGATCGTGGCTTTTTGCTGGCTCATCCGCCATTACATCCATGTCTTAAAATAATGGTTTCTGCAATGGACAAAACAAAAAACTATAAACATTCTTCACACATACTGTCAACAAGAGTGCTACCAACTTGGTGAAAGAGTAAACGGCAGACAAAATAAATAGCAATTAAATAGATTAAGTATCAAATCATAAAATATGTGGAATAACCCCATACATGCAATAGCCAGCAAGCAGCATACATTAAAACATTGGCAGTAAGAAGAACTTTCCTTCTTACCAAAGGCCAAATGTGTTAGCTAAACACCTAACCAGTGGTAGCCCTTAAGACCACTGCACCACCAAACACTTCACACTTTTATCAATTGCCAAAGTTAGCCAAACTAAAATGTCACTATACATTTTGAAATTTTGATTTGAGTTGATTTCCAGTAACTATATGCAATGCAATTTAAACATTTATACACATCGTTATGTATGGGCATGTAATATGATTAAACATGCAGTGGTCATACCACCTGACCAAGCAAACTAATGTTCAGCATTTGTGCTTAAAACAAAAAAGCACTATTGACATTGTCAGTTCACCACAAAGGTTAATTACAGCCTAGTACTATAATAGCATGTGGAATGTTTAATTTTTTGGGTATTTTTAACTGCATAGCTTAAATTTTAAGTCTGCAATTTTGCCTGATTGGGGTCACAGTTGGTCCTATGCCTCACACGAACACTGGACACAAGTTAATTATTATTTATGAAAAAATAATAAATAACAATATTAAAATAAATAATAAAAAATAGATTCAATAAGACCGAAATACTTCCTTTACATACATATCTGACAGAAAATACAATAATCTAAGCAGCATTAATGAAATGTAAACATTAAATGTCCCATAAAGAATACATTGTGATTTCATCTGATTCAGGTCATATGTGCTTGGTAAATATAAATGGACCAAAACAGATTTTGTGTGACCCATATATATAGGATTTAAAAACATGATCTTTACCCAGATGCCCTGGTGATGAAACCAGGACATCATTAGAGAGCAACAGTGAGTCTTAGCACGTCTGCTTTGCATATCATCCTGACCTGAAAATATGATGTAGGTAGATTTCAGTGATGCACATGCACTCCAGGTCCACCCAGGTTATAAGAACTCGGTGATTTAATTCCAGCCCGAGTTAGACCCGCAGTTGTTGACAGGGCTGAGATTATTAGTGTAACAGTGGAAATGCACTGCATGTTTTGAATGAATAATGCTGACTTTACATATTAAAGCTATAAAACCTTACGCGATCTGACAGTAAGTAACCGGACTAGTTTAATTGACTTTGCAATCAGGAACTTTAAGCAACACGGACACAACTAATAAAGTGCATTAGAATAGTGCTTGTCATTCATGCATAGATGTTTACCAGCACTTCGAGTATTTCCACATCACGAACGACACACATGATTCTTCCATTACACGTTATTTACTAAATCCTTAAAAATGAAGCACGTCGCCTCCACCCAGACAACACAGCAATTCGCGTAGAGAACTTTTAAAAGAGTACACAATATAAGCAAGTCTTTAACACAAACTGCGGTCGTTTTTTCAATCTATCGACCATATAAGATGGTTTATACGGCATTTATTTTTATTAAATGTACCTTTCTTTTCCCTTTAGCCTTGCAGGTCAGTGACGGCAGCCATGACAGTTCCATCCGGGTAACAATGGTCTGCTGAGTGCCGTATGAGTGTAGCGAAGCAGGAACTGATAGGAATGAATATGGATGACTACCTGAAAGTCTCATTAACTTCACCGTGTGTGTAAAGTTAACATGTATAATGTACATCATAAATTAAAGTGACTGAATTAAATCGTACACGGACCATTAAACACAATTAAACCCCCGTGGTGTCGAAGTATTGCTCGTAAAAGCAGTGTACAGTAAACGTTGATAAGCTAGTAGACTTGAAGGACGCCATGTCTTGTGTGGAA
>JAYDZG010000008.1:12015416-12025416 GCA_034509265.1 Microcambeva bendego | reverse complement strand
CAGCGCTTGTGGGTGCTGCACTCCATCCATCAGTTTAGCTCCCCATCATCTGCCACTACACATCGACAGCAGAAAAAATAAAAGGCTAAAGAACAAACCCGCACGGCCCACACGTTCAGGACCGGACCGGTGGAATATATACGCCAAACTGAAAGGGTTAATATCTTTAGTGATGCATTAGGTAAACAAACTACCATCTAATTACTCCACTATAGCGGAGACGTAACTCTGTGGCTGCTGATCTTAAGAGTTGTGCAGATGCTCGGCCTTAAAAACCCACAACACAACCCATCGAGTTTATTTTAAATCTCCTCCAGTGCACAGAAGGAGCACGGAGGTTCCTGCTTAGTCTGGTTCCTCTCCAGGTTCCTCTCTATATTTTTAGGGAGTTCTTCCTCACCTCGGCTCGCTCGACACAGAGATTTTGGTCCCCATAACCAACCCAACACACAAATCTCTCAGATTAAAGTTATTTGCTGTTTGTGCTTCAAGTGGCCGTGCAGCCCTCTGAGGTGGGTGTTGCAAAGCAATGCTGATGATTAGGTCAGCCCTCGAGAGTCGACCTCTGGGAGGTTGAATGACCCTCTATTTAAAATATAAGCCGTTCTTGTTCTGGACATAGTTGACCCGGTCGCTCTAGCCTTTCTGAACTTAAATACATCTGTTGTAACTGCAGTAACCTGTGACTGGCAAACATCTGAGGTCACTAAGATCAGAACTGATAAAGGTTATCTCCAGATTATTTATATTAGCGATGTAGACCTAAAATAGTCGGACTCACTTATTAGTCTTTGGCCATGATAAACCCGTTATAGTGGGATCAGAGTCTGGAAATAAAACACATCTACCAGAAATGAGCTGCGCGTCCAGGGGAAAGAGGGAATATTTTAGTGAACGGTCACGGCCGATGCCCCTAAGATGGAGATGGATTGTATGAGCGCTGGCTGACGGGTAGAGACACAAGCTTGACGTGCTTTAGATTTAAGAAGAGAATAGAACAAGCTCAAGCAAATCAATGGTAAGCAAAGCGAGGAGGGTCAACTGGTACACACACATGATCAGCACAACAGCCAAATGATGTCATCCATCAGAATGGACAATGCAATTTGCCATCCATTTCCTCATCAATCAAACTCGATATGTGTAAATCTGGGTCTCTGGGTGTATTGGGGGCTGCTGGATGTTCCACGGGCGCAACAGAAATGTAAGATAACGCTGTGTGTGCAGACGCCATATTCGAAGTTTAATATACAGCGAGGCAAACAAGTTTGTGTTTTGGCCTTCGAGTGCAAATGTGAATGAAAAATATGTATTTATAAGCATAAACACTAATCGGTCTTTACATTTCTTGATTTAAATACTGTTTAAATATACCGGCCTGCTTACCAGGAACACACAGAAGTGTTTAAAATCCCAACAACACTGTGGCACCTGCTGTACCCTTAAACCTGTAACTATTAGACAATAGGATCGATACTGCTCAGTTAGTGAGTGTGTGTGTGTGTTAATGTACACAGCCGTAGTGCTTAGGGTGAGCCGCAGGTCGCAGGTTCAAATCTCACAACTGCTGGGTTGTTACTGTTGGGCCCTTGAGCGAGGCCCTTAACCCTCATTGCTCAGACTGTAACGGTGCCTGTACTGTAAGTCGCTATGGATAAAAGCATCTGATAAATGCTGAAGATGTAAAAAAGGTTTTGGTTATTAGGTTGCAAATAAAAGCACTAGAATCCACCTACTGGCATGCATTTGAGGTATGGAGGAGTAACTCGGTACACAGAAGATAAAAACTACAACACACACAACATAGAAAATGAAATTAAACAAAAATAAAATCGAATAATATAAAACCTACAGGTACAATCTGAGAAAATAATATTTCTAAAAAAAATGTATTTTTAACGTGATGATACATTAAAGGTTTGGATATGAAATAGAAAATCTGCAAGACGATGTTATAATAAATTCGATACGAGCCATTTGTGTTGATTTCCGAGCTGCTCTATCTCAGAAGCATGCACGCAGCCCGAGCACGACCTTGCCGGGATGATGGAGTGATAATTAGAGGGTGTCACAACATACGGCCCACAGATTTGTCGAGGATTTCAGGCTCGTATGCTTGAACAAACAGCTAACTTATCTTCACTACATCCACCCAGCTGAGCATCCACACCCGAGACAATGAGCTGTCAGTCACGCCTGTAATGACGGCAGAAGAAACGGCTGAGCGGCCATTCCATCTCCTGACTGCATTTATCTTAATGTGAACACCGCTCTAATCATCTTTATGTATTACGTATCGTACTGCGGGCAACAGCAGCAAAATGCAACTCAGGATTTTCTGCAGATGACACGGATGCACAAACAGAATCTGTCAGTCAAAAAGAAAAATCGTATTTATTTAGGTATCGGATAGTATGCAGGGCTGGAATAGAGAAAAGGTGAAGGATTTAACATCTGGCAACCTTAAATGTTGACGCATCTGCAACATTAGGAAACTACAACCCATAAACGATTACATTAATTTACTATATTTCATTTATTATGAGCAATACATATTTATACATAAACTCTTTTAATAGCTTTTTTAACCTGTTAACCTTCAAATGCAGCCCCATGATACATTAAATAAACTAAAATCAATATAATAACATGTTTAAATAATGAAATGAATGTGTAGTAGCCATCCAGCACACATGTTTAACAGGCCTCACTTTTCCTTCAGATGCCTTTATACTATCTAATGATTCATCAATAAATATATTTTATACACACTTGTTTAAAGGAACACACACACACACACACACACACACACACACACACAGGGCATGCACACCCATACACACATCTTCCTTATCCTAGCTATTAACCTGTTAAGACTCCACTATTAATTGTCAACATAGTTTAGAGCACTAAAAGCTTATAATACTTTATATTGCAGTATTTTTCAAGAAAGTCAAAGACATAAACATGACATAAACGTGGTGGGGAAAGAGGTGGACTGGGGGGGTATCACCAAAAATAACTAATAATAATGATAATAAATAAATAAAACGAACCATCAGAAAATAGCCATTGCCAGGAAAATGGGAAAAAGAGAACATGTTAAACCATTTTAAGTCAGGTCCTGAATTATTGGCATTGTTACCACACTTAAAATGAAAGGTTATGATGAGATATATTTCTACTTCATTTGCTCTGACTTTTATTCTACTTCAGAGTTCACTTAGACTGAAGCAAATGTATTGTAGGAAAAAGAGAAACGTTGTTAATGTGTGTGTAGATAAAACTGCACTTTTAGATCATAAGAATGTTTTATTAAACTGTAGAAAAACTTTTTAGTTTTATTTCGGTTTAATAACTCTTAAGCTGCCACTCAGCATGGGTAAGTTATTAAAGTATTAAACTTGAGTAATAGTTGAGTTTTTAGTCATATTATTGGGATAAGGAGTTGAAATATAGTAAATGGTTTTAAGAACATGGGAGAATTCTGGCTTCACTAGGGCGGATGTTTGTTTTATTGTTTATTAGGATTTTAACGTCGTGTTTTATACTCTTGGTTAAATTCGAGTACACACGTTTAGATCAAACACACTTGTGGATCATTTTAAAGTTTTTGGACTGTGTGAGGAAACCGGAGCGCCCAGAGTAAACCCACACACGAGGAGAACATGCAAACTCCACACAGTGATACACACCACCGAGACGAATGTAAATCTACACAGAGACTGCCTTCGATGTTTTGTTGGCTCAATATTTTTTTAAGATGATGAATAGTGTAGTACGTATAGTCGAGGGTTGTTAGACCTTCATGTTATGCAGTGGCACAGGAACCAGGATGATCCTCCACACTCCGTCAGGAAGCCTCCGTCCTGCTGCTCCCACTTCAACACAAGAGTCATTTTGCCTCATTGTTTGGGAGGTCAGGGGTTAACATCTCCTTGTAAAGACGAGAGGAGCGGGGCAGTGGGTGAGTTCAGAGGTCGTTGCCTGCTGTTAAGGTGTGATGTGATAGCTGCTTGATTTGGTGTGAGAGATCTGAGCTGTAAAAGCTGTGACAGTGAGCGAATATGGAGCCCGAAGGAGTCGACTAGAGCCGATAGAGAGCCATGTGAGACAGATAGAGAACACACACGTGAGAACGTAGCGCGGAACAAATAAATGGAGAAAATCATTGTGTTCTATTAGTATAAAATTACACCTGACAACAAAATACACAAAATACAAGATTAAACAAAGATGTATAGACTCGATATGGACTAAAATATTGGGACACCTATGAAGTCGTATTATAAATCTATAAGCATTTGCTCTGACTTCGGTTCCATGCCGTTATGGACCTTGCTTTATGCACTAGAACCCAGTGCCTTTAGAACCGTGGACACAAAACTGGAAATCTGGAAGTGAACAATTGAACCAAATGTGTTGGTTCACAGAAGCATTGAGGACCTCGGGGCAAACTGACTCGTCCTATAACGGCACCGAAAGCAACTTTCACAGTAAATAGAATGATTCTAGCTTTGCAGCAACAGCTTAGGGAAGGTCCTTTCCTGTTACAGGTCATTCTATTGCACTGGAGCTTTGACTGATGAATTCAATTCATTCTGAAGTTCTGTTCTTAAGTCAAAATGTTCGTATGTTAAATATATATTTATTTTTATAAGAAATAATATGAATATAATTAATCCGTGTCAGACCTTCCAACCCCCTCCTTACCCCCATCTGATGTCTTAAACACTCTTTTTGTTATAAATACAAGTTTATTTACTCCTAAATATTACATGAAAGAACACACTTGACCGTGAATATAGTCCTCCACATTCAAACCCAATCCGTACACACACACACACACACACACACACAGCACTAGGGGGTGATGGGCAGCCCTAGCCACGGTGCCCGGGGAGCAGTTAGGGGTCGGGTGCCTTGCTCAAGGGCACTTCAGTCATGACCTGTCAGCTCTGGGAATCAAACCTTCTGATCACAAGTTCAGTCAGAGCTGCCTCTAATAATAAAGAAGAATGAATATTAGTACTGTACTGTACATGAACATAAACATAAACACACACACACACTTCAGTACGGTACGTGTGCTCTACAGTACCCCATCATGCATTTTAGTTTTCTCACCTCCACACTTTCTCTTCTCCTTCATCCGCCTCAATTTGATCTTAAATTTTACATTTTTTTAAATAAAGCACATACATATAAACATATACATAAACTTCACAGACATGAATTATATATATATGTGTGTGTGTGTGTGTGTGTGGAGTGTCCAACAAATATTTCTCCCCAGTATTTTATATTTAGTGCCTTTATTCTGTTTTCTTTTCTTCGGTGTGGCGAGAGCCTTGAAAACGGAGCTTTAAATTAAACGAAGGCGAACACAGATTGTTGTATAATTCATCCGGACCGCCCACTGAGATTCCTCCATGCACCCATGTTAGAGTCTAGATTAGAATTTCCTTTTGTTGCTGTGTTTTCGCAATACACAATGTGAATCCTGACAGGACTGGATAAATTAGCTCTTTAAACATTCATTTGGATTAACTCGGAGCAGAAGGAGACCCTACTGATCTCATATACGATGAATAAGTTAAGACATATTTAAACATTCACTCCGATTCACTCCGATTTAAAATAAAAGAAAAAAGAAATGTGAGAGAGAGAGAGAGAGTCCTAGAATATATGCATGATCAGAAATATAACAACAACAAGAAAGTATAAGGGAGAAACACAGAGACGAATGGAGAGAAAATAGAAAGGAGGAGAGAGAGGAACGGAGACGAGCAGGGAGTGATGTGCCTCACAGGGCCCCTACTGCCTCCCAAAATATCGCAGGAGGCGCGGGAACGAGGCAGCAGCGAGACGGCCCCTCGCTCCCCAGAGACTCAACACCGCTATCATTAGTGAGGGAGAAGGCAGGCTCGAGTGGCATACAAACTTCAGCAAAACGTCAAGAGAGAAAGAGAGCGCCACTGCCGAGCTGGCAAACTTCGGCAAATTAATACCGCTAAAAAATAAAAGACGGGACAACTTTCAACCAGGCAGAGAAATACAGAGAGAGAGAGAAATAAAATGTCTGTGTGTGTGTGTGTGTGTGTGTGTGTGTGTGTGTGTGTGTTACCACAGAGAGAGACAATGACAATGGATTGTGCTGGGTTCTCACCTTGAGATTTTATTCATTTTGGGGATCTGTGCTGCTCGTTTCTCTACCTCAGCGACCGAGACTCCGTTTGAAGATGAACCACACCGAGGATGGTTTCCTTTCTGATGAGGTCAACACAAGGCTGCATACCGAGTTCCTATATTCAGATAAACACTTCTGCAATGTACATCAGACGCCTGTTTGATGCCGCACGTTCAGGATGCCGCTCATATGCTTCCGTTCAAATTAAGCCGGGTGAAGCTGTAAAATATAAGATATAATAAGACCCCCTACGTCCACACACAGCCGAGACGTCTGCAGAGTCAAAGGTCCGAATATCATCCATTAAACTCATTAAAAACTTTTATCTAAAATGTGAGCCAAATGCAACTCTGAATATTAATACTGGGGTGCATTAGCTATTTAGTATTTTGAAATAGTGTATTTATTTCATATTTTCTCATTGATCAACCACTGCTTTATCCTGGTCAAGGTCACAGTGGGCCCGAATCTGCAAATGAAAGCTAGAAAACAGACACACAATTATAAACACACAAACACACTGATTTTAATTTTAATGAGCTTTGGGTGGTAACATCAGTTCCACACAAGCGAACGCATTAATGATTTTATTTCTTAGTGCTGAGGAGGATGTTTGAATAATGTATATGGTGGTATATCTATATCTAATATATAACATATATGTTTATACATTGTTATATATTATTACAGACATTATTCGTGGTAGTAATGTTTCTAAAGCTAAGCCTTGAGTAAATATAAAAGCAGTTATTAAATGATGATTTTATTCATGAAATGAAAAAGCTATCCCAAACAACCTGGCCCTACGTGGAAAAAGTATTTGCCCCCCCATGAATTAACTGTGATTAACTGGGTTCAATTTCATCAGCCACACCAAAGCCAGACATCAGAATCAGAATCAAGAAGCCTACAAGATCTCAAAAAGCAAGTTGGTTTATTGGGGATTTTAACGTCACACTTTGGTTGAATTAATTTCAGTCATTTTCATTTAAAGAGAAATAAAACCCAACTCATGCATCTAAAAATTCAGAGTCTTTACTCACAGGTCTAAAGTGGATTTAAACGGCTCCAATCTATTCAGAGCTCAAGCTTCTGCTTTATAGACCAAATGCTTCACTATTAGATCCATTTGTGTGCCTATTCAAACAGACATTTATATTTTAATGTATTTCTTTTTGTTTATTAAAGCTGACGTCTGTACGTAAGCCGAGTTCACGTGTGTCCATCTTAAATGGAAAAGCAAACATGCACAGTTTTACAAGGAATATCTGTGGTACCTGAAGCGCCTGAACACCAGACAAAATCCTAATCAAAGTCCCCTTCAGCCCCATCGCAGAGCCCTGCTCCTCACAAACACTAATAATCAGCCCGACTGCTTTCTTCTCTGCTCGTGAAAGATGCTATTTTCTTTGATTGCATGTTTTAGATGATTATTACGACAGCTTTTGAGGACGAGCTAGGAGTGTGGAGTGTGAAGACTCGCTCTCCTGCTGAGCCCTGCGCCAGGCAGCACGGAGACGAGCTCGACCCCGTCATATCACAAACATGGAAGGAACACACACACACACACACACACATACACACACGTCCAACATCCAGTTCCTGAAACACCGGGACATTAAAGGACTCGATCACACTTCTTCATTGTGCGTGTAAATTCCAGGCTCTGGGTTTTGTATTAATAATGGTTAAAGCACTTTTTAATCTCCTCATACGAGCATCGGGAGAAGCAGTGTCTCCATGGTGACAGGCCTGTATTCAGGGTAAAGAAACGAGATAAGAGTGATGAACTGCTCCAGCGTATCTCACAATCTTATTTAACACTAAACCACGGAGCGTATTTAGCATTCATTTTACAATCAAGCTAAAAGACCAGCAATTAAACACAGAAAATGACATTTGGCACATCGAAGCCAGACTTACATCGTTAAAACCAAACATTTAATCAATTTACAAGCACTATGAGAAATACCCAAACACTTTAAACTGTTAGAAAATGTTAATTCACTTTGTCCGAGCAGTTAACATGAGATACTGAGCCCAGATATGTGAGAAAAATAATTACTAAATCAAATACTGACTTTTTTTTTTATTTACACTTAATTCCCAATGAAGGTTGTTTGGGTAAACATCAACTATAAGGATGATAATTTAATATATACGTACAGCTCTATTAAATCTGTCATTATTGGTTATTAAAACTCTATTATTGTTTAATTTGGCCATTTAAGAGGAATTTTACATCAGTGTTTACATCTTCAGCATTTATCAGCCTTTATGCAAAGCAAATTACAGTACAGTTACAGTCTGATCATTGAGGGTGAAGGGCCTCGCTCAAGGGCCCAACAGCAGCAACCTGAGAGTGGTGAGATTTGAACCGGCGACCTTTGGATTACAATTCCAGTACACTAACCACTAACACACGACTGGCGATTTAAATAACAATATAAATAATAATCTAAATAAATAAATTACACAAAAATGTCTTGTACACAGAAATACACACTTAAATTGTAAGACACCAGCAGAAGGATGAGGAAGGACCGCGTTTATCATTTATACTTATATCACAGAGCAGGATCCTACAGACTAGGATTCGAACCCATAACCTTCTACTTTGTAAGACAGAGCTCTACCCACTCAAGCCATTTAAACAGACAGAATTATTTATTCTATTCATTTCATGAATGTAATAAAGCTGTTTTAAATCTAATTGCCAAAATGATATCCCCTCATTAATATTCATGGACCAAACTGCAGCAGATATTTTCAGCCTGAATGTTTATATTTTAATAAAATGTGAAATCTTCACTTTGATTTGTGATTATTTTACATGCTCACACAGACGAATATCATAAATAAAAATGAAATATCTAGCAAAACACAAGATTTGATGTTAAAATGCAGTTACTTGTTTAATGATTTCTGTTTAACGAACATTTTAAGTTATTAAGTAAATTAAGTATTTATATAGAAATAAAAAATAATTACATCCAATATCATTTACCCTGAACACATATGGAAAAAAGGGTTTCATTTTACAAATAAGATTATAAAATTACTATTATTATTATTATTATTATAAAACTAGTATTTTTATTATCATCATCATCATCACATTATTATTATTAATATTATAAAACTAATATTATTATCATCATCACATTATTATTATTAAGATGATTATCATTATTATTGTAATAATGCCCCGTTTTAAAATCTCTCTGCATATTAAACACACTGTATTGTGTACATGTATAATAGAAATAAAATTATATTCTAAATATAGACGTGATGTAGACTAAGTCGTTAAGGATGAAATATTTTTATTCACGACTTAAGCAGATCGAATTTAACCTAATATAATAATGTAAAATAATCCCTCCGCACCAACACACCTACTAGAATGATCGTGTAAACACAACAATGACGTTTTAGAGAAGAAAGCTGTAATAACAATAATTATTATTATTATTTTATAGCCTAAATTTGGGATCCGTAAGATATTATTATTTAGATATTAAAAACGAGTCACTCATTATTAAGAAATAACTCTTAGAGCACGCAGTGGTAAATATAGAAATTTATTAAATATAATAAAATATCAGAATATCAGCAAATATCAATAAAATTTGCGAATGTTGTCACTGAAACGAGCAAATTAGGCACCAAAAGATCCTCATTAATTCCACAAAGATAAAAACTACACCGTCACACACTTTAAAATAATGATAACGATTTATTATTATTATTATTATTATTATTATTATTATTATATTCACGTAGAATAATAAATGATGTACAAACCAT
>JAYDZG010000008.1:11995424-12008634 GCA_034509265.1 Microcambeva bendego | reverse complement strand
GTGCAGTACGAATCCTAATGAACTCATAATTAACTCAGCAATGTGTTTGTCCTCAGCTAATCCCAGCTACTTATTCTTAAGGTCATTATGCAAATCAATGCTGTTTACCAACATGAAAGCTGGAAGTCGTCATTTGATCTGTGGCAGAACTGGAATCGATTATCGATAGCGAAAGCCCAGCTCAGTGGGTATCATGTCAATAACAAGCCGATCGATGTGGCCTCGTCTGGGAGGAACCTGACAGTCGGGTCTCTGAGGAGACCTGCAGCTATGAAGATTGAGAGAGGCGACACATTCAAAGGCACAGCACCTTGTTAACTGAGCTTAAGTTCAATTCCAGAAGCAGCACAAACACAATCAGACTGATGATGGTGTAGACTGTTCATAAATCTAAACACTTCCAACAGGCCACATTAATTATAAGAAAATGTATTTCAGAGTCAGAGAGGTTTTATTGTCCTTTCAGATACTCACACGTACATAAAGAAACAAACGGCGTTCCTCCAGGATCACGGTGTAACACAGAACAAGTGCAAAACAATACAACACACACTGCAGATACAATAAACACACACACACACACACACACACACACACACATTCATCATCTAAACTAGTAATGAAGAGAGACGAGTGTTGGTCACTCCATGATACTGAGTAAATAGTTCCTGAGGTAGAGATATGTTCTCATATACAGTTAGCAGCGTAGAGTTTATACAGCAGCGGAGATAAAAGGTGCAAGAATGCAAACACTGGTGCAAGTTGCAATGTATGTGCAAAGATGAGAGTAATACAGTTCAGTAATAAAGCAGCAGAGATATCAGGAGAGTAAGGTGCATAAATGCAGATTGCAATAATGTGCAGAGCAAAAAGAATCACAAACAGTCCAGCACAGCAGTCGTGTGTATTAAGGTTGCGTGATCAAGTCCCGTCGTGATTTACAGTGACCTTAACCCACATTGTTGACAGATGCTTAACATCGAGAACATACACCAGACCTCCCATAGACAAACGCTGGGATTTCATTTCCTTCGTTTTAGATGTACGCCATTACAAACACATCAATCTTCTTCACTAATGCAGCTGTTGGCTGATACATAGCCTCTATTCTTATCTACTGTACTTCCGAACAATAAAATGCATGTGACCTATGTTTCACAATCTTCCATTCTATTCATTTATAGATCACAGTTAAGGGACTCTGGTTCTCCTCACGTGCATGACCCTTGAACCAGATGCATGCTCTTTTCCACTGGGCCATTTGCAAGCAGTCCCAACAGAGCAAAGGATTGTGGGTTCGAGGAGGAGGTCAACATTAGGGCGCTATGATTATGCTGGGGGCAAGTGCACAACGTAGCGCCGTTTCTGCCGCAGAAAGTGCTAATGCGGTGTTCTAGTGATGAAAAAAATGATTGTGTATGTTAATGAGGATTTAGTGAGGCTGCCACAGAGGTCTCATAAATTACCCTGCGAATGCTGCATAAACACTACAGTGGGAATAAACACTCAATACATCGAAGCTGCTGTGAGCAAGTCTAAATAACTCTTGACCCAAATTATCATCCTGATAGCGATGACTGATCGAGACGGCATGAAAATCTTTCATAGACCGTCTTAGCTTCTTTTAATACCAGGACATTTGCTTTATTATTCTTGCTTATTCTTGCAAGACCGGCGAGCATCTTTTAGTAAGATCTGTGCCTGAGAAAAGTCAGAGAAAGAAAAAAGTATCATTTAATTACTCAGCCTGGTCTATTTATATTGTTAAACTACAGGATAAATTCACAGTTCCATATATTAGATGTCATGTTCTTCCATTACTCTTTTTTTAATGTTAATAATGAAAGAATTTTACTTTTTATTCCAGTTTACTCATTGCATGTGATTACACTGTAGACCTGAACACTCTGTGATGACACCGAAGGCGTCATATCTCATGTTTTTGTAGATTTAAGATGAACCACCGTATGAAAGATGAAGACAAGAAGTTTTCCATCAGCTTTTGTCTTGCTGCTGCAGAAGATGCTGTACTGGAAGGCACAATGAAAGCAGAATAATTTGCACGCTGTGACCGGTTTAAATGCTGCTTATTTAAAGATTAAAAAAGTTAAATGCATCTTCATTTTGTATTTAAATGATATTAAACGAAATATCGTCCAAACATTACCACTTCAAGGCCAACGTGCACGACCCCATCATCATTAAGGATCGAACCTTATCTCCTAATGCATGTGACGCCGTAGTTCTCCGCACCTTTAGAAAGAGTTTAAAGTAAACTCCATGTTTACACGGCTGAGTCGACGAAGAGCGCTTACGAAAGTGTGCAGAACACCTACTATTACACCTGAAGTCTTACTGATCAGGAATAATGACTAACTGATTTTAGGACAAAGATGGCAAGACCACCATGAGCGATCGCACTGATCACATCCACGTATACTCAACCCACTCTTTCAATGATCAGAAGAACTGGATTCCATGTGCACTCTCCTGCACCTCACATCTGACTTCAAGACTGAGCTTAAGGCGCACACAGTCGTAATCCTGTTGTAGTACTTAAGGGATGTGACTCTGTTCAGACGTATCAGAACGCCCTCGCAGACTGAGCTTTTGAGAGCCCATTTTGAAGGAGAACAAAAACACAAGGAATGTATCGCTCAAAGGCAAGTTGAATTTGAAGTTTAAAAAGCAAGTGCTGACAGAAAGACATCAGCAAGTATCAGAAGGTGTGATAATTTGTTGAAACAGCAGCCCAGGCTGGTAGAGCTCTGGTGCCTTCTAGAGCCCATTACCCTCCTCCGCCTCTACTTCTTTTTTAGCCTTTGAAACAATCTTGGTGAGATTTTTCTTTTTGGCAGACCATCTCTCAAGGTGCACCGAGTGAAAGACATTTAAAAAAAAAAAACATAGAATAATGCAGTTTTTTTAATTAAACACAAAGCACACTTTCTAAAGTTCGATGACAAAGACGCTGACAGACAAACGGATGTTTGCCGAGTTGGAGCAGCTAATTGGTGTAAACTTAATGAATGCCGCGTGTGCACAGACAGATGCTTTGTGGAACGTGGCAGATTTCGGTGGCTGTGCGTCTCTGCACATCAAGACGACGAGAACATTTGGCAGGTCACAGAAATGTGCAGGCAGAGGGGAAGCCAGAGACGAAGAATAAAAGCCCATACGAGCGCCGTGTGTCTCTGTGTGTGCGCTGGACCGCCGTACCGTACCGACTCTTAAGCTCGTCTGTTCGTTTGAGCTCTCTCTCTCTCTCTCTCTTTTGTTAGCGTTTTCTATCTTCGCCAGCTCTGCGGCTTGCAATTAGCGTGCAGGCCTAAGGGACCTAATTAATCAGTGTGTTTAAATCTTTCTCCGAGAAATAACCATACAAGTCACCCTGACATTTGTCAGTCAGTCGGGAGGTGTTCATGGTAAGCGGTGATTAGCTTGTTTGCAGCCTGTCCTTCTCCCCCGGGTGGCAGCTGGGAGATGACGGGAGGGGGGGAAAACGATGGGCACGTATGAGCCGGGTCGGGCTCGGTCTGAAGGGACACGGATACAGAACTTTCACTAAGGTGATGGCTAAGAAAAGGAGTCCGCTGACCTTTCATCATATCACCAATCAATATGGTGCAAGCTGCAGCCCCTTGGACACGAACTACCGAACGCCTGGAGGAACAAAACAACAACAACAACAAAAAAAAACAGTCACAAAGCAGCTCGAGTCAAATCAAGGTGGGGGGCATTAGCTGCCTTTTCTCATTAACACATTATGATGTCTTGTTTTCTAAAAAACACAGGGTGGTAAGGGACATGGACACCACAGGTCCTCGATACACACAGTCTTTGTTCTAAGCAACATCCTAGTCATTTAAATGATAGATATACGCCGATATTTCGTGAAATATTTGAAAAACAATCTCAAACTTTTAATTGGAAATGCAAGCGGAGAGCAAGCGGAGGTAAATCATCATTTTTAATTAAACAAAGCGAAAGATTAAAATTATTGCATGCTTCTGCGTGCTTGGTTTTTAAATGGCATCGTGGCTTCTTTGTTCCTCATCTCCTGTCCAGCACTGGGACCGATTCTGTAAACGTTCTCTCCATGTCTGGTACTTTCCTTGGGGTGTTTAAGTATTCGTCACCTTCCCAAACACATACAGAAGATAATCTGGCTACTCTAAAACTACCCCTAGGTCTTGTGATTAACAGATATTTGTGTGAGGTTTCTTATAAATCATATCATAAAATATTTCACTTGTTTGGACATTTTCAGTAAGATGGATTTCAACAGCACTGTGACTAAGGTCACGAAAGAGAACAGAACCAGAAAACAAACATGACGAGGATGTAAAGACAAACATATTTAATAACTCAAATCTCGACTATAGCAGACTGCATAGCAGACGCGTGTAAAAAGACTTACTGCAGTAATGCTTCTACGCTGTGTGTAA
The DNA here is from genome assembly GCA_034509265.1 of Microcambeva bendego. Taxonomy (NCBI): domain Eukaryota; kingdom Metazoa; phylum Chordata; class Actinopteri; order Siluriformes; family Trichomycteridae; genus Microcambeva; species Microcambeva bendego. The sequence continues at coordinate 12,004,186 of JAYDZG010000008.1, read as the reverse complement.
GAATCCACAGTCGTGCTTTCATTAAACTTCAATCCAGCTATAAGAATATCTTGCGTTGCATCTCCATCACAGTGTGACTGAGTGAGTATATGAGTGAATGACCCCAAAGTCGACGCCAAAGATTATCTGGGTGGCATCAAGCCCAACAAAGTACTGTTGGCAATATAAATCTATTAAAAGGGCAGCAGACGTCACAAAAGAACCACACACTTCCTGGCTGACGGATGTGAATCAAAGCGAAAGAACTTTTAATTAAGGATAATATGCTTTAAATAAACACATAACTTTCACTATAAATGGTAAGTGAGGTTTGCCAAGAAGACGAAGCTTGTAGCTTCTCTTTTGCTTCAGTACTGAGAGTCCAACATCTAAGACTACACACCTTTGGTCTGGTAAAAATATAAACATTTATGTCCAAAACTATCGAGTAAAAGAGAGAGATCAGGGCAATAAGGGCGTTATAAAAGGGTTTTGACCTGCTGGCCATCTTTTTATGCACAGACGTTCCCACACATTCTGGTCCCTGGAGGAACCCTGGACATGCGTATCTACTTTGTTCATCTTCATCTAATGAATTCTGTCTGTTCTATTAAAAACTGCGATATATGTAAAGCCTTCAAATGGAAACATATTTAAAACAATACCACAGTAACCCCAAAGTTTGTAAGTTGCGCGCACAGATTTATTGCCAGCTTCGATCCAAGCATATTTGCAAGCACCGACACACATGAGAGCGAAAGAGAATGAAAAGACAGGCAGACATAAAGAAGGAGAAAGTCATTTGTTCCCTGTTCAATGTGACCGGAGTGCATGCCGCGTACAAGTTCTCTCACTTCGCTTTCTCTATAAGCGCTGCCCTCTAACTCCCCCTAAGAAATCACAGTACAACAGCTCTTCTGCAGCTTTGATGGAGAAAGGAAGGGTTGCTGTGTACACATTACGTGCGAGTGCCTTTTGTGGATCTCCATCGTGTGTTTGGTGATCTCTCCAGTGCGGTACGGCGAGCGCTGGCGCTCACATTCACTACCGACTGGAGACACGGTCTGCGTACCTCAGGGACTACCCGAAGCTAGAGTTCACTATGGGGGCGTTAAGTGTGTCAAGGAGAACGCTTCCCTTCCATTACAAGCCCCAAGGCCTCTCCACAAATATTCAAAAGAATACGCAGTCGATACTAAGTGTAACTGCTGGAAAAAGACAAAAAGATAAGCGTAAGTAATGCAGGGCTTCTCAGCAGTTACACAACATGGCGAGATCAGAGTGCAGCTTTGGCTGGGCGGCATGGCTCGATCACAGAGCTACTTACTCTCGGGAAGGGAGAGCAAAAGCAGTGAATCATTCATAGCAAAAAAAAGTGGGGTAGTAGAGGAAAGGAGGGCTTGGAAGGAAATGATGAGCCAGATCAAGGAAATCCAAACCTCACACAATGAAGAAGCATCTAGAGGACAAAAAGATGATGTGAGGGCCCTGAACTCCCGTGCACAGCGCTGTAATACAGTATTAAGACGCCCGTCTATTACACTGGCACTAAAACAAATCAAACACATCTGAAACTTTTGAAATGTTGGTTGAACTCTTCATAGCTAAAAAAAAACATCAATAAGACAAATATCCTCTTGTTTTTTACAGTCTCTCTGAAATACTCATCAAAGTTTTCCTACATTCTCAATCACTCATTCTAAAAATCTTGACTTTTAGTCGTTAGAGATTGTTAGAAGTTCTTAGCCCACGTAATTCTTCACAAATTCACCCTGACATGCATTTTAATAAGGTCTTTTAAACACAGACGGCGGGATCTTCATGATGCTTTTTAACTTTATTAAGTTATGTTGATGCCATACAAATGGCGTCTAAAACTCAGAAGATCTAAATGTGCTTTCATGTACAATGACTTCCTAAAAAATGTGCAATGCATGTTTGCACCTTATGCAATACACTGTAATGTTTGCATTTAAAACAGACTATAACGTAGTAAAACTTGTGCAATATTTGTGACTTACATTTTTACACAACCTTGCTTTTTTAATTACTAAATAATAGTTTGTGGTTTTATCGTGGTAATATATAATTTTCAATAAATTATTAAGAACAATATAATGTAACGCATTCTGTAACGTAAATATTATTGTGAAATCAGCTAAATGTACTTACACCATTGAAAAGGTGCTTGTCTGAACTCCAGTACGTACATGTGGGTGTAACATGGGTGCGGTGATACGAGCCGGTCTGTATAAGTGCTGTAATCATGTAATCCAGATCTCTAAAGTGTTTTTAGCTGAAGACTAAACCCACGTGTTGAGTTTTCTCAGACTCGCTTTTATCTTAAACTCTTTATTAACAGAAGAATCTGTTCACATGAACACGGAGAGTCGGAGACGCTCCAATAACACACGGTTCTGACTCCTCTCAGTACTAAACACCGCCATTACTAACACTACTGAGGGTCCCTACAGAGGGAGCTACAGAGGGAATAGAGCGCTGCAGCTTATACACATTAACCCCGCCTCCGCTCCCGAATCGGCCTCTCTGATTGGTCGTTAAGACAGCTGACGCTCTATAATCACTGTGATTGGTTCAGTGTGATCCAGCCGAAGCTCCAAGCAGAACGATGAACAACTGATTCTATTGAACTATTAAAATAAACATTTACAGTTTATTTCCAGCCTTCTTGATTAGTTTGTTCGCCGCGGCTTAGGTCCGTATAGGGGCGGGATTAAAAAGCCGACGAGGTCTCACTCCCGTGGCTGATGCGGTTACGCCCTCTACTGGCTGACTGAGATGAGGAGAGCCACAAACAGGGCGTGTCTCTCTACATACAGAGTGCAGGGGGAAAAAAACACATACGGCTGCTCCCTACTTGTAGGAGGGGGTGCGGAGACGGTTCATTCACTGCAATCAGGGTGGGATCGGCGTCGGTACAGGCCCTTTTGTATCTATTGGTCAAATGGCTTCTAGAAGACTCCATAATAGAGCTGGATATTCTTCTGGGTCTCTCTCCTGCAGAATCGACTCCTCTCTCTATTCATGGAGACTTGACCTTCCTTCAGACGAGCTCCCAGTCCTCCTGCCTCCTCTCTCTCTCCTTTCATCCTTTGACCTCCTCTTCAGACCGCCGGCCTCTGACACACAACAGAGGCGATCTTCCGGTCCTCGTCTTCAGCTGACCGTCCTCTGCTCTTGACCTCCACGTCAACCCACTTCATCTCTGACCATCACTTTGAGTCCAACTCCTTCATCTCCCAACGTTCGTGTTTCCACACTCCACTCCGCTCCTCATCTCCTCCTTCCCGGTTAACTTCTATCTTAACTTCTATCCTTCTCTCAACACCGTTACTTAAACACGCTCCTCATCTACTGACCTCCTTCTACCCTCGTTCCTCCAGTCCACACAAGCAGGACGGCGGCTCCTGCCGAGTCTGGTTCCTTTCGAGGTTCCTCTCTGTATTTTTAGGGAGTTTTTCCTCACCGCGGTCGCCCTCGGCTCGAGGTTTCCGGTCCGGTGGTCCTGAACTCCGTAAAGCTGCTTTGTGCTTTGACAATATCTATCCAGCGCTACGTTAATGAAGACTTCCTCAGACGTCTGGCTCCGGCCGAGGGTGTGTACTGGGGTCAGCTGAGGTGTGGGGATTTGAACCCGGTCAGCGAATACACTGTGAAAGTAACACGGATTCACCACGCCGAGATGTCAGCGCTCTCACAAGCCGCTCCTAAGATGCCGACATTGTTAGGGCCGGCGCCAGCGAGCAGCCCTGGCACACGGACCTGAAGCATCTCGCTGTAACCAAACAAACAAAAGAAGAACACAAACGCACTGACCCGGTCACTCGAGACGCTGATAATGAATGTAGGAACCTGAGCCGCTGTTCGTCCCAGACTTGAGAAAGTACACGGACCAACAGCTCTCCGCTCACCCACGGCATTATGGGAAATCTCTCTCTCTCTGTGTCTCTCTTCCACGCAGCTTGTTATTAGCTAGAACACCCCGGCGTCATTTTACTCGATCATTTATTTTAGCCGTCTGATTTGTCTTGCCTGAGGTGTCAAAGGGTCTGAATACACCCTAAACACACAGAAAGCGAACTCACTGTGTCAGAAATAAATAATAAATTGTGTATATTTATTATATTATATTTTAAACACAGCCGGAGATGCGACAAAGGGCGGCAGTCAATCAGCAGCAAGGACAAATGAAAAACACCCTCAGATTGCTAAAAGACTCTTACATTAATATTTATGCAACAATAATTAAGTGTTAAAAGTGTTAACAGATCAATTGTTTCATGATAAAAGATTTTCATGGTTTCAGGCCGGCCGTTCTGGACGATACGAACATCCAACAAGACGAGAGCGGTCCATCCTAGGCCTCTCATGGACGCGGTTAACACGAGGCTTCTTCTTCCTGCACAGCAAAGCTTTAAGGATGATCTGTGCATGTCACTCTGCATTGTGGTGCCTGAGCAAGGTTTTTAAAAGAAAAATAGAATCCTTGACCTCCCTGACAAAGGCACATGGACTCACAGAGAAGCACGACACACTGCGAGCGATAACTCGGTTAAGCTAAACCGTTCAGCCCGAGAACAAAAGCTCTTTATGCCGATTCATTCGTTCCCACATCGATTGTGAGAAAGATGAATCATGAGGAAAGCGTTTCCAGGAAAGACCCGACTGCTGCGGCCAGCACAAAAAAATCCTGATTTTCTTTTCCACATCCGCGTGAGTCTCTTTAACGCCCGAATGGTCCGAATGATTCATCACATTCTTCTCAGAGAGTAAAATAAAAAAAGCTCGGCGTATACAAACATGTCACTTAAACACAAAAGAAAAATCCCTCGAGTCGCCGAACGCGCCGCGTCCGAGTCGGAGTCGGAGTCGTGGGTCCTTTAATCGGGTGACTGGCACCGCTCCAGGTCCGAGACGGGTCCTGACAGGGTACCGCTGACCCTGGAGGTGCCGAATAACTCGGGCGGCGTCGCCCGAGAAAAGGAAGAAATAAGAAGCGAGCCGAGAAGACTCGAGGCCGAGCTCCAGCTGGCACGGCGCCTTCAGGAGCGCCTGGACCGCACGGCCGTGCCAACTGGGCAGAGATCCTGCAGTGGAGTGGTGCACTCCAAACCAACAACAGTCTAAACAGGGTTACGGACCTGCAATTAGGCTGCAGCCCCACGTCTACTGTCAGCACTCCGGATCCGGCAGCACTGGAGACGCGATCAGGGTCTAGTGCTGCTCAAGAAGTAGAATTAAGAACTCTTTTAAAACCTTTTCTACTTTAACTCATCGTGCTCCGCATTTGACGCAGAGCCGTGCAGTGATAAACACACACACACACACACACTGGTGAACACTAGGGGGCGGTGAGCACACCGGAGCAATGTGCAGCCCTGGACACGGCGCCCGGGGATAATATACGGGTCGGTTGCCTTGCTCAAGGATACTTCAGTTGTGACCCGTCGGCTCCAAGCGCAGTTCTCTAACCACCAGACCGGGGCCGCCCCTTTTTTATCCAGGTAATTTCAGCTTAAACCCCAGAGACGGAGAACCTGGCGGCTGCATCTTCATGGACTTTTAAAGACGATCATGTTTGTCATGTGAGATTCTTCTTCTTTTCTTTTCTGTGTTTTATTTATTTCATTATTTCGGTTGTTTTAAAAAAAAAAAAAAAAACCTTTAAAACGAGTGAAGATTTCCTCTCAGTGAAGGGATTTACTTAAGATTTTTACTTAACCCTAACCCGGGCTCGGACCCATCTGATGCCCATCAGTTTATTTTTCCAGCTTCTAACATCAGCTCCGAGGATAAAATTTGCTGGATCTTATATCCCACCTGCTAACAGGTAGCATGATGAAGAGATGATCAATGAGGAGAACCGTACGGGCCGGATGTGGCCCGCGGGGCGAAGAATGCCGGAGTACGTGACAGACGGCGGTATTTATTACAGCTCTGGCGCTGCAGCATGTTATAAAACCCTGCCGAGGTTAAAGGCTTCCTGAAGCCTGAGCCGGGATTAGTTTGTGTCCAGAGTTTTGATTTGGATTCGTTTTGGATTCCGGCGAAGACAAAAACAGACGAAGATAACTCGCTAAAGTCCTCAAACGTCTGTCAGAGCCGGGGAACAGAAGTACAGCGGCAGCCTTAATGAGCACACGAGGTGGGATATAAAGTCTTCACTTGCCTCGGGGCCTTCAGCACGGGAGCGCACACACACACACACACACACACACACACACACACACTGACGTTGCACATCAGTTGTTAATCTAGGGACGAAAAATATACAAAATAAAGCAGAATTAACAAAAGCGATACAGATATAATGACAACATTTACTCATTATTATGCTTCACAGGCGTTCCATCCTGATCAGGGTCACGGTGGGTCTCACTTCCCTGAAAGGATCTAGAAGCAGAGCTATTATGGATGTTTGATGAGTATAAACGTGTAAGAGTGTATTCATTCACAGACTCGAGCTGGTCGGTACCACGTTATCCGACGCTAGCGCTCTGTGCTGCCTCGTCTCATCAGGGTTAAGGGTCTCAACAGAAGAGACAGCAGCAACCTGGCCGTGGTGAGGTTTGAACCGCCGACCTTCTGAATACCAGTCCAGTACCTCAACTACTAGGCTACTGAGCTACATTTTGACCCAAGTCCTAGCTCAAGGCTCCAGTGTGTGTGTGTGTGTGTGTGTGTGTGTGTGTGTGTGTGTGTTGATGGTTTGAGATGCACCACGGCAGAACTAAGCTGTACTGGATGTGGATGGATGTGGATGGATGTGGATGGATGTGGATGGATGTGTCACCCTGGCTGCACATTCATCTCCTGATGAAGCAGCGCTGACCGGGTCACTCCGGGTCAGAGCGGCCCAAAACTTCGAGTGATGTATGTTCAGAACAGAGGGGCGAGTGAACCGCGGCGTCCCAGACGGACTCCATACCCTACAGCACATCGTCAGCTGAATCTAAAGTCGCCTCACAGCCAGAAGGTTCCGGGTTCGATCCCCGGGCGGGCCGCTCCGGGTCCTTCCTGTGTGGAGTTTGCATGTTCTCCTCGTGTCTTGACTACACATGTACCTTGTGCTTCACTCAGAACCAGGGCTGGCTCGATACGACTTCTCAATGTGCGATACCGATACAGATGTTATACCGTCAGGACCTAAGTGCAGAATCTCATGATGTACATTCATAATTAAGATTTCATTTATATATTTGTTCTCTTAGAGTTAATACCGGAGCGTCGTGTTCCCTACGAGTCTCTAAGAGACTTTACTTTAAGGGTGGACGTTGTTAAACTGCACCATATCACGATCCGCTGTGGTGACACTTTAATAAATGAGAGTAAGTCCGTGATGCTCACGATCGCATGATTATAACTGAGGCATCATGGGACGTCCGTGCTCAATATTCCTTCCTACAGCAATAGAGAAACTTACAGCAGTCCAGCCTGACAGGAAAACACACTAATGGGTTCAGATTTCTTCAAACCGTCCACAAGTCATCGCGTTATCTATTTAAAGAGCCCGAATATAACAGGACAAAAATACCGTGAGGACCAAAGACGGGGCAAGACAACAGACGCTTCATGAAGGCGCCTCGTTATTTCTTTACTTTATTTCTTTCTTTCTTTTTGGACGGGTGTCCGAGCTGTCGGCTTTAAACAGACCATTAAACTCCTCAACGGATGAATACAAACTGTACGACATTATTTCAGCAGGAGATCCACTCAACGCGAGCGCTTATCAAAGCTTCGTCTCATATCACATGCAAATATTAAACAGGAATCAAATCCAGTTATTATTGACTAAGTTCTAATGAAAGCAGAAGTGAACGCAGATCTCATGCAAGAAGATAAAAGTTCCTTCTATAAATATTCCTAAACATTTCTTTCCCTTATTACTTTCATGTTTAATTGACCGGGCTGCCTTATGATTATATACCAATATAGATCCTAAAGAATCGACACTGATAATGTTTTAGGTTGTGTTGTGAAATATGGCTTTGAAAATGCACTTATATTGGAGAGAACATGCCAATCGTGCATGGAAGTTCTTTTCGTTTTCCAGTTGTGAGCGTCTACGTCTTCTAATTCGGCCATAACGGCGAACATCCAGGCCTGCACGATCATCTTCTTCATTTATATGTCGCAACTGTGTTGGGACTGAGGAGCTAAACCCGGGTCCTGGAAGCTCACGAGGTTCAGGGTCTCAGTGTATGGAGTCTTCACTCATCACTTACAGAAGTCCACGTTCACTTCGGTTCGTCATGGCTCCTGCACGGCTCCTGATCAAAAGTTCTTCTTCTTTCACCTTCTGCTGCCATCAGCCGCCCCATTTCAGATCAAACGCCGAGCTGCCCTTCTGAGTGACGCGGCCGCTACTTCAAGAGCTTCCGTATCCAGTGATGTGAAGGTACCGAGAAGCACCTCAGGAAGGACGGAGAAGGACGGGGACATCACTGGCTCGGTGTCGTACACACTGACCCGGCTGAACTTCAAAACTCAGACAAAGTCAGAGTGACGGCGTGAGCTGAACCGCACATTTAATATTTCTGGAGCGGCCCACATTCTACATCTTCAGAATTTAGCAGGACGTTCTTATCCAGAGCGACTTACAGAAGAGTTTCCACAGTACACACTGATGATGATGATGATGATGATTATCTGATCAGTCGCAGTCGACTCTCGGTCACGTGATGTATCATCGATCCATGAAGTATCTCAGCAATGATAGTGGAGTAGTTCGCCATTGCTTTCTCCACGCCTCCCTATTTATC
>JAYDZG010000008.1:11928300-11939447 GCA_034509265.1 Microcambeva bendego | reverse complement strand
TCTAGTAACAACTTAATTTCCTGGAAGGACATCATGCAAAGGTCTAACAAAGCAGGAAGTTTAGTAATTGTGTTTGATCTGACCCTGGGGTCTTAAAGAAAGAATTGAAAGCACAGTTTGACTTTATATGTGCTACTCGTCTGGAATAAATGTGAAGAATTATGCATGTCATGGTGCAGTTGCATGCTTTTAGTCCAGGGCTGCCCAAGTTGCATCATGGACCAATTATTTTTTTTATAGAAGTTGCATATGAATGCTTTCAGCATTGCATGAAAATGAGTTCGCCCGGCCGTAATTTCGCATTAACAACATTTAGCAGACATTTTTATTGAGTGATATGTATCCAAAGTGCTTCGAGCTCACATTCCACGCTAGAGACGCTTCTAAATCACTTACGATGGTGACAACCACTGACAGGTGTAATTAAGAGGCACCTATGGAAAAGAGCAGAGCCAATTCAATTTCAATTTCATCAGCTGCTTAATTCTAATCTGGGCCACAGTGGGTCTGGTTCCACACTGCAAAACACTGGACGCAGGACAGAAATACCCTGGACAGAAATGCATGCCAATCCATTAGGGGGCGCTGTGGTCCCCAGTCCCCACTGAGCTACCACTGCTAACACATCAGTTCATCATTTAGATTCTGCAAGGCTATTAAACTGCAAGGCTATTTGAAAACTTAGCGATCTATCTACATAGATCTTATTTTACATCATCCTACACTCACTCCTGTGAAGCAATAGGTCCAATTCAAGTATTAAAACATGAGCTAGTTCTCTTTATATGCTGTAAGCTAATGTGCAGTTAAAAAACGTTGGCATCCTCCTCAAGTCACCCTCAGGCCTGACAACAAGGTTCTTAGCAATAGTGCATTACATCAGGCTGAGATCATTAGCATGTCTGGGGTGTGTTGCTGCATTGTGCCCAGTGATTTTGTGGAAACAGGACCCACCACAGCCCCGACCAGGATAAATCTGTAATCAACACAACAAACTTGTTTTCTTTACATTTAAGTTTTATCCAGAGCAGCTTACGTTTATTTTGGTAAATCTGTAGCTGAAGGTACGACCGTCGGTATCCTATCAGTGGCATCTCCAGATGTTAGCAGATGGTTTCTCAAGGTCAAACTTAGATTAACCAAACCACCCTCTACCCTTGATGGTAAGATTCTCACACATGCCCAAAATAACACCAACCTCAATACTCACAATGTTCATTTACAGTAGAAATAAAGTACAGTTTATAAAGTGCTAGATATACTCTTACTAAAACATTAATTTTTTTAAGTATATACAGTGAAATGTAGTATAGTATAGTATTAATATAGTGTAGTATAGTACTAGTATAGTACAGTATAGACCAACAGACCAGCCTCACCATGATGCATTGACATTACTGTGAGTGCTTAGTTGTTAGCCACGCCGAAGCCAAGTGTGCTAACATTAAGTGTTATTCTTATTTTCATCAGTCAATAGAAATAAATCTTTGAAACTGGAGTGGGACTCGAAACCCACTTTAATCGTGTGTACTTTAATCTTCAAACTAGCAAACAGAGATTTCTCTGTTTATATTTGATTATGAAAAAGGGTCTTGGTGCTGTGAAGAGTAATAAATGATATTTAAAGAAGTGCGGTGTACAGAAATGTCCACCCCAGACACCGAAATGTCAGGAGACATTCATGAACAAACGAAGGGTGTGACCGGCTGTAAGAAAAACAGTCGAGGAAAGAAGTGAGCAGTGCCTAGAGGAAAGGGAGGGTGGCAGTGATAAGAGAGCCGTGTTATTTTATTAGTACAGGCTCCAGCACCTCTCATGCTTACACAGAGTTCATTTACATCTAAATCTTTTTAATAGTTGTCAGCGATTGAGCCAGGAAAAACGACGGGGAATTCCTGAAACCCCCCCAACAATGAACTACCTGTCAGATATATAATATAGATGTGTAATAGTTTTATCTTTTTTCCATCGAAGGAAATGAAGAAGAATACTTTAATATTACTGCATTTGGAGCTGACACTGACTTAACACATCTGAATGAAGATAATGTAATAATATATACTTTAGAGTGTAGAATTTTACCCATATCTTAGTTAGGTGTTTATTAAAGTGCACTGGAGTTAAAAAGCCAGGTATTGTGACATCATAAAGTGTTGATGATATATTTATCCACTTTTAAATATCATAACAGGAGCCACACATCCTGTATGGTAAGACAACAGTGTTTCATAACCTTGAATTGTTAAGTTCTTTTCGAGTGTGTGTGTGTGTGTGTGTGTGACCTTGTATGTGTGTGTTTGAGAGGTTTTTTATGAGGCCGAGAGGGTTTTTGTGTGTTGAATGTTTATATACTGCGGCATTCTAATGAAATAGCTGAAACCACTCAGTATGTGAACTACACAAACAGAAAGGGAAGACCCATTCATGTTTTAGAGCAGAACAGCAGACTCTTTTTCACCACTGTGCTTCACACACTTGAATTGGACCCGATCTGTGCAGTGAAACACACACACACACACACACACACACTAGTGAACACTAGTGAACATTAGGAGGTAGTAAGCACATGTGTTCGGAGTGGTGAGCAGCCCTTGGCATGGCGCACAGGGAGCAGTTAGGGGTCAGATGCCTTGCTCGTGACCTGTTGGCTCTGGTAATCGAACCGGCAACCTTCCGATTGTTTGTCAAGCTCATACGGTGGTGTACAGATAGTTTTGTAGATAAACTAGTTTCCCTGTGATCCCAACAGTGTTGGTTGTTCAGGAACACGTCTGGTTGTTGCCGTGCTAGAGACGCTTGTTTAGGAATCTTAAAGTCAATGTTAAGCCCACATGAAGATAAAACACTCGGACGTCATGCAGCATCTAACCACCTTCGCTTGAACAACTTCATATTGGAAACATCTCGCCTTCGATGGGTTGCATGTGACTTTTTTTATCTCTACATTCATCATTAGCGTCCATGTTTCCAGCAGATCTCCAGAAAGTCTTCGGTTTGATCTTTTCATGGTCCAGCTGGGAAGAATCAAAGTCTTAGACTAAAACAGAGCAGAGCACTCCAACATCTTGTCTAAACAGTGGAGATCAGCAGATGCTGAACGAGAGAAGCAGACTCGTAAACAGTGTGACGGCTAATGTCTTGATGTTCCACAAAGCTGAGGAGGAATTTCAGGTGTTTAAGCTTCCACGTCTGGTTTATCCGTTAGTTGAGTGGGCACATCAGGGCAAGTAGTGTGAACTGGGTATAATTTATCGTCATTAATATGGAGTTGATCACATTTTAGCTCCTATGTGGAGATCCTACGAGCCACCTGGACCTCCACACACACACACACACACACAAACACACACACATTGTGGGCTATTTCTAACTATAGGGATAGTATTACAACATGAGCCACGATGACCTCGAACAAGATAAAGCTGTATTAAAAAAATAAAATATACTTTACTGAGGAAGCTTTAGATGAATTAAAATTAGACTGCATGTATTCACCTCCTTTTGGCCCAAGAGCATTAGTGAAGTCGGGTACTGATGTTTGGTAAAGAGGTATTTCACATCTTTCACATTTAATTTGTCTGACAGCGGGAGCGTATCACATTTAATGTGCATTATTATTATTATTATTATTATTATTATTATTATTATTATTATTATTATTATTATTCAGCAAGTCATTGCTTTTAGGAGTAAGCTATTATTTTTTCTCTGTGTTTCTAATAGAAATGAAAGTGAAGAACCCATGGCACAGACCGCTCCTCATCTTCATCACTGTGGTTATTGCGGTGGGAGTCATCGTCATGGTGGCTGTTGCAGTAGTACAGCACAAACCTCTGCCTCAGAAGTACAAGGTATGAGAGAAAGTGAAGAGAGGAGTGTGCTTACGGGGTCCCATGAAGAGACAGATGTTAAATAGTTTTTGTTATTTATAGGAACATAATTTCTTTGCTCAGCATGTTTGCTCCACAACACACAGAAAGCCAGTCAGCAACTCTTTTGAAACCAGGAAGATGACAAAGTCTAGATGTCATATGGTCTGTTTTAAGATCAGATGTAGTCCTGCGTTTAATGTACCAGTCTAATAGTTAAAATGTCCCTGGTTTAAGCTCCGGTCCTGCCAGGGTCCTACTGTGTGGGTCTCGAACAAATATATTAACCCTCAATTATTTATTGCTATGCTCAACATTTGACATAAGTTGACAATACTCCTAAAGCACCCCTGACCATGTCTTTAAGATGAATCAACATATAATAATGTATAGTTGCAATAATGCACGGTTTAGAAGGTAAAATTCTTTATTTGGAATAAAGATAAAATAGATTTGGAAGAAGAAATAGGACAAGGTTTCTTAAAGCCATCCACATACACTCACAGACAGCAGATCTGTGTGAACACAAATGCATTGCTCTATATCCAGGAAAGTAAGGCCAACTATTCTGTAGTCCTGTACATGCATGATATCATAAATAAATCAATAACTCCTTTAATATCTCAATATTGGGACAAACAATCCCATTTGTGCTACTCAATAGACCACAATCATATGTAGTATAACACTTATAAATGAACATGCAGAACTACATGTACATAATGGTACTGTTAGTTCTATTGTATACAATGTTTTTAGTTGTAGAATTAAAAGTTCTAGGCTTTTTGTAGAGGTTATAAGCCCTTCAAGGTGTTATTGAGAAACGCTGCTGTGCACATCCATACCTGGTTTTGCTTTACAATTTCTAATCTTATTTATTTATTGCTTTGCAGTATGGGATAGTTCTTGATGCAGGGTCATCTCACACATCTGTTTACATCTATGAGTGGCCAGCAGAGAAAGAAAACAACACTGGCATGGTCAAGCAAACACATTCCTGTAATGTAAAAGGTAAATAGAACGTTCATTTGAAGATTTTTGTATTATTAAGTTCAATATTTTTGCATGGATTAAGTTTAAAGACTTTTAAGCACCGCTGATCATGGCAGCGCTCACCAATATCAATAACACCCCAAGTGTCATTGCTTATTTATTTATGTAATAAATGACCCACGGACCGGTACCAGTGTGGCCTGGTGTTTGGGTATCACTGGGTTTAGGGACAAGATAGTACAAGATCGACTGGTAGCTCACTTCTGTTAAACTAAAATCAACTAAAGAACTCAAGCCATTATTGACACCCCTTCTTTTAATTAAATATTTGACATAATGTTTTACTAACTTTACACACCACACACACACACACTTATATCCAAGGGAATTAAGTATCTCCAGTTAAGCTGGCTACTCTGGATCAGTACAGTCCAACCAAACCAGTTCTTTTCCAATTGATAATATTAATGCAAGATGTCAACAGTTGAGGGGTCTTATAGTTTTTAGGTTCTGCAGGACTTTGCCCACAGATCTCATCACAAGTGTTACAGCGCGTTTCCTATTAAAACTTTCATGACTGTGGTTAAACAATGTTGTCTTCTGAATAATTCATATTCATATTCATCTTTCTGTTTGTTTTCTGAAAGGTAAAGGCATTTCCAGTTACTCAGAAAATCCAAATAAAGCCGGGGATTCCCTGAAGGAATGTATGGATGAAGCCAGAGTAAAAATACCTAAACACAGACACCAAGAAACGCCGGTGTACCTGGGAGCCACTGCAGGGATGAGGCTGCTCAAGTAAACTATTCTCATATAAATCATACATTATTTTATTAAAAGATCTACACTTATTACAGATATTATTGTCAGACAAACTATTATCCTTCCCTTCAAAGTCCATTATAATTTACACTAAAGGGACTAAAGTATGGGTCGCCCCTTCTAATTCATGTGTTAAAGCTGCTAACATGTATATAAATGAATTATATCAGCATCAGTCTAGGGAAGTCCCTTTCTTAAGTGGCCTTTTGAGGCTTTCATGGCCAACATCAATGCACATAATAATAAGGTACAATTTCCCACAGACGCACTGTGTTGGCTGTTGTTATATCACAGAAGTCACTTTATTTTAATACTTTTTATTTGGTCATAGATTGTTTTCATGACACACTCTTGCAGTTATTAAGTTTTTTTTACTGGAGTTTTTTTACTCCAGCTCAGTTTAATCGAATGAACCATGACTTAAGTTTTAATTTGAAGTTATTGATATTTTTACTGAGTAAATCATGTGCACTGGAAGCTTCTCACATAACCTTCTCGGACTACAGCAGCGACCAAATGAATTCTTAAATGTACCAAGACATTTTAACCTCTCAGATCAAGTTCTTTCAAGCTAAGTAGATGTGATTTAATCATGCTCTTACCACAAACATGCTGAGAAAGAGAGAGATTTTTAAATAGATAAATGAATTACTCAACTCAGCGCTTATTTTGGTTACGGAAAGCCTGATGGGCACAAAAGCCACATAAGAAGGAAGTGAAAGTTTCTGTCTATCGTCTAGTGCTGATTTTTATTCGAGCGACGCTCGATTTGTCCATAATTTTTATAACCCAGGTAACACAAAATGAAATACGCCACATTAATAAAACCGTGGCAATCCACTGTTGTTAACTTCTTTATTACAATTTCTTTCTTTAACTTGTTATTCTTCTCAGTGACCCATTGTTTGGCCCCACCAAGCTTTACACAAGCGCCGAACGTCTTTTAATGCTTATGAGTGCAGCCCTTATTGGTCTTGGAAATGAAAAGATGTATTTTAACAGCTAAACGACATTTCATTTAACTTCATGGTAAATCAAACTGTTTAGTTAGTCATATAAGAACTGTAAGAACGAACCCGTATTAAACAACTGCACAATTTATAGCTAATAAAGTATTCTTTGTGAAGGATGGAAAATGAAGAGGCCTCAGAACAAGTCTTGGAGTCTGTAGAAGAGTTCCTGCAGACGTACCCATTCTCCTATCAGGGAGCACGTATTATCAGTGGTCAGGAGGAAGGAGCTTTTGGCTGGATCACTGTCAATTACCTGAGCGATAATTTTAGAAAGGTAAATTAAATATTATGATTGTTATGTTTTACGTTAAATCTTATATCACTGAAAAATATGTAATGTTCTGTCATCAAACAATAGCAGACGGGCTAGGACAAGTATAAAGTTGCAATTAAATATTAAAGAATATAATAGGAATTAGTTGTGCTGTAATTATGTACAGATTTATGACTAAGTAAAAGCTTCAGATCTTTAAAACTGTAGAAGAATAAAACATCTCAGATCTGATGCTGGAGTTTTACACAGCGAGCATGTGTTTCAGTTTAGAAAGATTCATGCTCTGGGTTCACAATGATTTAATTATTTACTGAACATTTGAGTTTATTAAAGCCGTAGAGCTTACGTCCTGTGAGGAAGTCTCTTTCTAGTGTAAATTAAAGTTCTCGTTCATGTGCAGGCCTCGGGGACACTCGGAGCTCTCGACCTAGGTGGAGCATCCACTCATATCACGTTTGTGTCGAAGCATGAGATGGAGTCTCCAGAAAACTCCATCGATTTCCGGCTTTATGGAAACGATTACCATCTGTACACGCACAGCTTTCTCTGCTATGGAAAGGATCAGCTGCTGAAGATAACGTTAGCAAATCAAATACAAGCGCTTCTTAAAAAGGTAAAATAAAATGAGCATCTACATTCATCTACGACAAGACCAGCTGAGCTTATATTTTTGCTTGTATCTGTTATTTTCTAAGGCAGATCGTGTTGTTCTTGAGGACCCTTGTTTTCACCCAGGATACAACGTGACCAAAAACTTTCAAAGTACCTTTAACAGCCCTTGTCTAGGAGAGCTGAAGTTTCCTCAGACAAGTTTTATTCATCAAGGCATCGGGGACAGAAACAAATGTCATGCAGCAGTTAAAAAAGTCTTCAACCGCACACACTGTTCAACATCAAGCTGCTCTTTCAATGGTGTCTTCCAGCCCCCGGTAGAGGGCAAATTCGGGGTATGTCCAGTATTATAAACACAGCATACGTGGACCTGTGTGATAATTACACGATTACATGCAATTAACCTGCAAAATTGTTTATTTTCAGGCATTTTCTGCGTTTTTCTTTGTGATGAATTTTCTGAATCTCACCAGTTACGACCTGATAGAAGCTAAAAAAGAGCTGGCGAGTTACTGCGCCACCCCCTGGCCAACTGTAAGACCGTTTAACTTCATTTTAAAGCAGAAGCTAACTTGAACTGAAGTCTTTACATAAATCGTATACAGTGGAAGCTTGAGTTGCGAATTTAATGGGTTGAATTTGATAACATTTATAACATGTTATCAATATTTGATAACATTGATAACATTCACCGCAACCCTGATCAACGCTGACACAGTGACGTCACATGTTTCGTTAGCGTTGGTTTGTAAGCCCAAATTTGTTCGTAAATCGTAAATCAAGTCGAAATAAATAGTTCGTAACCCAAGATTCCACCGTCTACATATATGATAGATATGATGAAACCCAATCTTGAGTTATGTTCGTCTATTGTTGCACAGATAAAGCAAAGGCATTCTCAAGTTAAGGAGAAGTATCTCTCAGAGTACTGTTTCTCAGCTACCTACATCCTGGCCTTACTCGAAGACGGATACAACTTTACATCTGAGAACTGGAAAGACATCCAGTTCATAAAGAAGGTGTGCATGCTTCTTCATGGTCCAGTTCATGGTCCAGGTTAAACAGTGATTGTGACTGAGCTGTGTGATGAATATCTGTGCAGATCGGGGACAGTGATGCCGGCTGGACTCTCGGTTATATGCTGAATCTGACAAACATGATTCCTGCAGAAGCTCCGGACTCTCCACTGCTTCCTTACGACGGCTATGTTACGCTTATGTTCTTCCTCTCTCTCTTGATCTTTGTCCTGTTTTTACTAGCGTACGTGTCCATCCGTCGATCATCTGGCCAGGCCCAGAAAGCAATTATTTAGCCCTGAAAAGGGATTGTCAATGTATTTTTTTATGTTACTATGAAAGCACAATCTTCCAAGAACAAAAAAAAAACCATGGGACTGACGACCACTTGAGTTTTTAACTCTGAATTAAGAAACAGTTTCACATTTTTGAGACTCAAGACTTTGTTTTTTTTTACCTCATTCAAAGATGAAATCAGCTAAAAGAAATGATTTGTCATTCTGGTAAATTGAAGAAATATAGAAGCTCAAAGAATCTCAACAACTGGAGGTTTTGTGTATTTGTTATTTCATTCAACGATATTAAAATGCTGATTTAAAAATCTCAGGAGTGAAGATTTAAATGAAGGCTACTTGTAGGGTTCGCCTTACAGGGAAAGTGCACTGAACTATATTTTGTGCATTTAATACTTACAAAGAACAAAAAATCTTCTGCAAAGCAGAGAACAGTTTGTATGTAAGCGTTATTTTACTTAAATATGTGTACAATCATTATAAAGTAAAAACCTGCAAAGTTTTTAACAACATCTGAGTGAGAGTTCCACCTCTGACCGCCTTTCTACACAACAGTGTTCTTTTACATTTCTTCATGATGGATGTTTAATAGTTTTGTAAGGCACATTTGTTTAAAATATCGATGTACTGTGTGTGTTATTCTCGTGACATGTGCACTACAGGTCTACCGTATGGAAGCAAGCAATATTTTAAGTCTATTTATCAAATTATAAACTTATTAAGACAAAATTTAAAAAAATCAGAAAATATGAAACTGTGATTCACACTACATCCTTTAAACAGGACAGGTCCTTTATTGCATATTATTACATTTTACACTGCTAATTCTATTTAGTTTTAAGGTCAGTTTTGGAATGTTAACAATTAAATGCATATAATAAAGTTGCTATAAATGTCGGGTCAAACTATTTTGTTAAAAATGCAATTGTTTGTTTTTGCATTTAATTGAGCCTTTATGAAGAATTCCTTCAGTGGACACTATTGTAGACGTGATAAATATTCATAATTATTTAAGAACACACATCTTGACATACAGGAATTAAAATTTTAAATGCACATGTATTTTTCTGGCTTGGCGCCATCTAGTGGGCACAGTTGGCACACTTTGGCTACCGTGTGGTTTGGGTCTTCAAACACTGTAAACGTTTATCAGGGCATGAAGAGAAGCAGTAAACTCAAACTCAGTCAGTATCTGCAGCTACAGAAGACAGATGGACTAAATCTGGAGAAAAAGCATCAATACAAAAATAAAATAATGTATATCACAATGTATGCACATTAAATCTTTTCTGGGTTGTATAAAAGCGCCTCACAAAGTCCTCTAATTCTAATTTGTAATTTCTAAAGACTGTGTTATGGTAATATGAATTTAAAATGGTGAGACATCTATATAGTCTTACAACTTTTACAACCTAAAATCGAATAAGAACAAGTGTTTATAACACTGAACAATCCTTATGCAATGTCATTTATTAAACAGATGAAACTAAAGTGACACTGCTACTCCTTATTTTTATTATTTATTTATATAAATGAAATTTCCCAATACACCAATATTATCTTCAATATTGTTACAAGACAGAAAGAGAAATAAAGTTTATAACTGCTCACAGTCAAGGCTGCCAGCATATAACATGAACATTTCAAGATCAGACGTCCTAAATATTATGCTAAATATGTATTTATTGTTGTTGCTCTTTCCTAAAGGTTTAACACAGAAAATATTGCTTCCAAACCTTTGACAAGTAGTGGACATGTAAAAGTTTTTATATTATACATGAAACATGTTCTACATTTTGTTAAATAAAGTATTCTTTATTTAATTCTTCAGCATGTCAAAGTTAGAGACTCTCATGCCTTACAAAGGTTTACAAAGAGCCACGATTCCACAGGAATATAATAATAATAATGTATTGCCATGAAATATACAATATAAACCTAAATGGATGATGTTTTATTATCATAGTAATATCATAATTACTAAATAAATAGCGCTATACAGATGTAGCTACTGTGTGGATATAGTTTTTACAATTGGATGTATGAAACTGTTTCAAATAAATAAAAAGCCAAACAATTGTAAACAACAAATCATCACATTTAAAGATTTTATTTAAAAACCTCTGACCTTATGCTTTTGCTTTTACTAGATTCAGAAACATCTGCATATTTCACTGTTATTGGCTCTCACGGTCACTATTTTAGTTATAAATGGTGCCGGGGTCGTGACCCTGTGCAAACCAGATCATTTCTTT
>JAYDZG010000008.1:11890956-11901263 GCA_034509265.1 Microcambeva bendego | reverse complement strand
CCTGCCTACCTACCTACATAACAATCTCTTATATCTCTTCTGTCTGTCTGCCTGCCTGCCTGCCTGCCTGCCTACCTGTCTGTCTGTCTGTCTGTCTGTCCGTCCATCCATCTATCTATCTATCTATAATATCTGTCTGTCTGTCTGTCTGTCTGTCTGTCTGTCTGTCTGCCTGTCTGCCTGCCTGTCTCCATCCATCCTCGTATCTAAAAAGACTCTCTACCAGAACCACACTGGTCAATATTATTACACTAACACAAATGTTCATTATGTTCATGACTGTACAGGTAGTTACAGGTTACAGATGACCAGTTTAGATTCTTGGTCAAGTCCTGTTAGTCTGTAGTTTAACTAACTTCGATGTCTTTGGACTACTGGAGGAAAACTGGAGCTCCCGGAGGAAACCCACACAGACACAAAGAGAACATGTAAACTACACACATCCGCTCCACCTCGAAATCGAACCCAAGACTTTCTCATGATGATGCAGCATTGCTTTTCATTAAAAATGTTGTGACTCTGGACACGTCTTTAGTTGTATTGATAATTATGTCTATAGTGAGAGAATAATTTCACGTACACATGAGGAAATGTCTTAATGTACTTTATATGGACCAAAGTTGTTTGGATGCTTGACAGGGTTTTTCTTTTTGGTCAAACTTTCATACTTTTAAGTAAAAGCGTGCTTCTGCAGAGACCTGCTTTACATCTTTAAGGTATTTGAACTGACATCAAAGCCACAGAACATGAATGTGAGATTTCAGTTGACTTATGACTTTATTTATGAATGGCTGAGATCAGCCTGGTTTTTCCATGTGTTAATCTCAGTTCTAATTGGGGCCGAGGTTCTAGAGTGCACACCACAGCTGTTTATAATTATGAACAAACTGTGTGTGTGTGTGTGTGTGTGTGTGTGTGAGGTCAGTGGGTATCAGCAAATTGGTCCTGAATACCTGGATTCGATCACTTTCTGTATGATCTCTCCTCACGTGTGCTGGATTCATGTACTCTGGCTACCATTCAGATAAAAACCACCATATACTGCACACTTAAATATAAAAGCAGCTCAAACTAGCAACTACTGCACTGAACCAGAAACCTAGTGCAAAACCGATTAGACAATGAAGAACATAATAAACTCACAAGGAGGCCTGGAAGCATGTTTCTTCACCATGTTACCTCCCCTTTAAAATCAAGGAAGTATTTACATTTCTTTTTAAATAAAAGAATATCTTGTCATGTGACATCTAGGCTTAGGCAGCCGTGGTCTGGTGCTTAGAGAACCGTGCTTGTGATCAGAAGGTTGTCGGTTCGATTCCCAGAGCTGACAGGTCACGACTGAAGTGCCCTTGAGCGAGGCACCTAACCTCTAACTGCTCCCCGGGCGCCATGGCCAGGGCTGCCCACCGCTCCGGGCACGTGTGCTCACCGCCCCCTAGTGTTCACTAGTGTGTGTGTGTTTCAGTCTTCTAAGCCTTGCATGGAGTCCACACACTATTTCTGTTCGTCCCACCCCCTGTCCGCTTCATGCACTCATACATTTAATATTAATATTAATATTACATAGTTACACAACAATTATGACTAATGCTCATGCTCAGGCAGGCCCGAGTAAAGCAAAGCACACTGCTACAGGACTATGGAGCAGCTTCCCACTGGTAGTTTGATACAGAGCTGAGTCAGGAGAAGTTTGGGCTCAAGTGACTTCAACCTTTCCTCGATTTTTATTTTATTTACATTGTCGTGCTGTGCTATAGACGGGCAGGTTTACCGTACCGGCCTGTGAAGACTTGGAAAATGGAGAACTTGCTTTTCCACTTTGGCCTCATAAGGCTTGTTCCACTGGTGCCAAGCAAACAGATCGAAGTGGGATTATTAATAAATGATCTCTACACACTTCAGCTTTACATGGAGGACTTTCTCATCATGACTGTTTAATTCACCGATGTGAGAATGGAAATATTCCCCGTATATAAAACACACGTTGGCATTTTTTTTTTTTTAATGTAGCTTGGACAGAGTTTAGGGGAAAGTGTGAAGGCTGGTGCTGGTGGAGCCTTCGTGTCTTTTTTCATCCTGTTGCTTCATGGTGCTGACATAGGAGTTCGATTTAAAGAAGCTTAAGTGTTCTTGGCTCATGTAGAAGCACACGCATATTAAGAACACCTCGTTCACTCGGGCCTGTTCGTTTTGGGACGCTGAATTACCCACTTCATCACATTTCTGTCCCAATTTGTCATTTCCATGTTCCACAGACTCCCCGATCACACAGCAGTTAGTAATTAGAAAGTACACGACTATCATGTCCTCCAAAAATAAACACCGCCCATGCTGAAGCGGTGCTGAAGAGAGCAAACAACAGCAGAAGCAAATGAACTTCAGAAGTACATGGACACTCGGATGGCACAACGGGAAAACATGCTAGCACACCAGAGCTGACATCAGCCTGGGCAACCACATGAATAACAAATAGAGACTCGTCATAACTGAGGGAATTACGACCTCTGCTGGCCGATTGATAGCACCTGCACAGAGTTGAGGGATAATGTGATCAGGGTGTGGCTCTCCATGCACGAGGCTGATCCACACATGACCTCGTGCAGGTCAAAAAATGTATCCGTGTACTGTGCACTCCTAAATCGGGGTGGGGTGAGCGTCTGCAGAAAGAAAGCATAAAGCAAGAAAAAAAACATTAATAAATAAAGAGAAATAAATAAGTTTTTATTGTCATAATGAAATAAATGAATATTATCACTTTATATTTCGATTTCGCTTTAAATCAGATATAGTAGTAGTGACATTCTTCATTAATCTACTGAGCAGAGGTGAGCAGTGCACATCCTGCAAACAGACAGAACAGATTTACTAATGCTACACACAATGCTAATGCTAATCATTTCAGATTTGTGCCCGAAGCTTCAGTTCCAGAATGATAATGCGCCGGTGCACAGTGGAAAGGTTTGCAGAATTTAGTGTAGAAGGACTTGATTGGCTGGTTTAGAGCCTTGCACTTATCCACGTTAACGTCATTGGAAAGAATTGCAGAGGCAGCTGCAGGCCAGGCTAGTCTTCAAACCTGGCTAAGAATAATAGAACCGTACAGAAAAGGTACAGGCTGAGTAACGAGCACCAGCTGATCATGTTCCAAAAAAACTAAAGCTTGAGTTAGGATGCTCGAGCCGCAGACGACTCCAAATACAGCTAAACAACGAAGATCTGTGATGAATAATCAAGATTGTTCAGCACCAGTTAAACATTAAACTTTTGCTCCCATGGTTGAATGAAAGCGTTTTAACATGAACTGGATATGCGAATATATTAAAGAACTCTTATAACTAACCTACCTCATGGTCATCAGAAAACAAATCCAGCTTTACAATTGCTTTATGAGTATAGGACAGAATTTCTTACTAGACCCTGGTCAGAGAAAGGTTAAAGGTTAAAGGTTAAAGGTTTAGTCTCCTGATCACATATATATGTTTATAAAGGATCATAAAAGCTCACCTTAGATAGGAAGATAAATCCTCAAGTATCACAATGTTTAAATATCAGTCTCTCCTTACATTACTCACATCGGTCATCTGGTATCATTTTTACGCCGGATGCCCTTCCTCACACAAATCTCCCTATTTATCCAGGCTTGGCACTGGCTCTAAAGTGCACTGTTTGAGTTCTGACTCTCGACGCTGGTGTGCTAGCAGAAAATCCTACGACGACTTCACCTGGGCTCTGTCAGTCTTTCCTAATATAATAACATAAAGCTGTTGGATAAAATACAGGTCATTCTTCGTGTGTGTGTGTGTGTGTGTGTGTGTGTGTGTGTGTGTGTGTGTTCATGGATGAGGGAGAGGAGTAATAATATATAATATATTTAATACGTATGTTTGTAATAATGTATGTCAGGGCATTTTAAATAAAGCTTTCAGAATAATCAGCATTTTGTTCAGCTTCTGTTAGCTGTACAAGTGAAGATTAGGAATTTATTCTGCTCTAAAGGATCTGTGATAGCTATCTAGATCACCCTGAGCATAACCCATCATAATCGAGCCCTGTGCCCACTTAAATCTCCTCAGTGATTCTCAGACTTAAGAAGTTGCAGTAGAGTACGTTTCTAAATCTTCAACATTTATCGTTTTTTCCATAAAGTCAGTCGCTGTAATTGATGAATGAACTCGTGCAATGCTTTCATTTAAGACTAACACTCAAAGAGATAAGCACGTTATATAACGTCTTTTAAAAATCCTTGTTGTTCCATAACTGCCCTTACGCATTATAATGAAGCTCCTCAGTCTTTACTGCTACGTCTAACACACCATGTGGGCAAAAGTATTCACACCCAATCTGACTAACTTTCCTCCATCAGCTTATAGAAAATAAAAACACTCAACAGTGTTATTTCTGTTATTTAATTCACCTTCAGGGCATAAAGCTGCAATCATAGATATTTAGCCCTCATCACCTTAAAAAGTATTATGTTGATGGAATTAAATAAAAATAAGCAAGAGATCTCAGTAAATAAAAAAAGATTATTAGTTAATCCATTCGAGCATTGAGCGCTTTTTATTTAAATGATGAACCACTATTCTTCTTCTTCACTATGATTCCAGTGTCAGTACTTTACATTAGTTGAGAAGTTTTGCCCAATATTGTCCTGAAAACCAATAAAACCTTTTGAGTTTAGATGAGTTCTGTGCTGAAACTACTTTCTTTAATACTAACAGCATTTAGCGGACACTTCTATATAAAGTAAATACAGTCACTAAAGGGTTAAGAGCCTCGCTCGAGGGCCCAGCAGTGCCAGCCTGGCAGCACAGAAGGTTAAGGGAGGATTATTAAACATTACATCTTCATATCCATAAAACACTGATCTTTAATTTAATGCAATTAGAGACTTAACGGAAGCACACGATGCTTTAACAATATTTAACATCCCACCACACAAATAAAACAGAAGATCAGATGCAAACTAAACGTCTTTCCCTGTTTGCACCCAGTTATAACTTCATCATCACAACACGCTCAAGACATCCGTCGTCTTCATTTGAAGTAAAGATTTGCACACAAATCGATTTCTTCTGGCTCTCAACCTGCCTCTGGAGCAACATGTAGTGGAAATACGTGTCAGCAGTTCAGCTGTGTTAAAAACGCCCTGAAACGCACTAAAGTCTTCTTACCAAGTGGAATATTCGAGCGAAACCTCTGGGATGAACGAAAACACCTAATGCCAACATCTGTCAGCCTTAATTACACACAAGTTTACATATAAGAGCACACGGCATTATTATTTCACTGTAAATATGTAAGTGTGGCACATTCTGTTCCACATTTAACAATAAAAACGAGAGATCTTTATATAAAAGGTCATACGACTTTATTAACACATTTTCATCATGTGTCTAATTTCACCAGAAATGAAAGAGAAGTGAATAAAACCAACATTATTGTGATAAAACATTTCACACTTTGCTACAGAGCAAAATAAGATATGCTATTAAAGGCAGAGAGAACACGTATGTAAAAGATACGATAGGGATATAAGTACAGAGAGCGTGATGACATCACAACAGCGACAATCACAGATTAATACGTGCAAAAAGCAAAAACGACGTCGATGGGTTTTTATAAAAATGTAATCTAGCATCGTGGAAGCAAATATGTATTTTTATTTTTAGTGGTGTAGTAGAAATCTTACTTATGTAATCAGATTCTGTGCAGAAAAACATTAAGAGGTGAAAA
Organism: Microcambeva bendego; assembly: GCA_034509265.1. Classification (NCBI taxonomy): domain Eukaryota; kingdom Metazoa; phylum Chordata; class Actinopteri; order Siluriformes; family Trichomycteridae; genus Microcambeva; species Microcambeva bendego. The sequence goes on along the minus strand of JAYDZG010000008.1, from coordinate 11,895,527 downwards.
TATTTATCTATGGAGGGATCAGCCGGACACTAAAACAATAAAATTAATGCAAAAGTGAAAGCTACTAAGCATTCAATCTTTTAATAAAACCTGAACTATTCCAAACCTATGTCGTATAAAAGTGAATAATGGTTTATATTTACAGTGGAGTAGAAAATAAGTAAATGACTTTTATTGTCTGATCCGAACAGGTAAGAGTTCAGACGTCTCTTACTTAAATAATGATCTAGATGTTCTGCAAACCACTGAAATTATTCTCATGTCAAGTGCAATTCTATTAAAGGAGCTGAGAGGGAAAGACTTGGTCCTTAAGATGCAACATGTAGATGCGGATAAACCAGAATAATGTCACTACAACAACGAAATAAAGAGATCGCCGCTATATTTCACCCATAAAGACTTCTAGCAGTGTCATTTTAAATATAAACGTGAACGGTTGTACTTTTCATTCGTGATACTCAAATAAATAAGTATTTACAATCTTTGGCAAAGCTGATTCTCATGATATAAAGTTGCGCAACAGAAAAATAAGTTACAGTACCATAACTCTGAATATCATACATCTCAGACCAACACACAGGCCGGGGCGACGCTATTTTCTAATCATGAATATGAAATAAAAAAAGATAACTTTTAAACCCGAAGGTTTATATTCAAGAAAACAGGACTTAACTTGGTATTGGGAGATGTCTAAGTCATCGGTCCTTTAATTCTATGATTCTACGTAGTCCATCAATGTAAACATACACATTGAAGACATACTCAGAAGATCTTAAAGGTCTTAAGTCTATTTAAGTCTATTTAAGTCTATTTAAGTCTATTTAAGTGTTAGTCAGCAGACGGCGAGGTCTTCAGGTCGAAATCAGACGTCTGTAAACACAGGATTAGAAAATATAGTTAATATTGCTTAATGAATTATTCACAACAGAGCTCAGATGGAGCAGCAGGATTTTCCGTGAGCACACCAGAGCCGAGAGTTTGAATTTTAACTCACTGTAATCCAGCAATATTAAACACCAGCTAACACTCGTGTCTGGAGATTTCGGGAGAGGCTGTATGATGTACCTGTAATGTCAGTCGCTTTAAATAAAGGCGTCTGCTAGATGCAGATGTCGTCGTACCAGTAGCGCTAACATACCTGCATTAGCACTTCTAGCAGAACTCACCAGCAAATGATTTCTCAAATCCCACCCATTTTATTAATATTTTATTAATATTTTGACATTTGATTCCCATAGATGTGTATTTTATTCATGACGTAGTGAATTTTACCACAGAAGAATAGCAATAAGGATTTAAATAAAGGTCATCGTAATCACCGTGGTATCTAAACTCTGTATTTGGTCTCTACCAGGATCAGGTCAGGATCAGAAATGCAAGGTGATGGTATATGCAGATTTAAGGTACCATAAATAACCAAGTGTGAGTCTTACCTCTGCATTCATATTTGAGGTCAGAAAAGAAGACGAGCTCTTGAGAAAAGACAAACAAGCCCAGTCTTCCACCTGCAAAGGTCTTGTCATACACAGGCCCAGAATCTGCCATGATCTGCTTTCCCTCGTACACGACGACCCTGAAGATTCAAACAAGACGTCTAACTTCATCATGTCTGACTTTAGAATGTAATGGATGGTTTATCACGTTTATTAACAGCATGTTCATCAGAAGTGGAAGTCTGGACCTGATGAAACCCGTTTTGGGTCTGTGAATGAGGTGCCAGCGATAAGCATTGTAGTCTTTCCAGCCGATGTTTTTCGGATCGTGCCAAAGAGTTCGCACCTAAAAGACGCAGAAATTAACTCTTTAAATCGTTGATTTATCTTCATGCAACACGGCTGGCAATAAACGAGCTAAAATAAGAAGAATTTCAGTGTGTAAATGTATTTAAATGATAACACCAGTGCTGACTGCTGTTAAACAGGGCATGTTAGCATGAACATACATCACACACTTTCACAAACCTTCTCTTTCCATACGCAAGTCAATTTAACTCAATAGTTTTTGTCTTCTGGAGTATTTTGCTGCTGTGTAAATGCTCACCTGGTTTTTAGTGTTGCCTGTGTGCCACAGTGCATTGCGCAGGAACTCCCCGGTGCCCGTAGTGGAGTTCACTACTTTAAGAGACACACCAGAGATACCGAAGGCCTTAGAAGGCTTCTCCTCCCAATAAGTCTGAGTTATCTGCTTCCACATCACCACGTAGAAGCGCCGACTGGACTGATAACCGAACACGAAGCCTGCGTAGTCATCATCACGGTCTGTGTTCACATAGAAGGTCCCGCTGAAATCCACCGAGTTAAATTCGTCATAACCTGTAAATAAAGGATGTTTATGATCATACAAATATACCACAGAACCAGTGAAGCCAGGCTGGAGCGTCATGCAGGTGTCAGGCTCACCTACTGCAATGCCCGGGTCAGAGTTGGCGGTCTGCACCAGTTCTTTGCCCTGGTTCCGCACCACCCAGTGAGGGTCGATCTGAAGGGTTCCTTTCGGATCCAGGTGGACCATCTGAAACTTCCTAAAATCCGTGACACTGATGGCATTGTTCTCAGGACACACATCGAAGAGGTCAGGAATGCTGTCATTGTCAAAGTCGTCCTTACAGGCATCACCACGACCATCACCTGGAAATCCGTCATGACCAGATATAAACAAACCGCTAACGTGTTTAGTTTAGAGGGGTGAGCTTTCTGCACCTTAGTGTGGAGAATTAATCATCTAAACCCTGTTACCAGAGGCACTACACCGGGGTTCATGACTACCTGTCGAAGTCACCGTCGGTACGCTTCTGATTTTATTTCAAGAGCAATTTATCTTCATCATTAGCATGTTAATGTAGAGAGCGAGTTACAGGTTAACATTGTGTGCTGGACAAAATATGCCAACAGTGTATTTATTATAAACTAAATGGGTTATTATCGGACACTGTTATGATAAAAAGCATAACCTTAGGTCGGAGGCACGGCCGTCTGTGATAAGTGCATAACATCTACAGAACGTAGTGTGGTTCTTCTACAATTTGGAATTACCAGCCATAAAAGAAGGAAAAAAAATGTTGTCTTAAAAATGTCAAACGTGTCTCCAAAAGCCTCACGTTACTTTAACACAAAAGCTTTAAGTCTGGCGCTTGTGCATTTTTGCTTTCAGCTAAATTTATGCATCTCATATCGCTTGTGTTATCAGCCTTCTTTGATATGCCATGTTTTATGAGATGGGCCTTGGATGACCTTCACGTGCAGCATTATGAGACCCTGAATGATAGAGACTTGGATCCTAGAGACCAACAGGTGTGAGGAGTCCAACAGAACATTCCAGAAGAGACGTGCTTCGTGACTCCAGCTCCCTGATGATCTGCAGTGTATCCTCGAGCCTTCATCTTCACATTTCACAAGTCAGACTTGCCCCGGGTGTCTTTTTTTTATTTTTAATATCTTCCTTCTAAGCTCTTGCTCTCTGCAGGCCAGAGCACTGACACATTCCTGCCATTTATAACCCCAAAACTAAAATTCATTTATCTGAATCTGGTAGCACATATGGACTAATGACTTTGGCTGCTGGGCTCGACGTTCTAAATTCATTTTTCAGTCTAGTCCTGTCTTTGCGGATGAGGTATTTGCCCTGAGGTTTTGTAGGTTTGAACTCGTGACCTGTCATGTTATCACCGAGCACTTAAAAGGCATGCAGGCACACAGCCGCATCTCGTCCTGCTCTCACCGTTTTCGTCCAGCTGATCCTGATTGGCCACCAGCCTGCAGTTGTCCCGGTCGTCAGGGATCCCATCGTTGTCGTCGTCATGGTCACAGGCGTCTCCTTTACCATCGCCGTCATGGTCTGCTTGGTTAGCGTTGGAGACGTAGGGACAGTTATCCAGGTTGTTCTGATGTCCGTCCTCGTCGATGTCCTGATTGTTATCACACTGATCTCCAATCAGATCGTTATCTCGATCCGTCTGAAGACACCCCAGACATTATATTAACAGTAAATGATTATAAGATTATAATTCCTGATATGAATCAGCATCCTGACCTGCTGTGGATTGTGAATTAGTGGACAGTTATCACACTGGTCACCAACGCCGTCCAGATCCGTGTCCTTCTGGTCCGTATTGTAGAGAAGTGGACAGTTATCCTTCTCGTTCAGGATTTCTGTAAATGTAAACATCCGTCACAGTCAGTGAATGATTTAATAATCATTTAATACACTGACATTTAATACAATGACATTCTCTCTTCACAGATCCTAGTTAGGAAGTCAGAACATGGGTCAGCGCCCCCTGGAGCTGACGGGGTTAAGGGTCTCAGGGGTCCGACAGTCTGGATTTGAACCAACAATCTTCCGGTTGATAGCTCAAAGCTCCACCTACTAGGCCTCCAGCATCTCCTAAAGCTGATGGTGTACAGGTCTCATACCGTCTCCGTCCATGTCGACGGCACAGGCGTCTCCCTCTCCGTTGTTGTCTGTGTCTGTCTGAGCGGGGTTAGGCTCATAGGGGCAGTTATCACAGCGGTCACCAACAGAGTCCTTATCATAGTCGTACTGCCGCGGGTTGTACATCAGTGGACAGTTGT
>JAYDZG010000008.1:11851607-11866229 GCA_034509265.1 Microcambeva bendego | reverse complement strand
GTCCCAAGCCCGGATAAATAGGGAGGCGTGGAGAAAGCAATGGCGAACTACTCCACTATCATTGCTGAAATACTTCAGACTGTGACTGATCGGATCATCATCATCATTTTGAATTACACACATACAGTTGTGGGAAAGAATAAGAGACCACTTCAAAATGATCACTTTTTTACTTTACAATTTGTAAGTGTGTGTTTGACAAAAATGAGTTTATAGAAAAGACAAATGCAGCTTATTCTGTCAATCACATACTTACAAACTGTAAACTTAAATAAAGTGATAATTTGGAACCGCTGTCTTATTTTCTTTTCCACGACTGTATACAGATCCATGCTTACAGACGTGTGCTATATATTGCGGCTCAGGCAAATGAAGGCTCCCAGGGGAAAGTTACGGTGCAGGGATTGGCAGACTGGATGCATTACCTCGGCCATATGTGGACTCTGATTTACAGGGAGGCAAAGGAACATTCTTGTGGAGAAAGCTTGGAGATGTTGAGTCATAGTCTTATACCCTGACTCACCCATACCGAGGATAGAGATAGAGGCCCATCCAGAGCACGAAAACAACTCTAGAGAAAGAGGTTTACATTTACACCACAAATCTATCAAGCAAACTCCGACTGATTGATAGCACCGAGGTTACTGAGTAAAAGAGCGAGAAAGAAAAAACGATATCCTTCCCAGCTCTCAGCATGGCGCTCGGAGAAAAGCTGTAATTCCTTTAAGAAAGTCCACTAAGGCCAAACATTAGATCAGCCTGATTATAGCACGTCGGCCAACGCTTCCTTCAGCATAACCTGCCGTTCCTGTGATTGGCAGCTCTCTCTCTCACCAGGGATTTTACTGAAATTACAGAAGAGAGGCCCGGCTTCACCGTTTCTCCTTCGACTACAATCAGCAGCCCGGCTGGAGTCTGAGGCGAGCCTGGATATCACAGACACGACACCACACAAACACGGAATAACTCACAAGCCCAATGTGTTCAGAAACCCTGTAGTGACAAAATTCATAAACTTATATATATATATAATTGTAAATGGGAGCAAAAGTCATTCTGGATTTAGATATTCATCTTTAAGTTGAAGTTAAACAGTACAACACAGAAACACCTGTGATTATCACCTGTGATTAATTGATGATATCGGTGCATGTTGAAATTCACTGTCTGTTACTATCAGAATAAAAGAAAAGCCTTCAGAGGCAAAAACACAAAATAATACATAAAACTGTTATAAATGTACAGAAAAATAAAACTTTACAAACATTTCTATAAAACTTAAACCTATTTTTGTGACCCAACTGACCCAAAATTTATTAGGTATTAGTGAGTGTGACTTCAGATCAAGTTTAACAAGTTTATTATATATTTTTTGTTACTTTTATAATTCCATGTTTGTAAAATAAAGGGTTTAGGGCCTTGCTCAAGGACCCAGCAGCAGCAACCTGGCAGTGAGGTGAGATTTTAATACACGGCTTGACTCTTAACTAGTAAGCTACAGGTTAGTAAGTCTAGAACAGGCCTAGACTATAATGTGATCACAGATAATCATTATAAATCAGTTAAGCTCCTAAATAAAGTTGAGTTTACATGTTACCAGCTCAAAATACAGACGAAAAGATTAGAAACATCATTAATAGACCCAAATGTACTTTATTCTCTTTACGTTTGCAATGTAGATGAGGGACAGTCAATTCTTTATGAGCAAGTGGACTGGCAGGATGTCCAGCTCCAGAACCCAGATCTCCATCACTCCTCCAAGTGTTTTCTTCTGTTACTCGTTACTAAAGCTACAGGACATCTGGACTATGCAGTGAATCATTCATCATATTTATAATCTTCCAAAATTGCTTTATGGCTACATTTGATCTTCTCAGGAACAAAAGTGCATGCTAGGCAGAAATGTACACAGAGAAAACCACCCGAGACGTGGAGCTAGGTGCAAGATGTGGAACATCTCATTGTTAACGAGGTTTATTCAGTCAACAAACAGGGAAATAAGAACTACTGACGAAAAGGGCCTTCAAAAAGAACTACAACTGCTGCTCTGTATTTCTAGTTCTATGTAATCACATTTATAAAAGAATAGAAATGATACGAGAGTCTTACTTGTCATGCCGTTTTAACCTCTGCAGTTTTAAATTAGACCACTAGGATCTAACTATAGAAAAGCTACCCAGAGAAGACAATCAATCTCAAGTCGATTCTAGACAAAAGTGTAAAGATTATTTAAGGAACTTAAAGAAAGTCTCACACAAGTCGTGATTTTCGAAAGAAGGATCGAAGGATGAAGACCTTGGCTGGATACTTGGCTGTCGAACGTGTTGAATGAGAGATCTACTGCATCCACTAACCAACAGCTCACAAATAAATCAGAAGAACATCTTAAGGAAACCAAATGAATGACCCGGATCATGAGTCGAGTCTAAACACCAACTCAGACAAATCAGCAACTCGGGTCACAATAACAAAAGCGACAGCACAGATATTATAATTTTATATTTATTACTAAAGTGACAGCTGATCGCTGCTGTACAGTGAACTGCGCTTAACTTACGAGAACCAATGCAACCACTCCGACAGTATTCTTAAGAAAACACACAATTTAAAGGAGCTGTTTCGTATTACAGCAAGTGATTCTTTCAAAAGTGTGTGGATGGATCACGTCTGTACCTGTAGATCGTCCTTCATCCGAGTCTCTGTAGATAATTATATAGAATATTAAGACCAGTGGATTTCTAATAGCTTTCTGGACTTCATTAAGGGTTTTTATTTAGAAATGTTATGTCTTACAAATCACAGCGTCCCATATTACAACCTAATATCTGTAACACACTGCTGTTTAACATTTAGCTGTAAGGTCAGCACCGTGTTAGAACTGAGACTCCTCAAGATTAACCTTTAGAGTAATGAATCTAAATGATGACTTACTTGCACTTCCTTTTGTACATTGTGTACATATTTGACAGAAGAACAGGGATTGAGCCCTGACCCGTGATTGATTATTGCGTTTTTAACCAGGAGGAGTTTTGAATATGACGCTTGATGAAACGACTTGATGATTTAGATCAATGTCTACTTCAATCTTTTTTTTTTTTGGGGGGCGTCCAGATGTTTGAAGTAGAAATGAAGGAAAAGAACATTCCAGGCAAAGCACAATAAAGTTTCTTACTAAGAAATTGTAAACTGCGATGAACTCAGGTTCAGTTAGTGAAATAAACATTCAATCAGTATTTATTTTAAATGAATACTTACATCAATACCACAGCAACACCTACAAAACTATCTACACCTCTATCTAAACCTTTATCTAAACTATCTACACCTCTGTCTAAACCATTTTGAATTATAAAAAGCCAAACTACAACCTGAGCATTACATTCATTCATTGTTTGTTACACACACACACACACACACACACACACACACACACACACACACACACACACACACACAGTGTGTGATTCAGAATTTTAGAGAAGCAGGTTACATGTTAGTACTGCCAGGTCACACTTACTCAACCTTCACATAAATAGTGCTGATCTTAAGACCGTACAACATGTGATTATATGATTCAATCCCAGGTAACTCAATATCCACCCTTAATTGGTTTCAGCTGTGATTTGTTCTATAAACAGCACAGAGATCAAGTTCAAGTGTTCAAGTGTTCAACCACGGTGGAAACTAAGGAGCTGAAGCTCAGAGATGTTCTCATTTCATCATAAAACTTCTGAGCATCATCACAACAGCAAAGAAACATCTGTAAAGAACGCTTAGAGTCTGGGTGAGACCCCGGCAGTCTGACTGGCATCATGAACGTGCAGAAACATTGTTCATGTTGAGGAGGAAAGTGATTAAGCCTGGTGATTACAGGACTTAACATCAGTAAGTTAAGGAGAGAATAAACACTTCAGAACAGTCCAGGCTATAAAAACAAGCTAACTGCTTTTTCTCCAGAGCATCAGCACTTCTTCACCACAGTTGTTCCCGTGGTTTAATACTTAAGTTAAATACTTAAGTTAAAGTTAAGAACTTAAGTTAAGAGTGCCGTGTGCTCTCTGGTTTGTTAAATTCATTACACGTGAAACACGTGGATGTAGAAGTATAAATACATCAATAAAGAAATGCATGGATAAATAAATAAATAGTATATTTAAAAATAGAATATTTTAATTTTTTTCATACATTTAATATTTATTTAGGCTTTTTTTTGTATTTTTATTTAGCAAATTAGGATTGGTCAGTTTGGTGAAACTCAGAAGTCTTTAACCAATCAGGCTTTAGAATGAGGTTTAGGACCGCCCACATAATTAACATTTACGGGAGCAGAAATAACATCATTAAATAAATGTAGAGATGTGGAAATATTTATATATACATGAAAATACACCAATTAATAAATGTTACATGTATAAAACAATTAAAACATTTAGTTTAAGTGTGTCCTTTTCATGACACAAATATTTTATTTATTTATTTATTTATTTATTTATTTATTTGTTATCACATCCTGGATCACACAGAGGGTGTCAAGGAGAACGATGTTCCATCAAGTACTGAGGCCGGGGGCTTCAATATTAGTTCACATGTACGTATATTTACATTTTCAGCATTTATCAGACACCTTTATCCAAAGTGACTTACATTACATTAAACAGTCTGAGAAATGAGGGTTAAGGGCCTCGCTCAAGGGCCCGACAGCAGCAACCTAGCAGTGGTGATTAGTAGTCCTGTACCCTAACCACTAGGCTTCGTCTGGACCTATGAATTACATGTTTGCAGCAATAAATATGCGTCTCCGTTTAATGAGACGTCTCACACACCTCCATTCACTCCTGTACACTCCAATAACTGTTAAAAGCAGAAGCTTCAACGTTTCTGATGGCAGCTTGAGAAAGATAAAGTTACTGAATTGTTTGCACTTGGCAGAGACTCACGGCAACTCGTGTGCAGTCTGTTTTTCTGCCCTGAATCCAGTGACTGAGGGGAAGCTGTTCTCCCCAAGGTCACAGCAATGTCATGGTCTCGAGCATAATCACTTTAACATGCTGGATGTCCTAACTTCCAGACGAACAGCACCCGTTTAAGGAGCTGGGCCAGAAGAACAGTTAAGCTCGTCAAGGTTAGCTCACATCTGATCAATTTAGTATCTTTTGATTTATTTTATTTATCTTTATGATGCTTTCTTTAATGGTGCATGCTGTTCTTCAATGTCTGACTTTATTACAGTGTTTCCTGTAAAGCATTTAAAGGCTGTTTTGCTACCTACCTATTTTTCAGCTTATTTATGCATGAGTTACCGCTTCATTGGTCGTATCTTGGTCCTTTATTCTCCAAATAGCCAATCACGAGAATATTCCAACGCTTTAAGCTCAGTTTAAAGTCAACCCCGACACAATAATCTAACTTGAGTTAAAAAATGTGCTCTAAAAACTCGATTGTACCTAGTTAGCACTGCTGCTAACACTTACTGCACATTGTTCAATGTTATCTAGAGTCTAGTCCACCGGCTCTAAGATTTGAACACAGCCAAGGTTCTTTAAAGACAAGATTTGTTGTATATGCTTGACTCCATGATTTCCAGTGGAACCTGACACACTTCTACCCTGACCAGGATACAACGGTTAATAAAAATAAAATGTAATGTTTAGGGATATCGACACTAGACAACAGGATTAGGCAAAACCTCAGTACCATATTTACTAAATTTACTAAGAGGTAAACACCTCACTACAGAAATTAAAGAACCTCCTTATTACAATAATATGTTTTCAAGTTGCTCAGCCTGTATATTGAGGAAAAGCGTAATGATATAATAATAATATAATAATAATAATATAATAATGGAGCAGGCTGTATTTAATATATATATAAACTGGTATTAATTACCCTTTAAAATTGTGAATGTCATATTAATGAAATATTTCAGTAACAACATTTACGTTCACATGGAAGGTTAAACAAATAGCCACATTATAGAAATAAAGAGGACGTGTTTAGTTTAGCTGAGACTAGGTGAATGTCTCTTTATTTTGAGCTTGAATGAGAAAGAGAATGAGGTTTGATGTGTCTGTGTCTGCGTTTGGAGCTTTAAATCATCATAACTCTGTTTACATAATGTGTTAGACGAGGATTTATTAAGTAATCATGAAAGCGCTTCCTGGTTCATGCCAAAGTATTTCAACACAACCAGAGCCAGTCTGGCTTCACTCAGACAGATGACGGACTGAGACGGAGAGATGCTGATGTTTAAAACCGCTGGTTTGTGCAAATTCATTCATTACTAACTTCTTTAAAGTGGTCGGTGGCTTCTAGACCACCTAAAAACAGTGTCTAACCATTACAGGGAACAGGGGACCATCTAGACCCGCAAAACCATGTTATAGAGAGCATCACCCTAATATTGTTGTTGTTATTATTATTGTTATTGTTATAATAATAATAATAATAATAATAATTATTATTATTATTATTATTATTATTATTATTATTATTATTATCACTAGTATTATTATCACTAGTATTATTATTATATTTATTATTATTATTATTATTATTATTATTATTATTATTATCACTAGTATTATTATTATATTTATTATTATTATTATTGTTATTATTATTATTATTATTATTATTGTTATTGGTATTATTATTATTATTATTCCTAATTGTATAACTTTAGATGTTTAGCCACACTAACTGAAAACAAGTGAAAAATAAAATATATTAAACTTTTGTTTGACAACCTCCACAGTTCCGTTAGTTCCCATTTAGAAAGTTCCTGACCATTAACTCAGCAATGTCTCTGTGCTAATCATCTAAACATCTGTATGAGTGCTCGGATGTTCCTAGAAAAGATGCTGGTCATGTGAAATTATTGACATTTGTTGGCATCCGTACATTCAGCCTAACAAATGTTCTTGCTGGGTTTGTCCTGGACCACCAGTTTCCTGCACATGAAGAGATTTATCGCTGTTTGTTTTGTCCAACATCTCAGAATAAAAAAGGCTACATCTCTATGAATCATTCCTGCTGCTGTGCAAGAATCCAGACAGGATCTTTTTTTTTCTCCTCTTCGTCTGCACTCATTGAGAGTCAGAAAAGAATGTTCCATATGAAACTTAAACTCAGAAAAGAAAAGTAATCTGTGGAAGCAGGAGGACACGGTGCCGGAGAGGTGGACAGGGTTTCAGGAATGATTCACCATCTGCAGCAATTCTCGAGATGAAACCAGATGCTGCGTCTTTCCTACCAGACACAGGATCCCCGAGCCCTTGTCAGGTGTTCTTCATTATGTGAAAGCGAATAGTAAACATTACAGCGCTGCTCAGTTTCCACCAGTTTACTGAGGAACTGAATGGCTGATGTCAGTAATGAGGCTCATAACCTCTACTGTAAAGAATTACACACTGCAGTGGAGCATTAAGTAGAATATATGGCCACGTTAGCCTAGCTCTGTTTGTATTGCTGATCTAATCCCCCTTTTGTCCCCCCGGCGCTGTTGTCTTGAATCGGTTGGGTTCTTTATGCGTGTTTCTAATGTCAGCATGTTTCTTATGACTGCTTTCAGTTCATCCATCCAGAGGTGCAGTAGCCGAGAACATCTGTAACCACACATCACTAATCAGCCCTACAGCCACTTATAAGAGTCAGAAAGAGTCGTTAGCTTTCTTCTGCATTCTGAAATATTAGGACACGAGATGAAGAAGAGCTCCTCTGGGCGGCTTAACATTTGGCCCGACGTCTTCTAAGGAATATTTGGAGACGACTGCACTGCTAAGACTGCGTTCAAGACTTAAAGATGAATGCATAATACAATAAATGAAATTTATAATAATCTCCGAACACCATCACTCTACCACCATCGTCAAAAATATGTTCGCTAGATATAATATTAAGAATCATTTTGAATTCTACTTCCCATGAGTCTTTACCCCAAATTATTTCAGTTAAAACACACATCAGATATTTTTCTTGGTCTTCAGAGTTTCTTTCTTGCTTCTCACTTATAAATCCCATTTTAACCGAGTCTCATTTGTACTTATGAACACCGAGCTTGGCTTAAGCTTGAAACATCTGCACTTCTTTAGATGTTTTTCTAGGATCTTTTGTGACTTCCTGGATCTCGCTGAGCACTTGGAGAAATTTAAGAAGGCCAGAGTATATCCACCACTGTTTTAAGGATCCTTCAGCGACTCCTCGACTCCTCTGGTTCTCTTTCTTCACTGTCCTCACATGTTGAAGTCGATCCTTCATGGACGCTGCTTGACGTCTGTGGTAGGTCACAAGATGAACCAGACCCATTCGTATCTATCTGATAAAAAATAATGCATGTAAATAAGCTGTGTTTGATGTTGGTCTGATGGTACTTACGTGTAACTACAGACAGACATTAAGTGATGAGAGACAGTTTATAGTGACAGACGGCTGGGTTAAAGCATCTCCTGTTCGCAGGCCACCATGGATGTGCGACAGGTTGTTGATCGAGCAGGATTATTAATGATATGACAGAAAGGGTACAACAAGGGCTACTGTGACTCAAACTGCAGATCATTTTAGTTCTGTTGGCCTTCATGGCCTTGTTACCTGCTCGCTCTCCCTTTTAGTAGTGATGTAATAGTTTGGTGGCGCCGGAGTCATAAGCTTCTCTCTGTAAAACTCTACACTGAACTGACGTACCAACAATGCTGCTCCTGATAGATGAAACGGGGACCTGATGTGTTTGGACTGAATAATGAAGGGTTTCCCAGGTGTCACACTTGGATATTCCTCTAGCACACCAGCACCGAGAAACTTCCCGGCTCTACCTCCGATATTCTAGCGTCGGCTGGGTATCATCTAGCAGCCATCAGGTCTGCTGGGTGGGAAAAGAGCGGACTAATAAAGTAAATGTGGTCTGGTTAACAAGCTGAGGTTTATAAGTGTTCATAATTCCTGTCATTACTACAATCTTAAGCAGATTAAAACTGAAAAGACTTAAAGAGGAACTTTAAGAAAGAGACACATACACATAACACAAGCGCTTTCCTTAGATCTAGCATCTTGTTCTCAATGAATTATTTTTAGTACAGTCAGTTCTTGTCCATGCCGGTGTTGCAGGAATGGTTTTGTAAGGTACAGTTTAATATAAGATGTGTTACGCTTTGTAAGCTGTGATTATTTTTTTTACGATCATTTGGAAACACTCAGAAATGTCGACCCTGCTGTCATTCAAAACAAATGTGTTTCACATTAGCATTACGTGTGATATGTTCCAGTCTCTATCTTCAGTTCAGTGAGTTAGCATTTGGCTACTTCAAACCTAGAGAGCATATGGGTCCCCTTAACAGCGGTTGGGAAACACTACACACTTCAGTTCCTGATCCACATGCTCCTGCAGCTAGATCTTTTTTTGTAGCATTTCCTGGTTTGTCCAAATGCACATTTATTTTCTGGCAATCCTCTCATAAAGGAAAACAATAAACTCATGAAGCACGTTAAACTATTTATGTACGGGTCTGGGCCCATGGGAGAGGAAGGAAACATTTTGGATCTTCATTTAAGACGTCCTGGACTGATCTCCAGCTTCAATAATGGGATCTTAGCTCTGCATGTCTTGTGTTACTGTGTAGTAATGCTTATTCTTTTTAATAATAAGATGCAGAAGAATGTATGTAGGCTCATTCCCTCGAGTTATTACCTTCTATAAGCTAGCACCTATTGTAGACTAAATGGTCAAACATGTGAGCTTCCTTTATAATGATTGTTTCAGCCACAGCCGTTGGTAATAGAAACATAAATCAGTGGATGAAAGCAGATCATTTTGTTCTAACATAATTGTGCCCACATGCACAAATGCAGATCTGCTCCAGAACGACTTGAGTTGACAAGTTTGAAGTGTCGTAACTCTTTTTAACCCTTATTCTATCGTTTTAATGGCAGAATGGACTGAGATGGAGAAGTAAGACAGTGTAGTGTGTTTAGGTGAGCATTTTGAACCACTCGGTAAAAACACTTCACGTCAATCAGCAGATGAACTAGAACAGCCTGGAAGGTTTGGAACTAAGTATTGGTTCAGTATTGAACATGTAACATGAAAAGCATCGAGAGGATTTCCCTCGCTTAACTAGCTTCCACCTCTCCAGAGCGGAAAATAAATGAACCTGATCTCACAGAGATTTACTTTACCATTAAGTCCACGCAGCCTGCAGAGCGCTTTGTACTTGTGTGTTTATACAGAGTTTCCACTGTTGCTCACTAAATGCATGACGGAGCTGTCAAGCTGGTATCTGTGGTGAGAACGGAACTTCTTGTAGTGTCCAGGAGATCCAACATTGCCGTCTAATTGCAGGGTGAGGCAAGTACACAGACCACACCAGAAAACGGTGGTACTTATTATAACTAAGAATGAAATGGGAAAGAAGGAATAGCTTTTATTAACTGTAAAAAAAAATAGTTTAACCAGCTTGCCAAGAGTTTCCATTCCTCCAGTAGCATATCATTTTTGTTTCTATTTTTTACTTCTATTGAAGCCCTGGCTGAAAGGTAACAGTTATAGATATAACATCATAAAATACACAATAAACCGAGCATTGCTTTAATAAACATGGAATGTAGAGCAAAATCAGAAGCATGGAAGGATCTGTTGAGAAAGAGAAGCATGTGTGTGATGGAAGTTTATTAATGTGAGCCAAGTCACGCTGGCCATCGAGTACCAACACCGCTGGAACCAACTGGATCTTAGCTTTAAGTTCACATTTCATTTGCTCTGATCTCCATCCAGGTCAGAGTCTGGATACACAGATTGTTCAGCATCACACATTTTCTCATTCGCTCGTTCATTCATTCCAAGAGGAATTTTCCTTCCAATTTAATCGCATCTAATTATTCAGACTAATTTGCGAGAGCCGTGAGGAGTAGACTCACCCACTCCCCCTCCGGCATTTATCAGTCCATAAGTAAAGATGCATGATGAAGTCTGGGTAATAAGAAAGCCTTAACCTGTTTTAAAATGCACCAAGTTGCTGTTCGTTCATGAAGAGAGCTTGATTTACTTATGGGATCAACAAGCTTTACAAAATATATTTAAAAAAAAGATTTTGGAGTGGCAAAGTCAGCATCCAGACCTTAATGCCCAGTTCACACTGCACTGTTTCTTCCTGATCTTTGCTCACCAACTGGTCTGTGATAGTTTTGCTAGTTAACATGTTTGAACTGTTTAATAACTTGATCCGAGCAGCTCACAGACTGATGAGAGATATTTGGTCTGTTAAATTTCTGGGTATAAAGTCGAGCGACTGGCTATGAGTGCGGAGTCATAAAAACGTTGAAAAGGGGCATAATATAGTTTATATTAGAATACGTACACACACACACCAAAACATAATACCAGCATGGCATTAAAATACTATATAATATTATAAATATATTGCATACTAAAAATATTGCAATATTTACTAACCTCTAACTCACACCATGAAGGCCGTGTATAGTGTGAACTTGTATATAGTGTGTGTATAGTGTGTGTGTATAGTGTGTGTGGGGTGGGGAGGACTCGTGATGGAGTGGTCTGGGGTGTCTAAATTACACTCCCAGAGAAATATGATCCACTGCAACCTTATAACGAATGTGTATATTATTGTTCTACACAGAATGTGTCGGTCTGTTGATAAAACTTATCTACAAAAATAAATCTAAATATATTTTTGAAGAGTCTTTTGAAGGTTTTCATCTTGTTTATGACTTAAATCTAAATGATTTACCACAGTCACAATACCATAGAGGATGCTGTTACCATGGAAACATGACAAAGTGGACTCTTGGATCAGGACCGGTATGGCCGGGTATGTGCTGACACTGGTTTATGGTAGCGGCAGTAAACACCGTCCTGCTTCTCTCTTGCATGTTAACATTTATCTTCACAGGTTGGAAATATTTGTGGCAGGTTTAGAACAGTGCATGCATTAGATGAACTGTGGTCTTCTGTTCTGTTACTGGGGTTCATCTGGCCAACATGTTCCAAAGAACTCATGAAAAATCCGTGAAGGATTCGTAGGAGCTCATTTATCATTTTATTTCATCACTGGGATCGAGGAATTTATCATTTTATGTGCTGATGGACAAAATACAGGATGAAACTTTTCATGTAGAATTCTAAATCTTTAATAAATGTTTCTCTTAAATAACACACACACACACACACACACACACTACTTAACACTAGGGGGGCGGTGAGCAAGCGTGCCCGAATGGTGAGCAGTCCTAGCCATGGCACCCAGGGAGCAGTTAGTGGTCGGGTGCCTTGCTCAAGGGCCCTTCAGTCAAGACTTGTCGAATTTGGGAATCGAACCGGCGACCTTCCAATCACAAGCCCGGTTCTCTAACCACCAGGTCACGTCTGCCCCTTCAGCCTTCCTTTTCTGCTGGACCAGCTTTTGCTATAACTACAGAACCATTATTAGTGTTGTGTTCAGATCCTCGGTTAAAGGTCTTAATGTTTACATTTTAATAAATGCCAACATTACTGTGTCCAACATGCATCCATTTTTGGACTCAGAGGAGGACTGTCATGCTGCCCAACACTGGATGAATTCTCCAGAAAGAACATGTAAGAAGGTTTTATGCACCAGTGGAAAACCAGTTAAAAGAAACTGGCACATCTGTGTCTTTATGCCCCCTCTGCTGGTTATTAGTGCCCCTGCAGGTGGGCATCATGCTGTAAAATATGCCCTTCCTGCCAACCTATACAAGTGGACCTATTATAAGATGACTTCAAGAATCCATGTAATTCATTATGTGATGTGTGGAATTTATTACATTCTGTTCATGTGCTTGCTGTTTCTAGATAGAAATTAGTTTAAAACATTTTATCTGCAATTTATTAAGTTTAACATTAACGTTCATGGTTAAAAACACTTTAGAGATCTGGATAACATGATTACAGCACTTATACAGACCGGCTCGGATCACTGCGCCCATGTTACACCCACATGTACGTACTGGGGTTCATACAGGAGCCTTTACTGTGACGTGAGAACATTTAGCTGATTTACACTCATATTTATGTTACAGAATTAGTCAATTATATTGTTTTTATTAATAATTTAGCAGTAAAAGCATGAGAAATGATATCTTGCTACGATAAAACCCTAAAAAATGTGGAGGATATTAGTGGTTTCTGGTGGTATTATTAGTTAGATTCCTCCATGAAAGTCCACAAACCCTGAACCCGAATAAGCGAGGCTTCAGTGCATCTTCAAGTCCCCACATGCCAGTGAACAAAGTATGAAAGGTTTTATTACGTTCTGGTATCTGTTTCAGAGCATCCAAACCCCAAAATTAATTCCATGAATTACTTCATGAGAAAATAGACCTTAAATGCACTCCTGAGGGGAACTGTCCGTATTTTTGGAAGGAACTTTTAGTCCTGAGCTTTTAGTATGCCAAGGTAAACAAGTAGATTTCTTCTCAGGGGTACGGTGTTCACTGGCTTTACATTAAATTTCCAGAACTTTAATCCACAGTCCACAATAATCTCCTTTAATCACATGCTCGTTTTATTAAACTACCAAACATCCAATATGGAAGAGAGTTCCTTTTAAGATTCCTTGTGTAAGCAGGATTTCAGATGCTCAGCAGGATACGGCTGTGGTTTTAGGAGCTTTCCATCCTGACGGGGCAGATTCAGAGTTAGAACTAGAACTAGACGTAGAATATTCGACAGACTCTTCCTCCATGTCACATCGCAGAGCATGCAAGACCATATTATGTTGAGTTTTATGTGTGGTCATTATAAAAGATTGAACCACGTCCAGTAAAAACTCATAAGTGAGTTTCATGCCACAGGGAAACCACAGAAGCCTGTCGACATCCATTTGGATGTGTCCATCTCTCATTTTCACACTTCGGTCATCCTGCCCTGGCAGCCTCAGCAACACTCCTGGCTCCTCCATGATTTACTTTATACAGCCAGTACTGAGAACAACTTCAACAAACGTAATCCCTGCTTCTTAGATATTTAACTAAACGGTTAGCCATCACAGAGAAAGCTGTTCAGACATTAAACGGTCCGGCGAATGTTTTAAGAAATGAAAGACGGTAAACGTGTGCGCTTCTTTTCCTATTTCAGATCATTTTTCCATTTAAACGTTCACACTGATGGTTTGTGGTTGAGAAGATGCGGATATTTCCTGATTTTCCATGTGGAAACACGATCCGCTGTTCCAAAAAAAATCATTAATCTTTTTAAAGAGCCACAAGAATTGCAAAATAACAGAAACCTGTCCGAATATTCATATATATTAACGTAACTTGCCCATTTAGGAGTGGAAGCACCTTCTCCACATTAACAATTAAAATCGCTGTTGAAATGTTGTCACAGAAGTTCTGAGCAGTTACAGGATCATAAACGATTCCACAAAAAGCTCGAATGTTTCTGTTCTGGATGGATATAATCTCCAGAACATCCCATAATGTTTAAGAGATGTTTAAGTCTGGTCAGCGGGGAGGCCCTGTAATGTTACTGGGATATTTTATCATGGAATATGAGAAGATAACCAGAACATTTCCTCCCACAGTCCAAAGACATGCTACCAGGTTGATCGGAGACACCGAATCGTCCTGTAGGTACCTGTGATGGAC
>JAYDZG010000008.1:11752604-11764157 GCA_034509265.1 Microcambeva bendego | reverse complement strand
TTTTTTTTAAATAACACCCCCCCCCCCCCCCCGAATTATGTAATAACTCTTCTTTATTCTTTCAGCACCATTCAGCGCTCCTGCAAACTTCTTCCAGACGATTCCAGCGTATCTGTGTTCAGAGAAGCGTAGACACTCCTTGGCTTTTTCTGAAGCAGGAAGCAGCAGTAAAGCTAGCTCGAGCTTCATAGAGTCTCCGTCCTCCTCCGCTCCTGCTGCAAAGCAGCCATGCCTGGCTCCGGCCCCGGCTCCGAGCTCCTCTACAGGTGAGAACCACCTGTCTCACCACACCCTGGGCTCCTGTAACCCCGGAGACAGCAGCGCAGGAAGCAGTTCCCAGTCCATGCACCAGTCCGGCTCGGTGTTTCCTCACTATCCGAACAGCAGCTCGGCCCAGTACGGGGGACGCAAGATTCTCATGTGCACCATGGACAACTGCTACTGCTCGGGTGTAGCCTCGGTGTCGAACCCTAGAGGACATCCACCCTATCCACGGTCCGCCTCCTTTCCTTGGCCTGTTAGCTCACAGGAGTTCTCCCATCAGCCCCTGTCCTCAGCTCCGGCCATGTCCATGCGGGACTGGATCGACGCCTCGCAGTCACACAGGCACCCGGACTTCTACGGTCTCTATGGCCAGTCCTCCAGCAAGCACTACGTCACCAGTTAACCTCAGCTCTCGTGACTGCTGTCAGTCACACAACACGCTGTAGGAAAAGAAATGAGAGGTTCCCTCCACTGGAGAATTTATTTTCTCCTTAGCTAAGTGCGCACTATGCTATTTTAGTCCTAGTTTTTAGTCTCTGACAAAATGAGGGCAGCTGTGTGAAGCCCTGCAGCTCTGTAAACAGTCCAGCTACAGTTCTGTCATGTCAGTTAGCAGTTCGTGTGTGGTTCTTAATTATAATAGAGGAAATAAGGGAAACAAGAACAATAGTGCTTAAGTATATTCGAGCTCTGTCCCAAACCGTGCTCTACAGCACTGTAAAGTCCTTCTAGTACAACACTGAAGCTGTTGAACTAAACATTTGAGACGCATTGTTCATAACATGGAGCAGCAGTTCATCAGTGTAAAGCAGCTAGAGGGACAATTTACCCAATTTTAGCTAAATGTTTTTATTTCTCACTGTTAATAATTGTGTGGACGGTTTGTTCACTGTGACTCGATCCCCGTGTCTTCCCAATAGTCTATGAAATATATTTCTCTTTATTTTGCTCTTTACTCTTTACTAAATGATTTTAGCACTACCATGTGAGAGAGTACAGCACAGATGGAGAAGACTAATCCAGTGTGTGACGTGATTTCCTGTGCACTAGGCAAACCTGAAAATTCCTAAAACAGTAAAAAAAATACACACTAAAGCATATATTTGCACATTATCTATAATAACATTTGTTGCTACCTGCTACAATTAAATACTACTAAAGATGTTTCATGACTGATGTCCAACACTGTAGTCTGTTTTTGGGGTTTAGTTATTAATAACAAAGCACTTTTTGTAAATCCTTATAACCAATAATTAAGTCCTAACACACATAATAATATACTGCAGTTCATTCTTTGCATCACTATACCTCTTGATGATATGGGGGATGATGAAATACTTGTTCCAGATCTCACCACTCCTGAGTTTAGCTCACCTGAGCTATATCGTGAGTCACATGATACTCTGCTGTTGTTAAAGTTTTTATGATTTATTATTGATTTATTGATTTATTTATGAAAACTAAATTTGCCATCGAGTGAAGACATGAAATTATATATTGTAATAATAATAATAATACTTTATATATGTTACAGTAGGAAGTTCAGTTTACATGTTATGATTTATTAGGCGTACATTTATTACAGTAACAGTCTGAGCAATGAGGGTTAAGGGCCTCGCTCAAGGCCCCAACAGCATCAACCTGGCAGTGTCGGGACTTGAACCAGTGACCTTCGGATTACTAATCCAGTACCTTAACCACTAGGTTACAAGTAGTGTAAAAGATTTTAATATGTGTGTATTATACATTTTAGTGCAATACATGAAATTCCTGTGATGTCACAAGATCATTTAGGCTTTTTTATCTTTTACTTAATATTCCTATGAGCTAATAATCCTTATTATTATTATTATTATTATTTAGACAAACTCTTCATGTGTGTTGGTAGATCATTCATTTCTTTTAAAGCTCTTAGTACTTAATGTGAAGGAAGCAACCCACAGAGACTTTTAAAGATCCTCGTAAGGGCTTGGAAAGGGTCCCAAAAGGACAAAATGTATTCCATCATTGATCTTTTCTGACAGCACCACAGTCTGTGTGTTCTTCTCACAGTGTAGTGGCTTTGTTCAGATACTGGCCTCCACCGTGGGGGAAGGAGTTTCAGAACTTCTATAACAAATGTCTCCATCTAAAGGTTATTTAAGATGCTTTGCCATTTTTGGAGATATCATCTCTGCTAACAATAAATTTACCCAGGCAGGCAGGGAAATGTTTTACACACACACACACACACACACACACACACACACACACACACAAATAAATTAATAAATAAAAAAATGTAACAAATAAAATACACAAATTCTGACCCTTTTACCTTCTAATATCGTGCCTGCTGTTACAGATGTTTATAAATCAGCGTCTCTGTCTGTCATTGATGCAGCACTGAAAAAAGTTCTGGATCTTTAGAAAATACAATTTTAATGAACCATTTAATCAAAATGTAACTAAATATAATTTCACAAAAGTAACTGTTTGATAAATCCAATATAACGAACAAGTGCAAAATTAAAATTAAATCACAGACGTAACAAAATATTTGATTAAGATCCCAAAACTTTCTTTCTCGAGCTGCAGACAATAGCAGGAAGGTTAATAGTTGAGCCAGCAGGGTTGAGTGATGATTAAAATCACTCAGTTCAGTATTTAGCTGATGATATTTGAAACACAAATGCACTTCTCGGCTCTGTGTGAAGCCTGGAGAGTTTCATACTAATAAATAATTCATGTTGTTCATTGAATATTCCAATCCTTGTTTTTGTCACTCACTTTACTTGCTTTATGGGGGCTGAAACTACAGCAGTCATTCAGCTTTCATTCTCTTTAAATGAATCTCCTCGTTGGTTTCATGAGTAAAAAAAGGTTATATTTTAGATCTTTTAGTCTATTCATGTGAATAAATGTGGCTTTTCTCAGCTCCCGGAGAAAAGAAAAACATTAGATGATGGTCCCCTAAATAATTACCCTCGTCATGGTACATTGCCTGGCGGTGCCACCATGGACAGAGCAATGAATAGTGCTGGAGGAATACACTGGGGTCGACTTCTCTTCAGAAATAGAAGAGAAACCAGGTTAAGATTCTTCCAGATTTCTCATTTGTGTATATTTTATGTGCTTCTCTCGGTTCTCAAGGTGGGTTGGCTACACATCTTGCCCCTTGTGAGTAAGTAAGAAAAGGGTAAGTGTGTAAAAACTGCCCCGAATACAACAATAAAGCAGCGTGACACTGTAGGTGGATTTATGGATTTATGGATATAGATAGAAGGGAGTTATAACCCAGGGTTTGATTTTTTTATTTTAAGTTTAAATTTACTCTCCAGTGTGGAGAGTCTGAATTCAATACTTCAATACTTGGCGTTGCTACCAGTCAGCTGGGCGTCACCCTAACCACTAGGATGCACGAACCAGTGCTTTGCAGTGCCATGACCAGATAAATAGGAGGGTTGCATCAGGAGGGGCCGAATCAAATACAGGATCCGAAAGGCTTGAGATTCACAGAGATGAATTTTCTTTTGTTGACTGAACTGTGAGAAGGTGGTGAGAAGGTTTGAAGTAAAAACAAGCCGGATCCACATAACTCGGCGATTCTAAACTGTAGTGACTCTCATGAGAAGGTTCGTGTGTCTTCTGTTTTTACTTTATTCTGGGCCGGGCTGCCGTGCATCCTGGGAAAAAACTGCAAAAATTCAAGATTATTCTGTTCTGTCCCTGTTTGTGGGTGAAGATGGAGGAAAACCTGAAAGTTTAAACATCCCTGAATAGCAGAAACTGTAATTCAACCCACACACACACACACACACACCACAAATACACCACACCACTAGTCTCCTAGGACAGAGGGAGCTGTCACACACACACACACGCACACGCACACGCACACACACGCGCACTGGGTTTTTTCTCTGTTCCCTGTCTTACTCCTACAGAAATCTCTGTATTCTTTCATCCAGACTCAGAAACCAAAATTATTCATTTTTTACTGACAGCTTTTGATGAAAAGATTAAAAACCTGGAGCTTTAAGTTTGGTCATATTATTGTGTTGCCTTTTTATGTATTTGTGTTTTATTTTTTATGTGTTTAATGTGTCTCTTCCTCCTTTATGAGGTCTGATAGGTTGAGGCGTGGAATGTAGGGTTTGGCAGAACCAGTGACTGCAGTAAAACCTTCATACAGCAGCTGCAGAACAGCTGCACAGTTCCCACTGTAAAGATGTTTTAAATAGGGGGTTTTTGGTCTGGTGGTCCTAAACTCTGTAAAGCTGCTTTGTGACGACGTCTATTGTAAAAAGCGCTATAGAAATAAACTGACTTGACTAAATACAAAAAATATTTTTCTTTCTACTGCAACCTAAGACAGAAATCTACAATCTAACTGACAGAGCTTAGCATGTTCCTTTTCTGCTCTTGGCTCGTCAGGATCTGGGTTCTTCTACAATTTATTTATTTTTTAATAAAGGAATATAATTTTATCATATGTTGGCACTGGGTCTGGCTGCATTTATTAGTAAGACGAGGTACTTCTGATCACACTCTAGAGAAAATGAAATATAACATCACAAAGGTTTGTGCAGATGTTGGGATCATGCTTTGCTGGCTGTGTGATGGAGACGGCATCAGTGTGGGTGTTGGGTCTTTTGTGTCTGGTTGAGGTACATAATTATATCTCCTCCACTGCACCCCTCTGACAGGCAGCATCCTAATGGCAGTCAATAATGGAGGTGAGAGAGCCTAAAGTAAAGCCAGGACATGCATCAATTAATGCTATGCAAATTGTATTTGGCTTCAGTTGCACCAATAAAGAAACTCATTCATCATTCACCAGGATTCAATACATTCAAAAGTCTCTGCTGATGAACAGCAAAGTGAAACACAATCATATCTGAAGAAGATAACTGAACTAATTTTGGCATTTATACAGTTTTGCATAAAATAAGTAATCAGCGATCATTGCTGATTACTTATTCACCTTTTCTGTACATTAATAGTTGCTTATAAAAAAAAATTAAAGGATTCTTTTATATGAATTCTCTAAAGCACAGCCAGGTGCTGCTGAGTTTCCATGGTAACGTGTAAATGACGTGTAACTAAATATAAATGTAATATACATGCATATTCACTATTAATCCCCTTTAAACTTATATAAAGCACGACTTTCACATTAAAAACGACTAAAGTGTTTAGCATTGGTCATGTTATTAGATTTAAAGGTATTTAAAGTAAATAAGCTTATGGATGTTTAAATACTACACTGAGGAGAGTTACACTGTAATTATAAATATGTGAATAAAATGTGCAAGAATATTTCTACATAAACAACATTCAAAGCTTTTTAAAATAATAGGAAAAGGCATTTATATAAATATATAAAACACTCAATATAGGCATTTATACAATCTTCTTTTAGCTGTGAGAGGTGGCTCAAATTAAAATGTCTAAAATAAATAACAAATTAAAATAATACTATTATAAATCCTAGGTTTAAATAATGAGTATGGTATTCTGCTTTTTAAATGGGAACCTTGTTGAATTTTAACAATAGGCTTTAATTATTCAGCATTCCTAGGTCTGGGTGTTATTAATCACCAAAGAAAGCAGAGAAGATTTACTACACACTATCACTATATCACTATATAGGAGTAGAAGGTTCCTGCTTCAGGCCACAGAACCTCAGTGTTCCCATCTTCTCCCTGAGCAAGGCTCTTAACGCTCGAATTACTCAAACTGTATTCAGTGATAATTGTAAGTCGCTTTGGATAAAAGCATCAGCTCAGTACTACAGATGTAAATGAATCTCATATAAGAACGCTGGATGTGTACTTACTGAAATGCAGATATATGTAAGATGGACTATATGATTACTCGTCTCAGAGAGACACTGAAATCATTTCTTCAGGCCTAATAAAGCCACAGCGTCTCATGTAAAGAGTGCACATCAGCTCAAGAGGCTCGGGTGTGTGGGTACAGTTAGTCTATAGGTCTGTTTACATTCAAGCATGTCATTTAAATACATTCAGAGCCCCCATTGAGGGAATATATCACATATTGTTCAGTTTACACCTGCTCTCCATAAGTAGGTACATGAGAAAATGTCTGTAGTGATAAGAGCATGAGAATTCTAGTGAGGACTGCAGACTCTCTTGGTATGAGGAGGAACAGGATGCTGCCATTGTCCTGCTAAAACAAGCACGGCTGTTCCTGCACAGGTCCAAATGGAAACAAATATTGTCAGAACGAGTATTAAACAGTGGTAACCTAAATCATCGACACCAAAACACTCTGCACGACGACTGTCCAGGATGTTGATTTTCCTCTCTGGTCATGAAAACTATTTTATAGCCCAACACTGGATCAGCATCCTCGAATTTGCTTTGTAGGCAAAATGACTCACTTGAAAGTGAAATAGATTTGTGGATCAATTAGTAAATTGCACTCACCGGTATGTGCTGCTTAACTGTAATAAATGATAAAGATTTACAATTAAACTGTTAGTTATGATTAATAAAATTAGGATATAGGGTTTTTAAATTTTTTACACTTGCTACTAAATCTCTCTCTCTCTCTCTATATATATATATAAATATATACAACATAATTTGCTTAGGTGTTACAGTTAGAGTACATTGGAGGTTATGGGCGTTTAGAGTGAAGTACCTGAGTTGTCAGCGCCTTCTGTTTCTGAGCTTAATGGAGGATGATAATGCAAGCAGATAGAAACATAAAACCTCTACACACACACACACACACACATACATACATACATACATACATATATATATACACACACAGTAAAGCATGAAAAAAAAATTGCAAGAACAAACTTTATATTTCAAAGATCTCACAAAATATTACCAGCCTTTTAGTTACACACATAAGAGAAATCAACTCAGATATAACATGGAAACATTTTACATTTATAGATAATTCAGATGTAATGTACATGCGGCTTTATACTTCTATCATTTCATTTCAGTTCCAGAAAATAATAATAGGAATTATAAATAACCAATAAGTGGTTTATGTTTTGTTATTGCACAGCACAGATGAATTCTACAATCTCCATATTGGTTACAAAAATAATAATACAGTCAAAACACGACATAAAAGATTTTGGTCATGAAAGAAAGCTGCTATAAAGCAATAACTGTAGTCTGATAAAAACTATCCCTACAGTTTATTAAAAGTTTAAATATGTCACATAAATGTCACAGTATCAAATTTGGAAAAGAACAGCAAAAACACAGGTGACCTCAGATCAAAAATATATAATAATATATAATAATGTGGCTTTAAAGTATCAAACATGATTTAAGTCTGATGTAAGTATTTTATTTAACACACTGATAAATATATAATTAACAAAATGTCACCCATAACAACAAGAGTATTCTGGAAGCTTAGAGTATAAAAATGACTCTGGTGTCTTTGTGTTTACTGTTTTAACACATCAGACCTTGAGGGAGAAGCAAATGAAAATATAAATTCTGTTTCAGAGAGATTTCTTTCATTCTTTTAGGATTTTTAAAGTTGTACAAAGATAAATTTTATACATTCAAAGTACACAAAGGAAACGCGTCAGTCATTAGCAGCTCTACTTCCTCTTTGCATTCACACTCTTACACACCCAGTTCATGCCGTCCTGCAAATCAAAAAACGATTTTATTAATAAAGTCTGCAGGTCTGGGACTCATCAAGCAACACCACACACTGAAAAAACATGTTACAGCCTCCTCGTGATTACCTGGACCCCCTCTCCAGTGAGAGCTGAACACGCCTGGATCTGCCACACTCGATCCCGAATGGTGTGCAGGTTCAGACCTTCAGCGATCTCTGAGGCCGGGGCCGCCGTGAGCAAGTCCTGTTTATTAGCAAAGATGAGGACTGGAACACCGCTGAGCTTCTCCTCATCCAGTAACTCCGCCAGCTCCTACCATCAGGTGCAGGAAATATAACTTACATAAAACCACGTCATTCATACACCATAACTAGCATTAGCAATACCTGGCCGGTTTCTTCAAATCGTTTGCGATCTGCACTATCAATGACATAAATCTAAAACAAAAGCAAAACAAAAAATTTATTATTTCAAAAGAAAATGAAAATTGCATAAATATAAGGATTTATTCAATGGTGACGGTGCTACGTACTAGAAGATCTGTATTCTCAAAATAGTTCCTCCAGTAGGGTCTGATCTTCCTCTGCCCGCCAATGTCCCAGACGTTGAGTTTAAAACCCTGAGACTGCACACTCTTGATGTTGAAACCCTAGAACAGTTCAGAAGACATTTTATGAATCCTAGAAGAAAAGTGAACGATTTAACTGCTAGAACTTTTTTATGGATCTAAAATGCATGAGCACAATAAACTGTGCTTGTATATCATACAGTGATCATTTATTCTTACTTAGATAAAAGGTCCGACTGAAACTCACCTGTGTTGGTGTAATATGGCTGATATCTTCTGAGGCTAGCTGTTTCAGCAGAGTGGTCTTGCCTCCATTGTCCAGCCCCAGAAGTAAAATGCGGACTTCCTGATCAGGAGTACTTTTCAGTTTTCGCAAAATCGATAGCAAACCCTGCAACAAGGATCTTATTAAGACTTTACATGTATGACACTTCATTAAACTAAAGCACTGCAGGCGCTGTACAGAGAGTGAATCATTTACAACATTTAACTTAATTCGAGTGACCAAAGTGCTTACTTAATATAAATTCCCCCAGCAAGCAACAATCTAAAAACTCAAATTAGAAAACAAACAATCGGAAGAAGACAAAAGGTTTAAATTCTGATTTCAGTATTTAATAAAGAAAAGAAATCTTAAATTGAATGATCCTTGATGTCGGTCTTCCTGTAGATCTGAGTCGAGGGATGAATCAAAACGAGCCACATTTGAGGCTCTAGGGGTAGAAAAGAGGTGCAATAAATGCACCTCATCAAAGTAGGGTGGGTTGGTTTGTAATCAAGCATAATTGTTTTAAACACATTTTACCTTATAAACATCATTATTATTACCTCTTTGTGCAGAAATCTAACAGCAACATGAAACAATAAGATTAATATTGTTATTAAGATATTAATATACCTACATGTAAATGAACCTTTGTATGACCTGGTACATACATATTAGTGATCATGACTGACTTCTCTGCTGGTGTCTTCTACACATGAGGCTAGTTTCAATGCAAAGTTCGGTTATATGAAAGAAATCCCAAACGGTCACCCTACACTGAAAGGAAATCTGTCTTGGCAGTCATATATCATTTGAAGGGCACCTAAAGATATTCATTAATTAAAAGGAAAATGTCTGCAATTAATAAGAAGCTGTACAGGGGTGTAATTACCAAGGTCTCTTCTACATAAACTCATGTCTGCACTCACCAGGTCATTATAATTCTATTATTATATATCAAAGTTACTAAAATTCAATGAAATATACAGTACATGTAATCAAAATAAATAATGAACTCTTAGTTACACCCCTGTGCTGGACTATGGGTGACCACAGCCAAACAAGCTCTCTGACCCTTTAGGATAAGACATATAAGTTCATGTAAGGCTTTTGACTGAACAGGCTTCGTTTAAAACTTTATTAAAATGCAAGGTTTGTTGCATAAGCGTTTAATAATAAAAGGGAAATAAAAGTCTGCATTTAAATATGTTGGTGTCTTTATTATTTTATAATAATGATATTCAGAATGGATGCTCTTGCCTAATAATCTGATCAGATGTCCTTTATCTTTTTGGATTTGTTCTCTGTGATGACACAGAAGTGATTCGTGACTTTATTTCGTTTTATTTCGCGTTTTTGTCCTGATTCTCCACTAGAAGATCTACAGTAACAGCAGAAGTAAGAATCCATGAGGATAAGTGGCTGCTGGGCCTGCTGTTAGGTAAGAGTTAGTGCATTAATCTTAATAGAGATTTAACCAGAGACGCACATCATGCTTATTCGATGCTACCTACACATGCACAGATGTAAATATTCCTGGATTAAAATGCTGAGGCACTGAAGGATGTGATGCATGTGGTATATAAAGTGTATAATGTATATAATGGAAGATTTCATGTATAATAAGGATTTAACTCACCATGTTGTGATTGCTTCTCCTCGAGACGCCACTGCACTGTTACTAGGGGCCGTTGATGACGTAGTACACACAACATACGTAGAGCACAGACGACGGATCGCACTAGCGCGGAGAGTCAGGAGCCTCGTGTTTTATTTATAACTGTAATATTAGTCACTTTCTAGACTGTTTAAACTAATCGGGGTCGCGGGGGAGCTGGAGCCTATCCTACACACAGCAAGGCAAAAGTTCGATTCCCCGGCGGGCCGATCGGGGTCATTTCTATGTGGAGTTTGCATGTTCTCCCTGTGTTT
This sequence comes from Microcambeva bendego, assembly GCA_034509265.1. Classification (NCBI taxonomy): domain Eukaryota; kingdom Metazoa; phylum Chordata; class Actinopteri; order Siluriformes; family Trichomycteridae; genus Microcambeva; species Microcambeva bendego. Next base: position 11,753,516 of record JAYDZG010000008.1, on the reverse strand, counting down.
GTGTGGGTTTCCTCCCGGTGCTCCGGTGTCTTTCCACAGTCCACATGCGTACAACTGAGGTGAATTAGAAATACAAAATTGTCCGTGATTACTTTAACTGTTGAATCTTGTGTAACCAGCCACTATAATTATAGGACTCATACATACTCACAGTACTACAGTCTACAGTGACAACCCGGCAAACATGGGGCTTGAACCAGCAACCTCCTGACTGGTAGTACAGTATCTTAACTGTAGATTCATTTAAAACTTTTGAGAGGAATAAATATAATCTTTCTTACGTCATTATATTGAGGGCTGCCTGTGTCGGGCTCTGTGATTGGCCGAGACGATGTCACGTGTTTAACGAACGCTTTAGTAGCGTCACGTGATTAGCTCCGGCCTGCAAAACCCGGCCACGCTGTCTAAGTGAGAAGAGCTCCAGTCCTCCTCAAGACTCCTCAAGACTCCTTAAGACTCCTTAAGACTCCTTCAGACTCCTTCCTCCTCAAGACTCCTTCCTCCTTACTGTAAGTGCATTCTGCATTAGCAGTCACAATCAGTGATGTGTACTTTTATTTGTGTTAAATGAAGCATGAGCTCTCAGTGCTTATGTGTATTATTCCTGAACAGTACTAGTAAATGTATTTATAATCACTCTAGTTATACTTATGTGGTAAACATATGTATTACTAACCCTGTTTATACTTGGGTGTCTATCTCTTGCTTGACTTAAATTAAAGTGAAACGTGGCTAGTTCTGTTGTGTTTGAAACATCTGTACCGACATCATAATGAGTTCTAGTCTTACTACATACATTATAGTCTTACTACATACATTATAGTCTTACTACATACATTATAGTCTTACTACATACATTAACTATTATTACATAGACTTAGTACACCAAGCCCTACGATGATCCAGTTGATG